>JAWDJX010000001.1:0-501650 GCA_033117895.1 Extremus antarcticus
ATTATTAGGATATTATATTATATAATTAACTATCTAGGATAGTAATATCTTATCTTAAAATATGTAGTTATAATACTCAATAGTTATCGAGATATTTAAAAGATAAAATTTCTAAAATCGTGCGCCAGGTGAGGCCGTGCAGCAGACGAGCTAACCTTCTAGAATTAGGCACAGATTATCTCTATCGCTTCAGAAGTTGGTGTTTAGGTACCACGGGCAGGCTGACTTTGGCTGTTCAGCCACGAGAGCGACCCGAGGTGGCCCGATCAAATACATGCATGGCCTTACGATGTTTCTTCGGCGCCGACGTACATAAGTGAGTTCTCCCGGAGGTAGGTCAAAAGCAGTAGCCACGAAGTATATTCTTTCATCCATCAAATCTCAACACCATCGAGAATCAAAAAGGCGTCGATGGAAGCTCTCCAATCCCTCTTCACTCTCCGCTGGCGCCAACAACCTCATCTCCGACCTCTCCCTTCTCACGTCGAGCGCACATACGTCTCAACACCTCTCGATGACCTCGAACTCCTCATCTGTCCCCGGAGATCCCAGACCCCAAGGCACCGGCAATACTATTCGCCCACGGAGGCTACGGCAGCGCAGGCGCCTGGCTCGAATGGATGACTTACCTCCACGATGCTGGCTACGGCGGCACTCTGTACGCTTGCAGCATCCGAAACCATGGCGCGAGCTACTCAGTGCCGTACTTCAAGATGGTGTACTGGACGAATCTAAAAAATGTGGCAAGTAATCTTGGCTCGTGCTTCCATTTCGTGAAGGACCGGGAAAGCGAACGCAGTGGTGGCAATTCAGAGCTCGTTCTGGTAGGCCACTCGGCTGGTGGTGGGCTGGTGCAGTTTGCGCTCTTGAATGGGATGGTGAGATGCAGAGCGCTCTGCTTGGTGGATTCTATACCGCATTGTGGTGCCTTGTGAGTAGTATTTATCTCCCAAAACGGTTTTCCGAAGCCTGACTGACTGTCCTCCAGAAGCGTCTACGCCAACTGGGCCCGCCACGATCCCTGGTTTCTACTGCGCAACCTCTTCCACCTCCAACATCCTCGCCTCGCCACTAAGTTCCGACCGTCTGGTCCACGGCGCTTTCTTCGGCAGCTCGTTCCCTCCCTCCGCAGTCCCGGCGTTCAGACGCTGGATGCCAGCTTACGAGACCATGGGCTGGCCGATGGGAATGATGGGAGACTTTTGGCCTTGGCTACGAGGGCGGCCAGAGTGGCTACATGTTGACAAGATTGTGAGGAGCATTTCCGGTTGTCAGAGTAATGTGGCAAAGGATAGTGTTTGTGTTATGGTAGGGAGTCAGGATGTGCTGATGGATCTGGGGATGTGCAGGAAGCAGGTGGCGGAGTATAGGGATGTTCTGGCTGGTTGGGAAAGAAAGATAGACCTTGCAGCACCTACCGAGAATTCCATTGGCGGCGTCAAAGTGGAGAGTGACGCTGGTGTTCGACTTGTGATGGTTGACGGAGCTGGACATCACTTGCAGAATGATTTGCAGCTGGACAGTGGTGCAGAGGCATTGTTAAGGTTCGTACGGCAGTGCTGAATGGCAAGAGCTGGTCTCGATTCATCACCACATCTGCCCTAAATCCTCCATTTGGGTCTATCGTCTAAACATCATGTCTGCGCGTGAGCTTCATCAGCCTAGCCTTCCGCTTGGTTCACCTACCATCAGAGCACCTGCTGATCCCGCTATCGGCGTTGCTCCTGCTCGACAAGTCCCCGGGTTACTGCTTCTTGTAAAGCTCCACCACGTATCCGTGATCCAGCAGATCCTTGTCGTACTAACGGACGGTTAGTAGTGGCACAATCTTAATTGCACACATACGTACCAGGTCATCTACCGTGGCAAAGATGTCGATTTCCTTTCCACGGGACACCGCACTGACGGGCTCATGCGGCAGAAACCCAGTGGGACCACTGACTCTGTTGACAGCGTCCCTCAGGGTGCAGCCCCACTGAAGGGCGGCCATGGTTCGCTCGTTTTGGACCTTGTCGTGGATGACGATGTGAAGCCCGTCGTTGGCGTGCTTGCCCTCGAGAATACACATTGGCTTTCGGTCAGGTTCGGGAACCTCGAGGTGTCCCATCACTCTTTTGAGCTCAGAGACGAGGCGCGGCATGATTTTATGCATTGCCGCGCGAACAATATGCTTGCCCTCTTCGTTGGCGTTGGCGAGGTCGAGCGTGATCCCGATCGTGCACGGGATGTTGCCAATGGGGGTCGGTAGGCTGGTGGTGGTGGTGTACGACATAGTCGCACGAAGGTGACGTGGTCGGTTTGAGACTGCCTGGAGGAGTTCCTGATGGGTGAAGCCCTTTATAGCTTGAGATGAGGACTGTCAGGGGAAATATTTGTTGTCTCGAGAACTTCTTCGAACCTGCTAACGTTTGCTGAAGCTCAATGGAAGGCGGCATTGTAGCCTCACAATGACTTACCTGCTTCGCATTGTCAGGCGTTGCAGTCACAATGAACCCCTGGCCGGAAAAACCAGACAAGCTGGCCTGGCCACTCCTGGAATCTTGCTTGTGTGGCCATTTAGCCTTTCACAGGCCTTGTACTGGACTGCCAGACGTTCGTCGATGGTCTCGCCTGGAGGATGGGAGATTGCGGTGGTCATTCACTCGTAGAACAGTGCTCAGAAGGATAGTAGTGCAGTGCAGTACCGCTCTAGCGCCTCGTGCGATCCCGTATTCCGCCTCCCATAACCTTTCGTTGTCATGCTGCGGACCTTCGTACGTTCTGATGAAGCAATACAAAGTGCTGCAGTCGTCAGGCGCCCTGGTTGATTGGCGAACGCATGCAGGGTCCATATGCAAGAGGTTCGCACAAGCTCAAGCTTGGACTTGTAGGCTCAGACCGTAGTCGGCTAGCTTTCTAGGTGTATAGGGCCTACCTATAAGACTCGCGTGGACCTGAGCAGATACAGATATGAGAACCACTATACTCGCTCCGAGCCTGATCGAAGATGCAGACCACAACTAATCTTGTCCACCGTCTCGATTCGGAGAGCTTCGAACCGTTCGTTCAGTCCCGGGATGTTGTACTCGTTTCCGGGGTTGTTCTACCATTCTCTGATCGCAGCCAGAACTTTGTACCTACATTCGAAAAGGTAAGACCCATTTTCCGTGGAGCAAGATGTGAACCATACGCTGACATCTTACCTCAGATCGCCAGAACGATGCAACACACTACTAGCATGAGCTTTACTCAAATCAACTTCATCGACAATGGCGAAGCATTGCTTCCGTACAACCTATCGATCTTTCCGCATGTCATGCTTTTCCAAGGGCTGAATGATGTTCGACACTACCACGGGACGTTGACACTGTCGGCGTAAGTACTTGCGTAACGATGGTAATTGCCCTCATTGACGCACACGCTGCAGCTTGGTGTCGTATGTTGATCGCTTCCTGGAACTACCAGTGATTTCAAAAATCTCCGAAGATTCGTTGCCAGACTTCAAATGGAAAGCCGACGCTGTGGTCGTTGGTTACATTGCGGCAAGAGATGAGGAGTCCAAAGAACAGTTCCGGTCATTAGCGAAGGCGATGCATCCAGAGTTCGTATTCGGTACCTCCCACAGTTTTGAGCTTGCCAGATCCGAGGGCATCGATCCACCAGGCGTCGCAGTGTATAGAGTCAATGATGCAGAGATGGCCACCATAGTTCTATCGAATAACACCGATCAAATGACGACCGCGCTCAGGAAGGCCGGCCGGCCATTGATTATCGATTTGGCGTTCAACACTCATAGCGATTTCTTGGATGTGAGTCAGCAGCATCGTATGGACGAGTTAGTACTGACTGTTGCACTAGATGGAGATACCGTTCGGCTACGTCTTCGCAGACACCAAAGAGCAACGTTCTCAGATACGCAAAGAGATCGAGCCTTTGGCACGACAACATCGCCAATATTTCCAATTCGCTATTGCAGACCCTGTCGACCTAGAGAATATCGTCGACGACCTGCACCTCAACGTTACCCATTTCCCGGCGTTTGCAATCCGCGAGCCTGTTGCAAACTTACGTTATCCAATGGACGAGACTTCGAATGCCGTCTTCATCGAAACCGTGGAAACTTTTGTTCAGGATTTCCTCAACGACAAATTGCAGCCCACCATCAAGTCAGAACCTCTGCCTCGAGAAGATCCAAAGAAAGCTCTCGTCAAGATCGTAGGGCTAAGCTACCAAGACATCGTGATGGACGATACGAAGGATGTCTTGGTCGTGTATTGTATCACACCGTGTGGGCCGTGTGAAGTTCTCCAGCCCACAGTGGAAGCGCTTGCGCAGCTGTATGCGTCGGATCCTCAGCTGAGGGACCAAGTGACCGTTGGTAAAGTCATGTATGATGCCAACGATACGCCAGAACGAGGGATTCGAGCGTTCCCAACGATCAAGCTCTTCCCAGCTGCTTCCAAAGGTTCGCCAGTAATCTTCGAAGAGGCCAGGACCCTGGACGATCTGGCCAACTTCATCCGAGATGAAGGGACATACCATGCAGGCTTTCGTAGCCTGGCAGAGGCGGAGGGACAAGCACAAAAATCACGGACTCTGCGGGAAGTGTGTAGAGCTGAGGATGGTGCTTGTGCAGCAATACAAGATCAATTCACTGGCAAGACTCATGCGTCAGATCATTTGGAGTTGTAGTATGATGGGAGGTTCTCACAATGTAGCCAAATCTCCATAACTGACGACGGTGTGGGCATATTCGATGGATCACCCTATCGGCGAAACCGGCCCTGGGTTGGCGGACGACTCTCCGCTACTCGCATTGCAAATTTCGAAGCATCAAGCCAGCTTTGGTCCCACCAGTCTAGCTTTCCACCCTGAGATCGCTCAACAACCGTGACCTGAGCTCCTCGTTGTACAGCTCCACCACATGTCCATGTTCCAGTCCAGCCTTGTACTAGGAGATCGTAAGCAGTGCCACAGGTGCCATAGGGGGAGGGATACTTACGAGATCATCCACCTTCGCCGCGACATCTATTTGTACTCCCTTGCTCCTTACGCCAAAGGTGTCAGTTGAACGAAACTCGGCAAGACCGCCCCACAATGCAATCGCGGCATTTCCTAATGTGCAGCCCCACTCAAGAGCGATCTTGAAACGCTCGTCGTTGATCGTATTGTGAATAACAAGGTGGAGACCGCCGTCTTCGCCTTCTAGGTTGCAGGTCGGCTGGGGTCGGCCCACTGCCTCTTGCATCTTAGATATCATCTCCGGCGTGGCATCTTCCAAAGCTTGCTGAATCACAGCTCGGGTTCGGTCGTCGTTGTAAAAGTGCGTGGTGTGAGGATAACCTGCACCGAGCACGAGATGTTGCCGGCCGAACTTGGTATGTTGGTCGTGACTCTGAGTGCCATGATCGCTGGATGCTGGTTGTGATCGGATGAATGAAGTGCAGGCGTATCCGTTGGGAGGTAAGGACTTTTATAGAACACGTCGCTGTCACCATATTTGGTGCAAGACGTACAGAAACAACGCATTCTTGCTGCGAGAACTTCATCGAACATCCGCGCGACAATGTGAGCAAAGCTCCGGTTCAGAATCGGCGGAAGTGGTAATCTCAAGTTACATCGAATTGCTTCTTGCATATTCGCGTCTTTGATACACAAAGAGCAGCTGGCAGACAGACAAGTGATGCATTTTGACGTCTGCTATAGCACTCCTGGTGTAGACGGTCGGCCTTTTACTAGAGAGTAAGGCAAAAGGGGTTGGCCTCCACCAGAGCAACATTAACTCCAGAGTCCACGTTGTCCAGATGAGGTCATTGCGTCAACGAGGTGTTTCTCAAAGGCTGGGTACTGCCTTCAGATCATGTTCGGAGCTAAGAAAACCGCGACAGCCATCTTCCTCCAACCACAGAGATATCATGATACGTTGGGCTCTTTCAGGCGTCGCAATGAAGGAGTGAGCCCTTCCCTCGTTGGCAAGAACCTTAGAAGCCAACATCTTGTTCTTGGTCCCAAGGTCTTCGAAGCAAGGACTGGCGCAGAACAGCTTCACTGCCCGCGTAATGGGTGACTCCAGTTGCGCGTTCATGATCCTGGTCGTCTCTTTCATCACGTCGAGAAGCTTGGCGAGGGCTTCGTTGTCGGCGCGGCTGGTGCGAGCACGCTGTCTCTTGGCCACTCTTCCGCTGGCGGTCTTGTTATTGGTTCTTTTCGGCACTGGTAATGGGCTCTCGGAATCCGAAGAGTCGCTGTCGTCAGACTGCTTTGATATCTGCTCCACTTGTGCGCCAACGACCGCTAATACGGCTGCCATGGTCAGAAGCTGGTGTTGTCGCCCGGCCGCTTGTCTGCCCGCTGTGGTTGTCAACATTTCCATTGGTTCGATTGGGTAGTCGTCGCGAGACCAGTCGAAGTTGTCGTTGTTTGAAAGTAAATAAGCTGAACGCGTTTAGATGCGAAGGTAGAGGTATATATTAGTTCTACAGTTCAACGCTAAATCTCTTCTGGACAGGGGTTGGTACTGCAAGAACGAGCAGCAACACTTTCGCCATCACCAACGTTTCGTGGTAACATCGACGAAACTCCCATGCGTCTGGTGCATCGTAGAACAGGTCGAAGAGAAATGGTCGAACCAAGCTCTCGTCCAGTCGCCTGATCCTCCCAGATCAGGCCTAGGCCAATGCAAGCATAACGTTATGTTCCCAAGTACCTATACATAACGAGAGGAGTAAGTGTTAATTCCTGCGGTTTCATCTTCTCTTCTTTCTACCACGTTCATTCGGCGAGTTACTATCATGGACCACGAAGCAGAAGAGCTCGGTATTCCTGCTCATGCTCAACGAGCTGATGAGGTTGTTCTTCCCACCACCGCAGCAGAGCGGAAGCGGGTTCTCAACATACTCGCGCAGAGACGCTATCGTAAGTATCAATGCTATAAGATTGTTTGTAGATACTGATGATCTCCAGGTCGACGGAGACGTGATCGACAAGCAGCACTTGAGCTTCTCATATCAAAGAAGACACCGCATGGCACCAATTCTGCCCAGCCGGCCTATGATGAAGACGAGAGCCTGGCGACCGAGTCGAGCCATACGAGTAATTCTCCAAGTAGTGATGATACAGCCGCGTCTAGCGAGCTTGCAGTACCATACACGAATGGCTCCACGTGGTTTCCCGACGCTACTTATCCGAACGATGATATGACTGCATTACTCACTGATTTCTCCTGGACGAACGACGAGATTGCGCCGGCGCTGAACGACTTCTTACAATACGATGATGTCCAGAACGCCACATTCGCGGACGACTTCAGCATTGCTGTGCCCGAGCTAGATCTACTCCGAGCGGCCTATCAGATTGCCGGACGAATCGAATCGTCCCATCTCCTGTTCGCAGGTCTTCAGGCACAGAGCGTCTTTCTTACAGCGGACTGTTCGAGTTTGATACCTCGGTTGCCGAAGAACCTCCGACCTACCACCGCTCAGCTGACCATTCCGCACCACCCACTGATCGATGTCCTTCCGTGGCCTGCTGTTCGAACGAGACTGGTGAGGATGTACAGTATGCCCTCCGAACTCTGGCCACGACATCCGAGTGATGGGAGTGAGAGCTCCTTGGTCAGACTTGTCTATGACATGGAAGATGGCGGTGTGAGGGTGACAGGTGGCGATCCTTCGGATGAAGATGGCTGGGAAGTGGAGCAAAGGTTTTTCGATGTCTGGTGGTGGGCGCTTGATCAGAGTGTCATCAGTATTTCCGATAGGAAGAGAGCGTTACGTGGGCTGCCGAAGCTGTCTTGCCAGAACAGCGCTGGCTTCTGAACAGCCAAATCCCCGAAGCTAATCGCGCTTGATCGCTGCACTGCGAGATTCTTTCTCGGTCCACGCTCAGAGTCGCGGTCTTCTTGGCTACCGTGAGGAAGTGACTCGTTGATACACCTTTTGGAAAAAGCGTTCCTGAGTAAGCGGGTCTTTGCGGGGCGACCATTCAGCTGGGTCACCTTTCTCGAGCTCTTGATTCTCAGCTCTCTAAGTACAAAACAGACGACAACACCAATCAACCCGAAACCATGGCATCTCCTCGGAAAGCAATCATATCAAGTGGCCTGGGTCAGTTTGCCGCCAACGACCAAAATGCAATGGCACACTTCGGCCCAGATGCTGCCGCCAGGGTGAAAGCGATGCTGGCATCGAGTATCGAACAGGCAAACCAGGCCGGCTTCGATGTCATTGCAGTCGACGCCAATCCACAGAACCCGGAAGACACGATGAAGCGGTTCACAAAAACGCTAGAGAATCGAGAGGTGGTGGGCGTGAATATTGGGTTTGGGCTTCGGGGCCACAAAGGTTAGAAGAACTGATGAGAGCTCAAGTTAGAAAGCTGAAACCACGACAGAGCATACTGAGCTATTCGAGAAGATGTTGAATGCTGCGGTGGCAATACGGCCTGGTATCAAGATCATGTTCTCGAATGGACCGGGAGAAGTAATTACCGCTATTAGGAGGAACTTTCCAGAGGACTTTTGATGCGCTATTACCGGGACATGAGCGGTATATCGACGGTAGTGGGACGGCTTACATGGCGATCGAGTTTTGTGGTTCTTTTTCTGTGGCTCATGTTGCACTGCCGCCATATTGGTTGGATGCGAGCCCTCGAAGTCGATTCTACTCAACATCGCTTCTTCCGACACTGGCAACGGGATGCGACAAAGATCTGGCGTGTGTCTTAATAGAAAAGAAAGGAAAGTAAGTACCTTAAGCACAACGAGAAGGCAAGTGCCACGTCTCGCGCCCTCCTTCGCACCTTCCTCACTCTGAGCGCCAAGCCAATGTTGCAGCCGCTACCTCAAATCAAAGCTCATGGTTCTTCCAACATGCACATGCACCTAACAAAGTACCACCGTGGAACACGCATGAAACGACACCATGCCGTATCGCACGCGCCTCGTCGCAGTGGGTGCATGTGCCATTGACACAATCCTGACCGTACCGCATTTCCCAGCAGAAGACTCGAAGCTGCGGGCCACATCACTGCGGAAACGAAGAGGTGGCAACACACCAAACACTCTCGAGGTCCTACAGGAACTCATCAGCGATGACGTCGACGACGCTGCCACGAGACCGGACCGCCCGCAGTCCAACGTGCCTGCTTCGATCGATCTATCTCTGATGGCCGTGTTGCCGTCACGGGTTTGTGCTCAGACGGAGTTCATTGCTTCCTCATTTGAGATGGATGCGCACGCGTATACCAAGTCTACGAATGTAGACTTGTTCCACTGCATCTTCCGGGAGAACTACACCGAACCTATTTCGGCATACATCGTGTCCAGCGAAGCAAGCTCGTCCAGGACGATCGTCAATCACAACCCGTTACCTGAGATGACATTCGAAGAATTTGTTGTGCAAGCTGAAAAACTCATCACGATATCCGCAACCCAAGATGAGCAGCACAGTCGTCGAATATGGTTCCACTTCGAAGGTCGAGTCCCCGAAATCACCTACAAGTGCATTCAGTACCTTCGCAAGCACCCCGCCCTTCAGCTGGCTAAACAGCAGCTTGGGAGTGAGCTGATTTTACGAATCTCGGTCGAGCTAGAGAAGCCTCTTAGAAACGGGCTGAGAGACTTGGTGCTGGGTGCGGATTACGTCTTCTACTCCAGAAGCTGGGCTGAAGGAGAGGGCTACGGCAGTGCTGAGGCGTGCCTCAAAGGAGAAGCAGAGCAGCTCGGACAACAGCGAGTGGAATCATTGCTCACTCCTGATAAACTGTTGATCTGTACATGGGGGGCCCAAGGCGCTTGTAGCTTGATGTCCGAATGTTGGATCGACAGCGCGCTCTCGCGCCTTCAAGACTACCATGTTAGCAAAAGCCCAGCGTACGTTACTCATGATCTGGACCAGGTGGTAATCGGCACGACAGGTAAGAGATTGATCTGCATGGTGGCATGTTGCTTCATACTGATTCATATTGCACTAGGCGCAGGAGACGCCTTTATTGCTGGTGCTCTCTTCGGTCTCATCCGCCGGGAGATGGAGTGGCACTGTGGCTTAGGTGTACAGAAAGGAGGGTGGTCCGTCGAACAGACTCTCAAATTCGCCAACGGTGTCGCCGGGCGAAAGATCCTGCAGCAAGGTTTTGGCGGGCTCGGTGCTGCGACCAGACAACTTAGGAATGCCCTGGACTTACAAAGCGCTACAAACTCGTAAGTCCTATCCCGTGTCCGATCTTATGGCAGATTGGGGCCTTTTGATCCCGAAAATCGCTGACCTCGGTCTCGGTCACCACCAGAGCTTTGATTGAGCTTTCCGACTTTGATGACGACCCATGACTTCTCTCGGTCGAACGAGCATTTCTGAGGAACTCACCGACAAGTCCGCGGTAGTCCGAAGGTCGATATGGCTGGAACCAGTCTCTGGCTGTGCGGTCGAGATCTAGCAGTGCTTTCGTACCTCTTTTGCGGTGTGACTGGATGCCGAGATCTGCACATAACAAGTCGAAAAAGGTCTGCTCGGACAGATTCAGCGGCTCGCGAACACCACGATGACCGTAGCGAGCCTCGGTCCAGGCATTGGTTAATGCAATCTCTTGCTTCATAGCATGAAGCCAGGGCAGTGGGGAAGGAAGCAGGTCTTCCATATACGCCACCGCATAGAGGGATGATAGCTCGCTGAAGATAACGATCTGCGAGGTGACCAGCATGCCTGTGAATGCTATCAATCGATCACCACGAACGGCGAGAGCAGGAGGGATGATGTTGCGATACAGTCGATATGGTGTCTCCGTTGGTGCTGGCAGCCCAAACTCTCGTGGATTCTTTAGCTGCGGCAATTTATTCTTCACACTTTCGTTTGCTCTTTGATGGACGAGGTCCCACTCCTCCGCGTTGCTGGACGGCTCTTCTGACAGATCGATAGGCAGTCCCAAATCCAACGTTGTCTGCTTGTCAAAGAGTGAAGTTGACTTCTGCTAGCTAGTAGTATATGTGACAGCATCGGCTTTGAGCACATCACCGTTGGCTAGATGCACGCCGTCACTGGACAAGTGTGTCACGATAGCCTTGTGGACATTCAGCTTCGTTTCGTCGTGCAGGTAGTACAGAAAATTGCTTTTCTTGTCGGACAAGCAATTCGGATTCCAGAAGACATTTGCGTGATTGGCCGGACCATGTCGCCATTCCCACTCTTGTGATACCTCGCTCCGCTGACAACGACCTTGCTGGCTGACTTCCAATACGCCCTTTCGATCTTGTTGCCGAGCTTGCTGGTCCCGCTGTGCAACAGCTCGAATCAGAATCCGGATGTCGCGAATATGGATGGCGAGAAAACGTTGAAGATCCTGGTGGCATTGAGCGAGATGATGCGAGGATTGTCCTTGTCGGTCACAATCATCATGCTTGCACCACCTCCGTCTGTTCGGATGACCCAGTGCACGAACTTGCCAGCATCTATGCAGAGGCAGACGGTCTCGATTGCGGACTTCGACCCGCCAACTACCACAATTTCTTTCACTTCTGGAGCTGTGAGGAGGTGGTGTTGACGGCCAAGCGAACAGGTGTGCATGACTGGACCGAGGAACGAGCTGTCAACGTTAGCGATGTCTGGTGGCTTCGGGTCAGAGGCCAGACCAGTCAATACGATGAGCTTGTCACAGTCGAACACTTGTCCGTCTTTGGTCTCGAGCCGCCAGCCTCGTCCGGACTTGTATGCCTTGGTCACTCGGCTTTGCAAACGGACCTTCTATTTCAGGCCGTGGACCTTGGCATACTTTTCGACATACTCCGAAACATCGTCACCGTTGATTCAACCCCGACCAACCAGCTCGGATAGTACCCAATGAACGCACGCTCGTACCACCATCTCGTCAGATCCAGATCCGGGTACTGCTCGAGCAGTTTGTACCTGCGGCTGGACATTTGATAATTCCTTGTATAAGCTTCGGGCCAAGGTCAAGGCTATAGAAGAAACACTCGCGGCGCAGTGGAACAGGAAAGAAGCTGGACTCTCTGGCTCATCAGCTTTTCACGTAGCAGAGGCAGATTATGTACATTACAAATCGTAAATCCCAAATCCTTCTTTTTGACCACGACGCCCCGACGCCTTGCCCAGTCATACAATCAATCGGTCAGTCATACACATAATCGTCATAACACATACCCCCATAGCAGATTCCTCATCACTTAACCATCCACCAAGTCCCCCCCAACCACCCAATCAACACCACCCCCGTCAGCACCCCCGCCCCGGCTTTGTCCCCCATCGTCACCGGCCCCCACACCCTATTCGTCAAACTCCCGTCATCCCCTCCCGTCCCCGCGCTCGGGTCCCCCTTCGAGATCCCGCCCTTCGCCGCCGTCACAGGATGCGCAGCATCCCCAATCAATTGCGTGAGCACAATCTCTAGCGCATCCATCTGCTGGCCGAACCCGTACGTGCCGTCCCACCTCCCGCCCGTAGTCCACTCGAAACCGCAGGCGTTGCCGACGAGGCCGGCGATGGTGCCGGTGCATTGGGCGGCTGCGGCGGAGGCCGAAGCGGCCAGGTAGGGGGTCACGAGGGGGGAGAGGGCGGGCATCCATTTGGTGGAGGCGGCGAGGAAGCGGGACAGTTGGGCTTTGAAGGAGAGTTGGTCGGTGTTGCAGTTTCCGGCGGGTTCGCAGGCGGCTTCTAGCATTATTTTGTTGCGGAAGAAGACCTACTCCCCATTAGTACCTTCTATCACCGCTCATCCTGCCCGGCCGGTGGAAGCACGGTTAGGGTAAGATACGTACAATAGCAGCCCCCCAAATCCCCATCGCCCGCTCCTCCCACATCGGATGACCAGTCGCGTTCCACATCACCGCGGCGGCGTTGAGGAGCAGCCCGACGTTGTAGCTCCATTGGATCGGGGTGAGGGTGGTGCAGTTGTCGGTGATGTAGGTGCCGTCGAGGATGCGCCAGGCGGGGGGGTTGACTTGGTCGTTGGTGATGAGGTTCTGGGCGGCGAGCCAGTCCCAGGCTTTGGAGGCCCAGTGGGAGTAGGTCTCGTTGCCTGGGGAGTGGGTTAGAATGGATGGGAACTTGAGTGGTGCGGGATACGGCCAAGAATAATAAGACATCGCCAAGTTGAATGGAGACAGGCTGTGCCGCAACAAAAAAACAACCTCGATCTGCAGACATATGAAGAGACATACGTACCAGTATAAGCATACAACCTGGCCCCCAAATTGATGAACCCAGCATTACTCGGCGTATTCTTATAATCATACCCATTATTCCAGGTAAAAATCTGCCACCGCAGCCCCCCATTGCAATACTCATTATCCCACCTCAACTGCTGACTATTCCACACCCCCTGCGCCAGCGCCAACCACTGTGGCTGATCTGACGGCGGGTTGGGGAATCTATACTCCGCCGCCGACATAGCCGCGAAACCCCAGAACGCTTGGTCGTCGTTGCCTTCGGTTTTCGTCTGGTTGGGAGGCATATAGTCGTAGGTGGGTCCGACTTGGAAGAGCATGGCTTCGGTTACGATGGCGTTGTAGGAGGAGTCGCCGGTGTAGTACCAATAGTCTATTAAGTTGCCCATCATTGCGCCGGCCATCCACCAGTAGTATACATCCGGGGGCGTGAGGATTCCAGGGGTCTGGCCGGTTTGGTTGCCGATGTACCAGGTCATCATCCCGTGGGCGATGTTCGAGGCGGCGGACTTGATTGAGTCGGGGGAGTCGAGGTTGACATCTATTGCGGTTGTGGTGGGGGTGAGGAGGGCGGTGGTGGCTGCGAGGAGGGCTCGGAAGCGCATTTTGGATTTATTACGTGGAGGTCGTCGCAACGGCAAGTCTAGTTTGCGCCGTTGGATATATGTCGTTCAATTGGGGCGAGGACGAATGTCACCAGCGATGTCGCAACGGTGGCATGCTGGGAGCGCACATGTGCGACTCGTGCGATCAACTCTTCATGTGCCGTCACGTGTCTCCTATCTGTCACGGCGTCCTTCCTCGTATCCGGTCCCGGGTTTCCAATGGGGTGATGGTGGTGTTTGGGAATACGAGAAAGGACGAGGCTGAGCGTGCCATGGCTCGATGGGTGGAGATGGAATGGCTCGCCCTCGTCCTCGTACCTGCCCCGCAGTGCCAATGACGATCTGAAAACGTGGGGAAGTGGGGCGGTCATGCTAGCGAGCTTGGCGGCAGACACGACCCCAAACCTTCAACTTCGACTTCACTCGACCAGTCTACGCGTTGACGCGCATCTTCTCCAGCTTCAACACGGACGAAGTGCACATACTTGCAGCTCTAGCTCATCTGCGGCGAAATACGGTCATCGAGAGGTAGGTTTCAACGGTAGGTCGCAACATTGAACCGTCACCATGGCACAAGCAAACTTCGAGTAAGCACCCGCTCTCTCCTTCACAGCACTACCTGCTCACACTCCTATCAGGGTCTTCACTGGCGGCACCTTTGACTTCTACGTCGAGAGCGACTGCTTCTCCGTCTACCGGGTTCTGGTCGCACGTTGTTCGGAGCCGCTCACAGCCATGATGGAGAACGGCATGCTTGAAAGCAAGGATGGCTCGGCCACGCTGCATGATGTTGACAAAGCTACTTTTACCCGGTTTGTGGAATTCCTCATGACTGGTGACTACAATCCGGAGCCGCCTGCGAGTAAGACCAAGACCTGGTCTGTCCCTGATGGCGCGAAGAGGGATGGCCCGTCTAAAGGCGCTGCGGATAATCCCGACAGTCAAGAAGTTCAGCAAGTCACGGACGACCTAGGAGGCTTCTTCCTTGGACATTCGTGGAACGTGAGGGTCTCGCCTGCGAGGATGAGACGTGATGCGTGCACTGGTCCGGGTTTCGTTCGCGCACGTGCTATTCAGAAGAAGGTGTATCCGCATTTCGACGACGGCCTACCGCCTACGTTATGGTGCGGACACGGCCAGTTTCTGGACTATTGCACGACGTGCAGACCGGCCCACGCCGCACAAAGCGGCCAAGAAGCAAGAGACGACCAATACGACGAGCACTACAAACCGGTCTCAACGCACGACCACGATTTCACCAACGCCACAGCAGAGTCAGAGAAAGCCTATGCCGTCGCCACAATCACCTCTCCATTTTCCACCAATTCCAGCTACACCTTCAACAACGACCATTCTCTCGACCACTTCCCACTCTGCATGAGCCACGCCAAGCTCTACGTCTTCGCCGATTACTACGCTGTCACTGCGCTTCAAATCCTCGCTGCGGACCGGTTGAGAGAGGCTCTCACGCAGGTACACCTCGGTGTTTTCAGCAACACCAGCGTGGTAGCATTGATCAAATACGTGTATGAGAACACGCCGGACAGCAAGAACGACGTGCTGAGATGTGCGATGGTGGATTATGCGGTAGGTAAGCGGCATTCGCTGCGGAGATCGAAGGAGTTCCATGAGCTGCTGGCGGAGGGCGGGGCGTTTCCGGTGGATGTGTTTGAGGTAATGGCGAGGTAGGTTGTCTCGGGGAGCGGGAGAAGGGTGTTGTGGTGAGGTCGTGCAGTGTAGTGGTATAGAGGTGGGTTGAAGTGTGGAGAACGGGCGGATCTGCTAGGTGTAATGCGGGAACGAGGTAGGTCTATGAAATTGATGGCGTGAGCTGATGTGTAAGTTCTCCAGTTTCGTATTGTCAATGATGCCACTACAGTCCCTGAAAAAGCCACATCTCACCCACACAGATCTCTGCAAATCAAAGTGTCGCTAGATTTAACGGTATGGGCTGACGTATAGGTTCTCAATCCCGATATCGACGATAGGGCCACTACGGTCATTGCAATATCTACCTCGCACCCAATTGCCGCTCTGAGAACGAAAGTGCTCTTGGATTCGATGGCGTGGGCTGATGTGTACGTTTTGAGGCGCAATATTGACGGCGATGCCACTACAGTCACTGCGCTACCGACACCGCACTCAATCGACGCATTGAGAACGAAAGTGCTTCTGATTCGATGGCATGGGCTGTTGTGCACGTTCTCCCATCTCATTCGGCTGGTGCTGCCACTACAGCCTCCGCAGAACCCATATTACCCGTTCTGGCCTTCTCGCGCTTGTCGAAAGCTCTATGTCTCAAAGGTGACACCAATTGACACATCCGCCACACACATATCCGAATCAATGTGTACTGGAGCGAAGCAAACGAACGCTTCTCCCTCAAATGGGCCAAGGGATGAGACCGAGACGTGGGCCAATATGTTGCTTTCAATAACAGCAAGGGCAAATCCAATGGACATCGACCTCATACTTGGAGTCCTCAGACAGTGTCGCAGGCAAGGACCATTCCCGCGTGGATCAGGGGCTGCGAGCGCTTGCGATCCGTATCGAAAAAAAGGCAGTCCTTTCCCTCCAACCTCCAGTCTTCTTAACCATCATCATACCTACGAACATTCGCTGGCTCTTCCCAGGTGTTGACGAACTAGTCACTCCTTAGGTATTCACGCACCTTCCTGGCACTACCCTCCAACTCTCCCAACACCGACACAGCTTCGGTACCATGGACCTCAGCGTTCACGCCAGCCGCATGATCAACGTGTTGTAGGTACTTTACTCCTCTACCTTGTCTCCTGACCGACAGTCGCAGCATCTTCACCGGTCCAATGTTCCGCTTTGTAGGGGAAGGTAGCTTCTTCAACGCTCACCGAAAGCTTGTGGCTTACGTATCGGAGCCTCTCAAAGCGAAGATGCTAGCTCATGATGGTGCCGCTCTGCTTTTCGAAGTGGACAAAGCGACTTTCGGGCGTTTCTTGGAGTGGTGCTACACCGGCGACTACAATGCAGCCAAAGTACAACATCTGTACGAAATCGACTCGGAGGATGAAGACGCCAGTGACGAGGAAGCGGGAGAACTTAACCCGGCGGGAGAAGCAGACGGGACCACGGGGTTAGGATGGACAGCGGCACTAGAACGGACTGAAGCATTGATGGTCGAGGACAGCTTCCAGGATGCTAACGATGAAATCCCGATCACGGTTGCGAATGATGAAGAGATGGGGGAGGACGAGACGGACGAAGACGACGAAGATGACGAGGTAGATCGTTTAGGTAAGTCGACCCCATCTGATCAAATCCTTCGTACTCCGACAACGACATGTGCTGACCGAAGATGTGGTCTAAGCGAACGTCAAATGGCGCTCGGCAGACACCACGTCCATGCTGCAAGGCCTGCTTGATGATCCATTCGGCTACCCGATCTCCCATGCCACCACTCGCATCATTTCGACTTCCTCTTTCTTCTCCGCTGGAGACTATGCCAATTCTCTCGACCGCACGCCTGAGCTCTTCACCCAAGTCCAGCTGCACATACTCGCAACCCGCTATCGCGTCCGCGGTCTTGAGCTTCTATCCTTTCAACGTCTGTCCGGAGCACTCAAGGGCTTCAAGACAGGCCGCTGCCTGAGCACACTACAAAGTTTCGCCGGCCTGATCAAGCACGTGTACGGATATACGGCGAACCCAAAGCATAGTTAAGGACCCTGCTCCCTTCGAACGCTCGTCACGAACTTCGCTGCAGCTCACGCCAAGGATCTTTGCGGATGCGAGACTTTCCAGCATCTGCTCACGGCAGGGGGATGTTTTGGTCAAGACTTCGCGGCCGCTCTTCACCTCAGTCGTTGAGGGGTGTCAAGGTGGTGGATCAACGGTGCGGTCAGGCGTACCCTGTTGGAGCATACGCAGCAATCAATGCATGATCATATGGACGAGGAAGAAGTGCGCTCTGTGGGGCGAAATTGTGTGAAAGAGGGCAGTGTTGACTTCATGGATGCCATTCATCCGAGTCTGGGAAACGCTATCGTGCAGGGAGGCTAATGGGTTGTGTGAGTATGGAGGCAGAGATATGGCAGCTGTAGGAAGACCACATTAACAAGTACCACCCTCATGCCCTCTTTTCATCCTTCATGATCCCACACATGTGTCAAAATGAAAGCACAGGCTAACATCATCGGATGCCTACGCTCCTTATGCCTCCAGCTTCCCGCACGAGGCTACGGCCCTCCGCCAGATGACCTGTGGCAAAGAGAGCACGCTTATGTATATAATCCCTTCCCACCCGCATCATTCCAAGGTCTCCGATCCACCACAACCAAATCCATTACAGCTACACCCAGACACTCTACACCATGACAATATCATCCAGCAACATCGAGTAAGCCCTCTCCTACCCAACCACTTCCACATCTACTAACACCACCCAGCATCTCCCACAGCGGTGTCTTTATCTTCTTGGTCGGAGATGCACGGTTCATGATCCACGAGGAGCTTGCAGCCCGCTTCTCGAAGCCTCTGAAGGCTATGATACACGGCAAGATGAAGGAGGCTCTACTAGGCATCGCAACGCTCGAGGAGGTCGATGAGGCGACATTCGGGCGGTTCGTGGAGTTCATCTATACCGGGGATTACAATCCGGCGACTGCGGTCAAGGTGGTGAAGCTGGTGGAGGAGGAAAATTAGGAAGAAGAGGGCGATGAGCAAGCTGAGAAGAGCGAGGCAGATGTGCAGGGCGAGGAAGACTCCCATATCGATCAGTCCCGTCAAGAAGATGAAGTCTCACGGGTCTCCGAGGACAATGGTCCTTATGTCGACTTTTCCGACAGCGAGCGAGCCCGCCAGGTTGACGATGAGGACGTTTCTGAGCACGACCACGGCTCACTCCACTCGAGAGACAGCGAAGGCTTCTTCATCCGCCGGCGCCCTGACGCGTCAACATACCCACATCCATGCTACGACTATCTCAAAACAGAGCGCAAGACACCTGACAGTGACTACAACGACACCACCAGCTCCCCAAACCTACGAGACATCTTCCCGATCCCAAGTTCCGGCATGCACTCACAATCGACTATGCCAACAGCTGCCGACTGCCCATACGTCGACACCTCAGACCGCGACCTCGTCCCGCTCTTCATCAGCCACGCACAGGTCTACGCCTTCGCCCACCTCTACGACGTCACTGAACTCATGCACCGGGCTGCCTTCTGCTTGAAACGAGCACATGAACGCCTTCGAAGGCGGCCCATCGACAGACGTAACAGAGCTGGTCACCTACGTCTATGAGCACACCCCTGACCGTGCAAATGACAAATTCGACTACCTTCGTGGCACTGTGATGAAGTGGGTGGTGAACAACATCCATACATTGAGGCAGTCGGCGACGTTTCGAGAGCTTCTGGTTCGTGGATGAGCGTTTGCGAATAATCTGACATTTGCTATGTGTCTTCGTTTCAACGCAGCTGCTGCCCGATTGAGTTGCGGAGACTGTTGACTTGCTTGCAGCAGCTGTATCACGGTGAGTGAGCGGGTTGAAGGTCAGCAATCAGATGGGCCAGGCCAGCTTCGAGCTCGGCGAAGGTAGGCAATAACAGGGTTGCTCATGATCTTGTATCTCTCCATTTTTTTTACCTGCTTGATGGTCGACATGGGGTTCTAGAATAGCATACACATTACACATGCACTGCCTGGCCTGAAGTGACGTTGCGCATGTGAACTGCCAAGACCTATCGCTCTCCCCTTTTCTGTTCACGCAGGAAGTTCTCAACCTGATTAAAAACAACCATTCGACTGCACAGTAACACAGTGCAGAGATCACTGGCTTCGGGATCGCTCGGCTTCAACACTTCACCTCATACACTCTGCGATACTTGATCACGTCGCATCACCATCGTGGCAACGTCCACTGTCAGCAACCTGGAGTAAGTGGACTATGACTGTCAGCAACCGTTTTGGCTGTCAGTGCACTGACCTCAAGCAGTGTCTTTTGCGGGGCGGTCTTCGTCTTCATCGTGGAGGGCGCTCGCTTTACCGCGCACCAGGAGCTGGTCGCTCGCTTTTCGGCGCCACTTAAGGTGATGATGCAGGGTAAGATGAAGGAGGCACAAGACGGGGTAGCCACCCTGGAGGATGTCGACAAGACTACTTTCGGACCTTTCGTCGAGTGGATCTATACGGGCGATTTCAACCCAGCTAAGACGGCCACGAAAGCTGAGGTCACAGCCAAAGAGGCGGACATCGCGGAGAGCTCACATACCGAGGGATTCGCCTTCAGAAGTCCAAGACTACGATTAGGACTGCCCAAAGCGGCACCCAAGACGCCTACTTCTTCGAGCGTGCCAGTTTCAAATTCTCTGCTCCAGCCTTTCGTACAGCCCCCCGAATTGCACCTGCCGACAGCTTCGCAATTCGTACACGACAACGACAACGATGTCGATCATTTGCCTCTCTTCATGAGCCATACACAGCTTTACGTGTTCTCGGATACCTACGGCATCACTGAGCTCCAACAACTATCCGCCCATCGCTTGGAGGAAGCAATGACCGCCATCGAATTGGCGACCGCCGGCTTAAAGCTTTCTGCGATTCTGCCACTGCGGTCGACCACGAACAGGGGAATGGCGGAGCTCATCAGATATGTGTACGAGCATACAGCGGACCGGGAGATTGGGAAGCCTGATGTGCTGCGCACGATTGTGACAATATGTCGTAAACAACGTTCATGCACTTCAGGAATCAGCTTCGTTCCGCACACTCCTCACGGAAGGAGGGCACTTCCCCAGTGATCTGACCTCCAAGCTGTGCGATCGGTTCGAGCATTCTCTATTCAAGCACGTATGATGGTCAAGCTTGGAAACGCAGCAACCCACGTACCGGCTATGATTATCGAAGCGGAAGTACGAGGAGATGTATTCGCTTGGGGTTCGAAGGGCGAATATCAAGAAGACGGAAGGATTCATTCGACCCCTCACGCATCGAAGAGCATGCGATGGTAAGTACGTAGCTCTGAGCGTCCTGCACTGACGAATCATAAACTTTCGCTGACGACAGTGGTGTAGACGCATCAAGCCGTACGCGATGTACGAACGCATAGAATCATGTGATGCATTTACATGCAGCATCATCGGAGTAGTACAAGCAGCTCTTCCACACTCTTCCCCTCCAGCCCATCTATAGTCTTGATGATATCCGCAGCCTTACCCTTCCCATACACCGGCGCAGCAAGACTCGAGAACTTCTCGTCGACCTTGTCTCTCGTGAACGGATGCTCGACCTCACCAAGCGGGAAGTCCTGCCTGAAGTCTTCCACCTTTCCATCTGCCCACTCGACCTGCATCCGTGCTTGGAAGCTGGACATGCTGCTGTCTCTATCAACAGTGATCTTGTCACACAGCGCGTTGACATCCTTGTCTTGTAGCCGCTGATACGCCTTCATGCCGGTCGCCGACCCATACACCAAGGCATTTGCCGCCTGGAAGTAAGCAGAGAACTGCCCATCAATCACATTCTCTGGATGGATCTTGTTCGGTGTCGGATCACCCACAAGCTTGAAGCACGATGGACTTGTCGACAGTGTGATCGCTTTGACATCCGCAGCTGTAACCTTTCCACCATGATCATCGCAGATTTTTCCGCATAGCTCAATAAAGCCGTGCGTCATCCGGCAAGCTGGATAAGGCTTCAAACTAGAGCCTTGCCAGATCCACTCCTCTCCAAGCCCAGATACCAGGCGTTGCAAGTCTGGGCTGGGATTCGGGCTGTACGCCTGCAAGAAACCCATCTTGCCTTCTATGATTCTCGTTGCACCTACAACGCCTGCTTCGGCGAGCGCCACGCACATGAAAGCGTCATGAACTGCGAAGCCAGGGTGCATGCGCTTGTTCCAGGATCCGTTGTCAAGATACTGCATCGAGCCGGCTGCTTTGCTGCATGCGAGACCGAAGGCATCTTCGATCACTCGTGCGGGCAGCTTCTTGAGCACAGCGATCGCAGCCACGGCGCCGAAGATGCCTGCTATGCTGGTGTTGTGGAAGCCACGATCGTAAGAGAAGAAGCCAAGCTCGCGGCCGATACGGCAGGTGACTTCGTAGGCGACGGAGACGGCGAGCATGAATTCGTCGCTGCTCGCCTTATCGCTTAAGATTTCTGCCTGTGTCATTGCAGCCGAGATGGAGGTAACGCCAGCGTGCAGAGTGCCCGGTGCATGGGTGTCGTCGAAGTCCAACGAATGGCCGAAAGCAGAGTTCAGAAGGGCGGCATATTGAGGTAGCATATGTGGTGCTCCCTTCGCTATGACAGTGCAATTGCCTTTCGTGCCTTGCCCTTGGAGAGTGAGGATGGCATTGTAGATGGGCTCCGTGGAGTCGGCATTGTCGATTGCGCCGACGACGACGCCGATGTAGTCTATCACTACTTCCTTGACCTTCTCGCGGAGGGCAGCTGTGAGTTGGCTGGTGGAAGCGTTGGCAACGAAGTTGGCTAAGATCTTGGTCACTGGGACCTCATTGTGGTCATTGGCATTCCGGTTGGGGGTGCCGTTGGTGGTGGCCATTGTGTTTCAAATGTTTCGTAGATTTCTCAATTGTACAGAAATGGTAAGGAAAGGGTGGGAGTACTTGACCTCGGGACTCATGCTGGGACGCCATCTTTGATGTACGTTGGGGAGCGCAGTACGTACTGGAAATGGCTCCTATAACGGCAGGTGGACGCTCTTATTCCCGGCGGGTGGAGTCCGTGCCAAGACATGCAGTAAATCGACCGCCTGTTATGACCTTCACAAACTACAATACGGAGTGAGCCTAACTCTGCACCATACGAACGTTGCGACCACTGCCTCTTGATGTATATCATACTGCTACTCGATACCTATAGTGTCATCTCTTTAGATAACTCGCTTCACGCTCAATCCGGCGTAGGAAGCAAAAAACGGTTCCACAGCTCGCCTGCTCGAATTCTTGCTTCAAGGGCAACTGCACCTGATACCATTCGGTGTAAAACTCGACACAGCTGTGCGGCCTCTCTACTACACTGAAATGCGCCCCAGAGCAGCGTGGCTAAGCTGTTTAGACGACGGCATATCGAAGTGCTGGTGAGGAGCGATCGTCGTTCGTCCGGATTGGGTGGGTGTTATTCTGGCTGCCCGTCTTGCTAGACAGTTCACGAGTACTCGTCTCACCCTTCTTTCCGTACGCGACCGTTGTCGCGGTCGATGGAGGTGGTGCTGCGGCCTCTGCTGCCGTCCGATTCTCCGACGCGCTCGTCAAGCTCATGATCATTCTCGTGATCGTCCTTGAAGACCTGCAGGTAGCCCTGAGTTTGCGGCCCCCTCCGGAGTCGATGAATGAGCCAAAAGCCAACCCAGCACAGCATACCAACGAGAGAGCAAGTCAAGAAGCCGCCAATATATGCTGTCAGCTTGGCGTGCTCTCCCACCAACGAAGTGCCATCCCAGGAGCCTGCTTGCGATGATAACGCCGGCAGATTCGTGCCTGTATCTGCACCGTACGGCTCTCCTTGTGCCTCATGCAAGTGGTCGCTGGTCGTCGAAGGGATGTTCTTCTCGAGCCACTCCTGCTCTGCGTTGAATATCTCGGAGTCTCGATCTGGAGGGATTGTTTGCACAAGCTTGGACTGGCCCAGTGATCTGCCGTCCTTGTCGATCGCTTCGACTATCACCGAGTGTATGTAACTAGTCTCGGTCAGTACAACACTAGAATGTGCATATGTTAAATAAACTTACTCATCGAGCTTCACACTGGTCTCGAACCCTCCCTTTGCGACAGACTTTACCAGCTTTTCTTTGTCGCCCTGAGCGTTGGTTTGATGGAGGTGCCACTTGACAACTTCCGTTGCACCATTCCAGCTGACGTGGACCTGCGTGGTATATTTGCCCGACGAGCCACGCTCCACAGCGCGCGACAGCACATCAGGAGGATTTGCAGGGCGACCAGTCCATGGAGCCTTATAGCTCCTGTATGTGTTCTTCTGGGGAGGCAGTTTGGCCTTCATCAATATCGTCCCATCGGCCTTATGCTCGGAGATACGACTGTGGAAGGTCCAGCCCATGAACACGTTGCCGTTCGGTAAGATCTCCAAGCTTCCGCGGGACGTTGAGTACTCGTGATCCGGACGAGGGTACTCAGCGACTACCTCGGCAAGATTGTCGTGCAAGGAGAGAATTAAGCCTCTGGTGTAATCGTGCGTGGCGGTCTGTATACCTTCGCCTCTGGCATTGTCGAAGAGTGTGATCACAGTGTGGGTCTCGTTCGACTCAAAAACTCGTGCGTGATGTTGCCGCGAGAATTTGGCCTCTCCAACGAATACATAGTCCGATTTGGTGCCTCCCAGGCGCCAAAGCACTGATCCATCTCTGCGAGATATCTTGTAGAGCGCATCTGTATGGCGGCATGAGATAAGGTAGTCGCCATTGTCAAAGCGATCGATCGCATTGCAGTGGTTGGCGTCCCATCCATTCCGGCACTCCTTGTCCACATCGAGACGGGTCGGGTATGTAATCTCGTCCAGCGACATGTGATCAATCCAGCTCCAGTTGAATAAAGTCTGCGGCGAGTCTCCGTGAATGTCCAGCTCCAGCAGACCGTTGGTGTTGATCGCACACTCTCCATTAAATCCAATCTCCTGGCTTTTCTCTTTGCTCAAATGGCGAACCTCACGAGTCAAGACCACAGCCTTCGCTCCGTCCTCAAATACACTGAACTCGTGCATGTTCGCCGCGTCGTACCCGCCGGGCCATGGTACCATCTTCTTGATTCGGTAGCTATCGTCAACGATAACCCCAGCATCCTCTCGCTTGTAGATTGCAGTAAGCATGTTCTCTCCATGGATCTGGACAGCGCGGAAGTCGAAAATATTGAAGCTATCGAACAGTGGCGCTCCACTCCAGATCAATTCGCCCGTGGCATCGTATATGTACGGACCGATCCAGGCCGCGCCACGTTCTTTCTGGCCCAAGAGCTCATAGGGCGCTATGAACCAGTATCCCGGCGCCACAGCTTTTGCATCGTACAGCTGAATATCCCACTTGAGGGCTCGGATATCTGGCCTTGTGACGAAATGGAAGTAGTCGGCTTCCGTCGTGGTATCTGCGCCGCCGTAGCCAACTGCCCGTTTCTGCGAGTCGGCTGCCGCAAGTGCTCTATCTGCGTGCTTGTGCGATAGGGCGCAAGTGAGCGTTTGAAACACCACGACAGCAAGGAGAGCATTGCTCCACATCTCTTTCTATGGTTCTTTTGCAGCTCATGAAGGTCGGCCAGGAGAAACAGGAAGGAGAGGAAGAGAAAGATTGGATACTGAAGGGATGCACGCTCGAAATCGCAGAAACAGATAGACAGAAGAGATATGAGTTACTCGAGGGCGTACCGTTCACCCATGGCGCAAGCCTGATCTCGTGTAACACGGCCCAAAAGTAGATCGCCGCCCAAGAACACGAGATGCGGCACAGTCAGCGGTCGAGCAGTGGCTGTCGACCTGCCCCGCTGATCTCGACAGGCTAATCTGGATAGCCTCATTGCAGTTTGGACAAGCGCCATCGCCATGATCTGTTCGCGAACAAATCACCTTGCGGCGTAGGCGCCTACAGATGTGCTTGCAAGGTTGTTTTTTGCTCGGAGGCGCTCTAGGGACCCGCCCGCGCCGTCACGCTAAACGCCACTACGGCTCGTTCCCCTTGCGCTAGCGTATGTTACAAAATAAAGACGTCGGCGCGTAGATATGGTTGTCCAAATTGTCTTCTATCAGTCAATGCTTACGACGAGCGGGTGGAGACAATGTCTTGCAGCATACCGAGTCCTCGCAGAAAGATCCGCATCCGATCCGAGATAGTGATGACACTGGAGGGTGTCACCTGTTAGACTCCGGCTGGCCGCGATGAAGTTCCGACCTTCCTCCGTAGACTAGTCTCCGTAGACTAGAGAACACACAAGTCTGTGTACTCCATAACAGCAGGCCTTCTTTCTACGGCCTCAGAAAAGGTGCTGATCGACAACTGCAGAGCCGCAAGCCAAGGCATCATCAAACCAGAGTTATACTTAATGTCACAGCTGCGAACGACAAACAACCACGAGTATAGGCGCGTGTGGCTTACAGATATTGTCTATTGACTCGCTTAACAGTTTGACCATGGTCGAGGATCGTTCTGCAGATTTCCATGCGGGCCATACCCGCCCATTCAACCCGAAGCGCTCGACTGTGCCCCATGGAAGATAGCTTGTCACAAACACCGCTCAGATGCCACTGCAACTCCTCCGTTAGCTTCAGACTCGGTGTACGCTCACTCGTCTTGCTGGAGTCCGACAGAGATCGGGAAGTTTGTTACCACGCTCTTTGAATATGGCCACGCGGATCAGCAACGGACTGACATACGTTACCGATCCGTTGACGACGACCTTCGTACCTCCCAGCTCGTGTTCATCGGTGCTGAACTCCTACTCATCATGGGGTGACATGAATGGCGTTCTCCACGCCTTGCAGAACGGCTATACTCCTGGCGTGGGATCGAATTCGGCATGCTACCCTCCCAACTTCTACAACCACAATTTGTACGGGACTGTAGGAGCGCTTGGTGTCTACTCGCCTGGTGTTTGTCCATCTGGATACGACACATCGTCGGAGTGGACGGCTGGGTACACTACGACGGCAATATGTTGTCCACCGTAAGTTGATTTGCGCCTAGTCTTTCTTGAGATGGGACTGACGTTGCATTCGTTCCAGCGGCTTTGACGTTGGTACTGCGATCATCGGGAAATGCAAGAAGGCCAGCACAGGGGGTATAGTCGTGGATCTGGGTTCCGAGTCTAGCTCTACCGTGTCGACTTTGTTCTTGGCCTACAACTGGGCGATTACCGTTGCATGGGCGTCGGATGATTTTGCGGCCCTCCAACAGGCATCCACTTCTAGCGTGCCCGCAAGTCCGGCCTCCACAACTGCGTCAATTGTGTCAAGTACATCAAGCACATCGACAGAGTTAACAGAGTCAATTGGCGTACGAGCAAGTCCATCTCCGACAATGGCTCTACCTCCCTCGTCTACCATACCTGCCGGAGAGCTTGCAACTCCGACCTCCTCGAACGTCGAACCCTCGGATAGTCTTTCCAGTGGTCTTTCCGTAGGCGCAAAAGCAGGCATTGGGGTCGGCGTAGGCCTAGGCTGCCTGTTGAGCATCCTTTTGCTCACCATCCTCATCGTCATGCTTCGGAGAAAACGTCGAAACGAACGGAGTGTGCAGGAAGGTGCGATCGAATCATCGCCACACTCAGATCTTCCTGCAGGAAACAGCCATAGCGACACGAAGACTGCCCAATCATATCAGTATGGCTGGGCAGAAATGGACGGCGTCAGACAAGGGCAGAAGAGTATGTATACCAAACCTGAGCGGGAGGACACGAAGTATGGCCAACAGCCTCAACCTGCTCGAGTGGAGTTGGAAGGTAGTTGAGAAATTTGATTTGTTGAAAGTGTATGATAGTCGATAATGTGCGAATACTTCTGTAACAAATCTTTGACCAGAGGTGGAGACCAGGTTTAAGCTCGCTTAGCGTAAATTCATGCTTTTTGTAGCCTTGTGTTGATTGATATATCAGTCATGAGGTCGCTCCTTGTCTCGATCAGGTCTGGTCGTTGGGGTAATTGCTAATCCCGACTCTTCGGTCTCATCAGGTACCTCGTCCTTATCCCGTCCACCATCGGCAGTGCCATTCGACTTTCTCACGAGCGTCGTATGGTCGGGAAGAACTTTACCTTCGAAGAGACCAGCCCGTTCCAAGATATCTTCGATGAGCGTATGGTCGCGTGCATGCAGAATCGAGTTGAGAAGCGGAAGTCTCTCTTCCGCGATTTCGAGGAAGCTCAACAGGCTGTCGCACACGAAATGCCACGGGAGGGAACCACCGGCGATGCTTTCTGACGAGAAATAGAGACAAGCCGACGACTTCGAGCGTTGGAGTACCGTTCTGCCTCTCTCATCTTCGCCGAATATCTTCCGGCCGTTGACGGTTACATGACGACGCAGCACAAGGCTACTAGCGGAGTAGACCTGAATCGTTTCCATTAGGGCCAAAGCACGTTTCTGACCTGGTGCATCTGGAGCCAACCTGTAGTCCATCAGCACCTACAGCGCTGTTTCTGTATAGACGGCCAATGACTTACAGAGCAATGTATACGGCTTTTGCTCGTAGCTCTTTGGTGATTTGCGGATGTGCGGCACATGCTCCTTCGGTAATGGTCTCTTCCGTGACATGGCAAGAAATCTCCCGGCGCAGTACACCCATGCGAACGAACAGGGCCTTCAGCGAAGCTACTTCTTCCTTTTCGAAGTCAAGGACCCAGAGTTTTCCCTCGAAGCGATTCGCTAAGCGCAGGCGATCGGGGATGAACCAGTCCTCGTCGATGCCGGCGCTGAATTTCGACTCTCGGGCTTTTCGCACTGGGACCAGTTCCATGCGGGCCAGCTGCTGGAAACGCTCGTCAAGTTCCGGTGCTATCAAATGACATGTGCTCAAGGTAAGGAGTAAGTCCTTGATTGTCGACCGAGAAACGTCGAGGTGACCGGAGGAACACGTATACCGATCGCAGATCTCATAGAGAAAATCTGCTGCACCGGCATCTTGGACATCCAGTATTGACACAAACAGCTCTTTGCAAGAAGGGAACGTAAGTCTCAGAGGCTCGATATTTGTCAGACAAGGACTATTCCATCGGCATTCGCTCAAAGTCCGCTATAGAGAAGAGGACCTGTGTGAGCCTGGGAGTACGAGTCGCTCGCTTGCGAATGCGGCCCTCCTGTATGTCAGCTGTGGCTCAGACCCCAGTCTTCCTGCGAAACGTACCTGACCTGAGCCAAGTCTTCTCGGGAATGCTTTTCAATACCTTGATACAATCGGACAACAGTATCTTTACTGCAATCAGACGGGGGCGTCTTAGCAACACCGTGTAAGATTGCAAGGTAGAAATCCAGGTCGGGTGCGGCTCGAAGGCCAAGTCTTGTCAAATTGAGCCAGTCGAGACTTTCCGGATCTGGAATATCGACGAGGTGAATGTGCCGATACGCCAGAGCTTCGTGGATTATAGCTGTGCATGGGAGATATGCGTCCTTTAACTGGCATCGTTCTTGATTCGTGCATTGCACCGGTATCGAACTAATGCGGTTACTGATCAAAGCCGGATCCAACGCGTAGTGTTGCCAGTCATCTCTCACCAGTGTCAACCAAACTCGGCCCGGATGGTTGTCGATGAGATACTGGAACTCTCGAGTAATCGAGCCCTTGCGGCTGCTCAGAAGGTTCGGCAGTAACGATACATGCAGCGTATCTGTAAGCCACTTGTACCACTGGTAGTGGTTGCTGGGATCACCTTGGGTAAGGTAGGTCGCGTGCACGAAGTCCGCGCGGAACAAAGAGGCAGGTAGGTAGTCCTTCATCTGGAAAAGACTTTCCGGAAGCTGCATATACAACTCCTCTCCAGGCACTGCTTGACCGAGCTCGTTAGCCAATTTAATGGTACCGTAATTCAGCCCTATGCTTCCGTGGGAGAAGAGGTACCACGCATGTGAGACCAGGCAGCTTGCGGAGAGATTGTTGTTTGAGAGGCTCAAGAATCGATGCCGGTCAACGATAAGATCACAGATTCGGCTCCTCGTCAGCGGCTTTGCTCCCAGCAAACTGAAGAGCTTCTTTCGTACTGGATCGTCGCACGCCGCTCTGGTGATGATCTTGACTTCTATGCCTTCGGGAATGTCCATATCGTCACCTCTGCCGGGGAAGTAGAAAGGTTGTTCTGCTGAGGAAATCCATTCGCCATTTCGGAGTGGGATGAGCCTGGCACTCTCGAAGGCGGAGGGTTCCGATTCCGCAATGCCAGCTGCAAGCCGAGAATGCCAGGCCGATGACTTTTGTTCCATCTGCTGAGGCGACATCCATTTCAGAAGCGCACAGATCTGTTGAGGAGTCTGGTAGGTCAACCCCATCGACTCAAGGTCTTTAGGTGAGTAGTGAAACGATGCGTATTTGAAGGAGTTCAGCACATCGTCGAGCAACGGCTGAGGCGGATCAAGGCCATTTGTGAAATGATTTGGGACCAGCGTCAATTCGGCAGGACAACTGGTATACCCAGCCTGACTTTCCAGAATGCTTTCGTCCTGCAGCAACTTACGAAGCCTGGACATGAAACCTTCCATGACGGTACCGTGGGCGGAATCATTGCGGGCAGTAAAGGCTGGCCAGGAGTATTTGCAGATGCCAGTCTGGTTGAATTGTCGCACTGCATAGACGAAAAGATCGAGGGCACCGTCGAGCACTGACCTATTCCAAGCATTGTCCCCTGATAAATTTTCGCGGTTCGCTGTAAGGATAAAGTCGGCTTGGAGTAAGAACTGTCCACTAATCAGCTTGGTCCCTATGCTTTGAATTTGAGACGCACGGTGAAACCGAATGAGCATATAGGTAAGAAGTTATAGACTGGTCTCGGTTGTAGTCTCTCCGTAGACGGCGAGATCGGAAAGGCTATGACGATCTCGGTCGCGCGGATACCGTCTCTCTTAGCCTCGGGAGGCATGCCGTCGATGACCTTTTTAACGACGAAAAGGTCCTCAGAATGCAATACTCTCGCTCCAACCAGGTCATCGCAAGCGAGCGTCACAACCGTTTGAGGCTGCGGTCCCGGCGGCTGCTTGCGGCTGTGAGCAAACCAGAAGGAGGGCTTGGCCATTCCAATATCGTATATGCGCACGTCAATCTTCCGGAGCTTCCGGAGAAAGAGCAATAGTTCGGTCTGCAGTTTGAGCAGGTCCGCTTTGACCGTGTTCCGATCAGCAATGTTAGGGATTCGAAGGCAAAACATCGTCCGTTCAGACACAAGTGTGGTGGAATTGGAGTCGCACCATATCGGGACAATCATGCCCCGGACATTGTCCCGCTCGAATCTGAACGTGTAGTGGCCTGATGAGACCCAAACCACATCCGCGACCTTGAAAACACTCTTGAAGCCGATGCCTTTCTCGCCAATGTAGCCCTTGGTGGCATCCTTCGTCTTCTTGGTGCTGTCATTGACGTCGCAGATGGCCTCGACGTTGGCTCTGCTGAAACCGACCTCGTTGCATCCCACCCACAGGTATCCATCCTCGCGGTACTCCAACGTCAGGAGAGGATCGACGTCGGGTGTGTAGGTGTTGTCGTCGGCGTTCTGGATCAGTTCCAATATGAAATGTGTCGTCTTCGTGTACAGTTGGGTGGAAAGCCTGCGATGAAGAGTGTCAGGGACGTCCAGTCTATGCCTTTAAGCTCTGAGCTCCACGACTCAGTCCAAGGGTCGGACATGTCCAAGGCACGGGAGAGACTCCGCGCATTGGCGTCCGCTCCAGCCCCCCCAAGGTCATTTGCACGCCGCGATTTTCGGATCTTCTTGATGATGCTTTCTGCTTCTCGCCGAGAGCTCATAGTCTTCGTATAGCCCGCCTGAATGGCGTTGACCTGATTGTTTCCCACGCAAGAATGGGTCATGTTAAGTCTAAGTAGAATGGCAAGGAGAAGAAGGAACTAGGATGTCCGGTTACCCATAGCACAGTCCGGAGGTTGCCTAACTTTGAAGTGATCGACTCAGGCCTCGCAGTTCTCGCAAGCGAACAGACCATGTTGAGTCGTATCAAATGCTGTTTTGCAAGGTGGTCTAAGACACATGAAGTTGAGGTCCTCCTGACTTTAAGCTCGCTTAGCGTAAGTTTATGCTTGTTCTGAAGCGTTCCGCGCGTGGCCTTAGCGCGGTCAGAAACAGATTGCTGGGAGAAAACGTTCTTACAGCGGGGCGAGTGTGACGTCCACGTCAACATCACTTCGACCACCTCGAACTGAGTGTCGAGAGGAATACGAACGGCGACTAATTATGGTCTACCAAGACCTCCGAACCGCGACTGACACCTTGGCAATGAGCACGACCTCGGAGTTGCCCCTGCCAAGTACATATACGTAAGAGAGCCTCAACATCATCGTTCCGTCCGATCTCTTTAAGAAAGGACCTTTCCTACTTCCTCTTTTCCTACTACATCCCATCTATCCATCAACATGCATACTTTCTCTCTCCTCGCCGCCCTCGCGGCCTCCGCCACAGCCATCCAACAGGGCTTTAATTATGGAGCAACGAACAACGATGGCTCCTGCCGCAAATACGACGACTTCCACCGCATGTACACCCGCTCCCAATCCCTCGACCAGCCCGGCTTCACCTCCGCCCGCCTATACACCTCCATCCAGTGCGGCTCGCAAAACGCTCCCATTGAAGCTATTAAAGCAGCCATCGACACCAACACGAACCTCCTCCTCGGCGTCTGGGCCTCCGCAGGCCAGGAGAACGTCAACCAAGAGATCGCAGCTCTGAAGCAGGCGGTAGCGAACTGGGGTCCAGATCTGAAGAAGCGCGTCGTCGGCATCTCTGTGGGCAGCGAGGATCTCTACCGTTCTTCGCCGCAGGGCGTAGCGAACAACGCCGGTGTTGGGGCCGATGCGGCGACGATTGTCAAGTACATCAAGCAAGTCCGTGCTGGACTTAAGGGAACAGCCCTGGCGGGCGTGAAGATCGGACACGTAGATACCTGGACGGCCTGGGAACTGCCGGAGAACGCGGCGGTTGTTACCTCAGTGGACTGGCTCGGTCACAACAGCTTCCCGTACTTCGAGACCACGAAGGTGAACCCAATCGGACAAGCGAAGAACCTGTTCTTTGAGGGGTTGAGCCATACGGAGGGCGCGAGCAAGGGGAAGCCGGTGTGGATTACTGAGACTGGGTGGCCGTCTAAGGGACCGAGTACGACTCCCTCCTTTTCTCTTTCGTATATCAATATGTTTCTAACGTCTTTTGTGTAACAGAATCCGGCCAAGCCGTCGCTTCCACGCTTAACCAGCAGAAGTACTGGCGCCAAGTCGGCTGCGGTCTCTTCGGCAACCGTAACATCTGGTGGTACACGCTCTACGATTCCAACTCCGCGCAGACGGATCTGTCGTTCTCAGTTGTCAACGCAGACGAGGCTGCTGGGTCGAAGTTCCCGTTGGCGTGCCCGTAGATGCACTTTAACGGTTGTGCTATTGCTTGCATTGCGGCCAGGATGGTTGGATAGACTTGGGTACAAAAACGGGGTATCATCAAAAGTTTAACGAAGGATATATAGTGTAGTAACATAGAGTATGGCCACTGGCATACAATTGGCATACACTCATCGCCATTCGAGTTTGTATCGCCGAACTATGCTACCTCCCCAACCTCTCCCCCGTCACCTCAAACAACCTAGGCAACCCCGTCTCCCCAAACACCTTTCCCCCCGCAACCATCTCCGCCACCCCCTTCCCACAAAGCCAACACATCGCGTTCCCACCCCCATTGAACCCCGCCAACGCCCACTGTCCGCTCATGCCTGGCACGACTCCAACAAACGGCAGCTCATCCCCCGTATACCCTATAATCCCCATCCACACGCTCTCCACGCCCGCCCCTGCACCCTCCCAACCTAGGAAGTTTCGGCGCATGAGACTATCGAAGTGCGGCACAGCTTCCGGCATGAGGGCGCTATCATCGAAGTTATCGTACCAAGCGGAGCGATCATGGTTATATGTCCAGTTGGCTCCGCCGACGACTATGGAGCCGTCGGGGCGGGGGTTGAGGTAGTCGACTCTGCTTTGACTTTCGGCGCTCGGGCGGGTGTAGGCGATGTTGTAGGTGTGGCTTAGATGCGGGGACACTGGTTTGGAGGGGGTGAGGTGGGAGGCGGTCCCGTGGACGGGGATGATTTTATTGACGAAGGGCAGGGAGATGCCGGCGGTGTAGCCGTTGGTTGCGAAGATGAGTTTGGTGGCGCGGAGGGTGCCGCGGGGGATGGAGATGATGTTGGTCCCGTTGGAGGATGTGATGTTGGTGACGAGGGTATTGGTTTGGAGGTTGAGAGCCTTGCGATCGAGGAGGCGTGAGAGGATTTGGCAGACGAATTTGTAGGGGGAGAGGGAGCAGATTGGGGAGCTCAACGCCACTTTGGCGTCTTTGATCGAAGTGACCTGAGCTACGTGAGCGTAGTCTTGAGTTGACAACGGGCGACAGGGACTCACCTGCTCAACATTTCCCCCCTCAACCAAATCAACATCCCTAGTCCACCTCGCTCCCGCCTCGACGCTCGCCAGAAAGTCCTTCTTCGCCTTCTCAGCCTCCTCCGGATCGATAAAGACATCATAGCTCCGCCGTAGCTCGAACTCGCAGTCCAGACCTTCCGTCTCCACAATATCTTTCAAGGCATCTATCTGCGCAGTAACAAGATCGCGAACCTCCATAGCGAGCTCAGTACCGTGCTTAGCGATGAGATTATGCACAGTAGACGTCTTCATCTTCACATGAGCCTGTAGACACTCTCAGCACACTCTACTCTAATCATGGCCTACGAGAGAGGCGAACATACGCCATTCCGGCCAGTGGCACCTGAACAGACTTGTCTCGCTTCAAGCATCACTATTGAAGGCTGTTCTTTACCCTCATGTAGTTTAGCGAGATGATAAGCCGTAGCTACGCCGGCAAAGCCAGCACCGATTATCGCGATGTCGCATTTTGACGGTAGCTCTTTTGTCGAGCGATGTTGGTCGATTGGGTGTGGTTCTAAACGCCAGTGGGGCACTGTTGCGTCGTCTACTGGAAGGATTTGTGGGTTTTGAGCTGTCCGCGGAGGAGTTAGTATCTATGATATTCCTCATTTTAGAAGATTACGAGACAAAAGAAATAGTGGAGTAGTAGAAAATACTGTATATGTAGTTGTATCGCGTAAGACGGGAAGGATTCGATCGTCGACATCAGATAGAGATGCGGTTTGGTGGACACGGGTTTTCGGCATGTCGATCAATCAGACCCTGTTCAAGCGCATTGCAGCGCCCTGCTGGAATTGTCGAAGAAATAATGCAACAGCAAATGGATATATGTTGCTACCGAGCGGGAGAACTTACGGTAATTCAGCTGCATGAGTTTCGGAATCGAAGCGAAAGGAGTCGGTGTCTCGACAACAGCTTCAGCCAAGTGGGCAAGAAAAAGATGTCGCAGCAACCTATAATTTTCGCAGATGACAGTATGCAGAGCCATTGGAGGTCCATATAAAATTGTGGTGATTCTTCAATATTGGCTCGCGATATCGGTGGGCCATGCTTGCATTGAAGCCGTCGATGTCAAATCGAACACTCGTCGGCTGCATCAGTAGTTCAGGACATCTGATCCTGTTGGAGCGAGTAACGCTTGCCGATTCTCAGGCACGTAGATCTGGATGCTCCGGTACGATCAAGCATGTGCCGTACTTGCTCGGCCTCATGAGGCATTTCACGTTGCGGATTTCGCAACGTTCGAGGCGTGCATCTAAAGGGTGCCAGTGATGTATGTCGGAAGCCAAAACGTGCGACGCAGCCAGCTACAGAATTCCAGTCACTCAAGTCCAAGAAATCCCAAGCATAATCCCCGCCCCAGCAGCCATGGCCAGATACTGCATCCCCGTCGCCCGCAACTCCTTCATCTTATCCGGCCCCGTCTCCAGCATCTCCGGAATCACACCCACCGTCCCCACATACAGAAACGTCCCTGCCGTGAAAGGCAACAGCAGATCGCCCCAATTGAGACTCGTGCCCGCAAGCCCCATCCCCGCACCTACAACCTCCGCTCCGCCACCACCGTACTCTTGAACTGCGATGCCGATGGCTGTGCCTAGGACGGCGCCGAGGGCGGTGACGAATTGCAAGCCCATGGCTGTCTTCTTGCTCATGCCGCCTTGGATTAGTAAGGCGAAGTCGCCGACTTCGTGGGGGATCTCGTGGCAGAAGACTGCGAGGGTTGTGGTGGCGCCGATAGTGGGGGAGGCGTAGAAGGAGGAGGAGAGGGCTAGGCCGTCGGTGATGTTGTGGGTGAAGTCGGCGAGGATGTTGAGGTAGGCGGAGAGTTTGACTTCCTTCGGCTTCTCGGTTGAGGAAGTGGTTGTTGCTGTGACGTCTCCGGCGGCCTGCTTCCGTTGTCGAAGCTCGCTGCCCGCAGCAGTCGATGCTCCAGTAGCTGAAGCTGTCTCAGCACCAAGAACATGCCCATTCGCCGTTTCCTTCTTCTCATGCGAATGCGTATGTCCCGCCCCCCCAGTCGCAATCCTCAACGCCTTATCCATACCCACAAACGTCACGAACCCAACCATGATCGCCACACCCAGCAACAGATTCTTATTCGGCTCCACAAGCACCGCTCTCACCTCTCCCTCCGGTACCTCGCCGAGGAAGATCTCAGGCATGAGGTGGAAGAAGACGTCTCCGAGCAGGCCTCCAACCGCGAATGCGACCATGATGATCAAGCTACCCGGGTCGACATCGGTGGGGACGAGGGCGAGAAGAAAGTTGGGCGGTCCGCTGATGTATAGACATCCCATTAGGGAGTTGAAGGCTGGGGAGGTGAAGGGGAAGAGGAGTTTGAAGGATTGGCTGAGCAGGGAGGGGGTGTGGTTGGTGTGGGCCTGTTTGTGGACGTGGAGGGCTTGGATTATGGGACATTGCTACTTCTATGTTAGTACTATATCGTGTAGACGCTGTGTTGGGTGCATGAATACTTGTAGTTCAGCTTCCACCTCCTTCGTGCTCAAAGCTCCTACATTGACGGCCGCGTTGTTGATCTTCGCGTGCTCCTGAGCAACAGAAAAGCAAATCAAGCAGAAAATCGCCGCCGTCGGCGCCAACCTCATAAGTCTCGAAGCCATGATTGCAGATGTATTCTTCAACGATCACATGCTCAGGAGAAAGTGACAAGTGAAGTGATACGGAATAGAGTTGGACCCTGACCTCGGCACACCTTCCCTCATCCCGTCGTACCTGCATCCTCGAAATCGACATTTTCAACCTCACTTCTCCAAAAACCCAACCACTCCCCCAAATATAAACTTAGGTATACATCAAAATGGGCCGCGAACTCCAAAAGCGCAAATCCCGCTCCAGCACCAGCAAAGTCACCCGCAAGCCCAAGTCCAAGAAGAAGATCCTCTCCAACCACATCATCGCCGCCAACTGGGATAAGTCGCAGACTTTGGCGCAGAATTACAAACGTTTGGGACTTACGGAGAAACTCAACAACCGGACCGGAGGCGTTGAGCGGAAGGCTGGCGAGGAGAGGGTGGAGGATCCGTTGAGTATTGAAGGCAAGCAGCGGAAAGCGAGGGAGGTGATTGAGGTGAGGGAGGCGAAGATTGTGAGGGATGAGGAGACGGGGGCGATTTTGACGGTGCTGGATGAGGGGAGGGGGGTGAGGCCGAATCCGCTTAATGATGCTTTGAATGAGTTTGACTCGGAGAGTGAGGAGGGGGGGGAGGGGGTGGATCAGCATAGGGGCGTAGGTCCTGCTGTTGGTGCCGCCACTCAAGCGAAGACGGATGTTGTGGAGAGGTTACAGGATGAGGCCAGTAGGCCGGCGCCTAAGTATCAGCGGAAGCAGACGGAGGGGGAGGTTGCTTTTATCGAGGAGTTGGTGCGGAAGCATGGGGAGGATTTTGGGGCGATGGCGAGGGATATGAAGGTTAATTATATGCAGAGGAGTGAGGGGGATTTGAGGAAGAGGGTTAAGAAGTGGCGGGAGAGGGGTGGGGCTGTTTGAGCTTTGCAGGGTGGGTGTGTTTGCGCGTTGGGTGCATCGAAGACTTCAGGCGCGCCTTGTGGATTTTGAGGGACCAGCTTGAGCTTCGCACGATCGCTGGTGTGAGGAAGAATGATTATGATAATGGAACTACCTACACCATGATCATGGCAACACTCACACTACTCCGCCTTGGTGGCTGCAAAGGGCCAGCAGGACGAACTTCAAGACATCGTGCGGGACTCACCTTACCAGTACCTCCGACCTCCAGCAGATTTCTTCTTCTTCCGAGCGTTCGCACTACGGCCTGCTGACGAGGAGGCCTCATTCCGTGGAGATCCCGTGGGCGGCGGGGCTGAGTTCTTCAAACTTAACCTCATCTTCCGGTTGTCCTGGCTCTGACTTTCAGAAGTCTCACTGGAGTCCACGAGCGGATGGCCAAACATTTCTACCAAAGGTCGATTGAACTCTTGGTGTCCGGGATATCCGCAGTCATTTTGGTTTTCGCTGTAAGTAGCGGTGGGAGGCACGTCGTCGAAAGTACCGCATCGCTGCTCTGCTCCTTCCTGGAGATGTCCGGTCTCGAACAAGTACTCGTTGAGGTTGTCTTGGAGGCCGCTGGTGTCTTCGAACCAATCTGAGCTATTCGGGTCGTTGCTACTGGTGATTGATCTGCGAACGGATGTTTTGGCAGACATCGTGGGCTCGGCGGTCGAGTCACTCAGCTCTTCATCACTACCGTATGGGAAGTCCCTCTCGACCTCTCTGTCAACACCCTTCCTTGCCTTCTCATATCGCAGAAACCGATACCTCAATCGGCAATGCTCATTTGAATGACCTTCTATAGCCTCCGCCACCCCGGTCCAATTGGTTCCGTACTTGGCATAACGCTCAAGCAAGATGCTATCCTGCTCCTCGGTCCAAGTGCCAAACATCTGAGGCCTGTAGGTTACCTTCCCTTTCATGAGACTCCGGTATCGGTACTTACAGGGCCTCACCTTACGACCCAAGGTTTCCGCTACCTCTTCCCAAGTCAGCTTATCCTCCTCACAGAGTTTGCACAACTTATCGTCTTCATCCTCGGTCCAACGACGATTATTGTCTCGGGCCCATACATCAAGCCATTGATTAGGGATACTTCGCCATGGAGGATAAAATTCCTGGAACTCCTCCCATATCCCTCCCAACGCCTCCTCGCCGCGTTCAGTGCCCCCGCCGATCTCAGCTTGGCGGGCTATGAAGGCGGCTTTGGACTCATAGGGGACTGGGTATGGGAACAAAAACCACCTGACCCGATCGGCCTTGAGGCACTCTTTGCCGTAGCGCTGTTCGGGCATGTCGCCTTCGCTGCATGGTCGACGCCACCATCGTCTCCACACCATTGGCAATGCAGGTGTTGGGCAGTGAGGCCATTGGGTTCTGGCTGTGTCGTTCTGCCACAGCTCGCTTTTCTCGTCCTTCAGGTCGGCTGGAGGTTGCTTTTGGGGGATTAGAGGCTCCCGATCGCGAGATGTTGGAATAGCAGAGCCTGCGGACGATGCATCTTGGTGGCTTTGGGTCTTGGAACGACGGGTCGGCGCCATAACTGATTGATATCCAAAGATTTGGCTAATAGGATGATGAGATGGGGTGTATTGACGGTCAGGGAGCTCAGTGGATGGGTGGTCTGGGTACTCAATGGGTATGATGTGGGAGATTGGAGCAGTCTTACGGTTCGAGGTACACGGACGCCTTAAGCACAACAGCAGTTTGCCAATCGTGTATGAGCAAAGCACCGAATCACTTCAGCTACACATCGAACAACTCTAGCGGCCTGTGAGTCTCGCAGCTTTTCGACCAGCAGTCATGAGAGTTGTTTGCTGGCTATTGCATATGGCACGAATCGATATGACGGTGAGAGATACATGCTGAGGCACGAGACAAAGAGGGAACTTCCAAAGTCACGGAAGCCATGCATAGCTGTCCTGCTTCAAGGGAAGCACAATACCTACAGCCTGACTCCACGCCTGGGTCTGCTGCACCGGCGGTATACGTATTGGGTTCACATCGTTCGAGTGGCATAAGAGAGTGGATGCATACACCTAACACGGCTAATCAAGAATACTGGTAGGAAAGCAAATCTCAACTCACAGCTTCAGACCTACCTCTGGCCACGAGCTGGACTCTTCGGAGCCTGCATCCCCCGTTTAGCACCCCTGGACCGGTTATCTAGCTCATTTGTATCGGAACGAGATCCATCGCGTTCGGCCCAGGTACGGGAAGTTCCTGCTCTCGCTGTCCCACTACCGCTTGTCGCTGACGGGACAGCATCTCGCGCGCGGCCCTTACCTTTGGATGACCCACCTGCGCCAGACATTCCACCAAGTGGTGCATGATAATATGCTGTCTTGATGAGATCAGGCTCACCGAAAGGATGGAATCCAGCGAACGTGGAATAATCGTCGACACGTGGTGTTGAACCTTCGACAAGCTCCCCTTCCCTCCGTAATTCTCTCATACCAGCAGCATTGGGAATGTTGATACCGCTGCGTGGGTTCAGTGACGTCGAACTCGACACACCAGCTGCTGGTCGACCACCGATAGTTGTGTCCGCTGAGCCAGTTACCTCGGGTACATTAGGATCAGAGCCTTCTATGTCCTCCTCCCTGTCGTATAGTATCCATTCATCTAGATTGACGTCCTCCGATCTAGTATCCCCTGGTCTTGCATCGGTGTTTGCTGGCCTGGGATTCTCGGCACCTTTCAATCTAGAGAGCCTGGCTTCAAAGGCTTTCCTCACTGCCGGATCCTTCATCAAAAATTTAAAATGTTCTTCGCATGCCTGTTCTGAACGCCCATCTACTACTTGAGCTATTCTGTACCAGCTTCCGCCGTGCTTGGCTCTCGCCTCGAACAAAGCGTCTTCTTCTTGCTGATCCCAACGATAACCCTGGCGATGCTCCGATATAACGTTACGAATGGTTTGGTATCGACTGGCGCAGACCTCTGCCGTCCGGCCTAGACGCCTCGAAACCGCCTCTAAGGAGATTTTATCTTTCTCGATGAGTTGCAAGAGCAGCTTGTCGCCTCTCTTGGACCACACTGCAAGCGATTCGGCGTCTTGTTCAGCATCAGTCCTCCATGCAGGGTACAGGCGTCGAAAATCGCTCCAGATTTGCGCGAGCGCCTCGCCGCTTTGAGTGTTGTGAAGCTGGATCTGCCTCTCCAAGAATTCAACCTTGGGCTCATACGGATTTGGACCGAGCAGAGTGTTCCAGTGGCCCACTTTCTTGGAATGGGATAGCCGCTTCTGCGGAGTATCGTCGGTATTGCATGGCTTGCACCACCATCGTCTCCACTGGAGTGGCACAAGTTCTGGGCAGTGCGGCCACTGGATCCCGGAATCATTTTTCCAAAGCGGGTCGTCCACGCCTGTAGGCTGAAGAGGATAATCCGTCGCAGAGGTCGGGAATCGAAGACCAGTGGGTTCCTGGTCAGCAAATGTGTTTGAGTAATTATTTTGTGGCGGAGTCTGAACGCTTGGGTAACGATTTGTCGTTGTCATGGTTGATGAACAAGCCTTTGGCTACTGCTCGATCAGGATGTCTGTTTCCAATGTGAGTGTTCGGTAACGAGTCGTAATGATTAGCTGTTTGAGAGATCTTGATATCATGGTATGCTTGGAGAATATTGAAGGCTCTTAAGCACAGTCGTGGTTTGCTTGTTTCAGTGAGCAAAGCGTCGAGTCATTTTGTCGACGCCGTGGGTCGTAACGCCTGTCAACAAACAGTCATCAAGACTGTTTACTCGATCGTGTCTGACTCGATATCTCGGGAAGCCGGACCAGGCATACAGGCTGCCGGAAGTCTTACTGCCTTGCTTAGGTTGTGGATCATGAAATGGTAGAGGTACCGGATACATACAAGAGCATCTGCAAAGAACACCGACCTACCAAATGAATCTCTGGTGCCATCGCATATGACTTACCTCACCTAGCCCCGAGCAGGTCCTGTCGAAGCTCTCACATCGCTCCTAGCACTGCTGGCGCTTTGGGAGCCTGTTAGAGTCGGATGAGGTGTATCTTCTCCCTCCTGACTCAGGGTAGCCCCGGCTCGAGTAATTCAATCACGACTGGACGTCGATCCTTTCGTTCGAGTGGATGCAAGAATCTGTGGTTCTGTATCAGGCGGCTGGGCTGATGTCATCAAGCGAAGTCTGTGTTTGCGTTCGTCACCCACTGCATCGTGTGACCGTGAGATCTGAGCAGCAATATCTTGACCACTGGTTGTCTCACTTGCTGGTGTTCTGAACATATCTTCTGGTGGATAATCAGCGTCGTCCAGTACCGGGAACCCAAGGCTATTATAGGCATCGGTCTCATCAAAACAGAAAATTGAATCCATGCTAAGTGGCGGACTCGCGCCTTCAAAGACTTTACCCTCTCTCCACAATTCATCCTCGTCTAGCAAGTCTAGCTCACTTCTGTTTTCAAGATCAGTACGTCCACAAGTGTCGTGGGGCAGGACTGAGTCCTGCCCACTGGTCACCATACGACTGCCAAAAGGCTCGGCTGTGGTTGATGGCAACATATCGTTGATGTCTTCTTCGCCATCACGATGCATGTTTACCTCCTGCGTCAAGCTTGATTCTGCTCTCTGATCTGCGTTCTGTGGACTCAGCAGCTCCACATATCTCAAACGACAAGCGACGGCCGATTGACCTGGTACACCTGCAGCTACCTTGGTCCAGTAGTTCTTTGGCTCGTGATTCCCATATCCGGCGGTTCGACTCGACAGGAGCTGGTCTTGTTGCTCAGTCCACATAGGTCCTCGGGGCTTCTTTGTACGGATGGCATCGTACCTGTACTTGCAAGCGTCAACAGAGCGATTTAGTCGTTCTTCGATCTCATCCCAGGAGTATAGCTCTTCTTCTTTAAGTTTCAGGAGCTCGCCGCTGGCGGCATCGTCCCATTGCAGGGGCTTTTCGACAGGTTCACGATTCCTGTAGTACCTCGTTTTACAGCTGTCAGCTGAGCGACCTAGTTCATCCGCAATCTTGGTCCATGGCAATCTCTCCTTGTCTCGGAGTCTTCGGAGCTCCTCATCCTTCTCTGGGGACCAAAAGAAGCTATCATCACTGCCCGGTTTGGAAGCGCGGACTTGCCGCTTCACTTTGGGGGTTCCTGTGCCAGGAGGCATTGTACCCAAACGACTGCGATGCCTTGAATCCGAATCGTTATGAGGGTGATTGGCTTCCGTCGGTGTTATGTCAGCTGTTAATTTATTGCCTTGAGTGATCGGCGCTGTTCTCGTAGGTAGTAGATGAAAGCCCGTAAGCTCGACTTCCGTTGGTGAATGGTTGTTAGTTCGATAGCCAAGGTGTTTGACGGTTCTCACATCTGTCGGGAGTATTGAGCGCTCTTAAGCCAACGGCAGTTTGCTGACTGTCGTTGAAAGGAACATCGAGTCACATTGCTGCGCGCCGTGAGTCGGAGTCCTCCACGACTATTAGTAGCTTGGTAGTCATCGAGTTTGTTTGCTCGGTCTTTCGTACGGACTACGAGGTCAGCGTACCCACGAAGTCGCTCTCATATGCACAAGATGCAAGGCCATGGCAGTATCACTGTAGTCGGACCGCAGAATAAGGTGGATTCCCAAGATTCCTTGTTCATATCAATCTCGATTAGCTAGCAGTATCATAAAAGTCAATCATACGCTTGGATAAAGATATTCCACAACGCCCGGCTGGCCTCAGACCATCACAAGTAAACCCGGTAGGAGAACTCCACTTACCCCGCCGTTATGTCACAGCATAACTGACAGAAGAACCAAACAAGTACAACAAGAAGCAACATGATCAAAAAAGCAACACCTCAAAGCATCATAGAGTCAAGTGGCCATTCCTATATGCCGAGCAGTCGTGTTTGAGTTCATGTCTTGCCGTGGCCCGGCTGCCCAAGTTTCTTTCGTGGCCTCTTCGTTTCGCCTTCTTTGTCCTGGGTCTTCGATCCTTCAGAAGCCGATGGCCGCTTTTGTGATGAGCTCGGTGTTGTTGATGATGTAGCGGTCCGCTGAATAGATGGCTGTGTCGAGCTGCTGCGAATTACATCGTCGCTGGCTCCGTACGCTGTACTACTTGGTGCGGAAGGGCGAGGTAGAGCATCCGGTCTTGCCGGCGCAGTCGATTCTGGTGAAGGACCCGTTTCTGATTCCGGTGTTCCCAGTAGTCGGTTGCGCAGCGCTTTTAAGGAGGTCGAATACTCTATCGCAATCGGTGTTCACCAGCCTTCGGAACTCTTCTCTGTCACGAGGGATATGCTGCAGGTTGAGCTTTCGTTGTGGAGCTAATGGCGGCGGTATGGTGCTTGGCGCAGATTCGTAGGCATGATGCGGGTCCTGAGAAACCAGGCTCGAATTGCCGGCTTCGTTCGGTAGGCCGATGAATCCTGATCCAGCCCCGTCGCTTGGTAGATGAGTAGATGAAGCATCATGAGGGTACAATCCATACTCAATCCCAGCATTGGCATCAATCGTTGTATTCATGTTTCCGAGCATGTCTCCTGATTGAAACTGGCCGAAGAAAGATTGGGTATTGTGGAGAGCGGGGAATGCGAACTCCTGGTCATTCCAGCCGCCGTGGTTGCACGGCATGGCCGAACCCATCACCGTGAGACCTCCAAGCATGGCACTGGTCGTAGAGACTGGCTCATCATCATCGTAGGCTTGCTGCTCGCTGTTGTCTTGCCACTCATCTTCCAGGTCGGGTTCCAAGGTATCTGAAGAGGTCGCACCCAGCTGGAGAGAGCTGTGTTGCTTTGCTCTTTTGCTGAGCATGAGTTGATACTTGGCCTTGATAGCTGGTGGGGTGCGCTTGGGGAAGCGCGGGAAGATTGCGTCCCTGTTTAGACCTTGCGTCTCCTTCAAGCGTATCAGTAAATCTTCCTCGGCAGGAGTCCAAGGAACAACTTTGGTGACTACGCCATTTTTGATCTGAGTATTAGGAGCGAACGTTTGTTGATTTGGATCGTTCTTCGGGACACCATGCTGCTGGTGAGCATCTCCAGGGCGGGATCCTGACATCGGAGCGATTGGTAGGCTCAATATTGACCTGGATGATCTCTGTCGTCGTTCTGCAATCAGTAATGATGTTCAATGCTCACAGTTATAAGCAAAAAGGTATCCGAGTTGATGAAAGTATGAGAACGAAAGACGCTCGTCTGCTACATTGCATTTACCCTATGATGCATGAGCCGCTGTGTTTGCCATAATGAGTCCAGTTAGAGCAACCCTCGTTGAGCAACACCTATGTTTGCCATGTTCGAATGCGAAATGTTCCACTTTGTGACGCAAACACTCTTCGAGCCAACATCCTGTCCATGGTGTGACTGATGGGGTACAGAAATGGACCGATCAACAACTAGCTAGCCGTCAAACTTACTGGAGTTTTGAGTTATGTACTACAAAGAAACTATCTACAAAATAAGCAACTGACACAGCACAACACCATAGAGATGTTGTCGCCTTTCCGCACTGGCGACAGGAACGTACCATCCAAGTAGCCGCAGCAAGAATATGAAGAAGCAGAAAGACAGAAAGGTACACGCCATCAACAAAAACAAAGGGAAGGGTGAGCCTACCTGCACCAGAACACTCCTCTCCACGGCAAGAACGCACAGTCAGGGTCGGATCGGGCTCGTTGTGAGTTTTAAAATCCCTCTCATTGCCGGGGCTTCTTGGGAACGGGAGTCTCAGTGCGGGTCTTGGAACTATTGGAAGATGCCGAGCGCTTCTGCGGTGAGACTGAGGGCAGCGGAGGCCTACCAATTCTCTCCTGGGCCGACAGAAGCCAGTCTGAAGCTGGAGGTGTTTCTGTGATTGCAAGGTCTGGAGACCGATCGGAAGCTTTTTCGGTCATAATCTGTGGTAATGGTCCACTGGTGACAGTAAGGCTCGCAAGTCCACTACTAGTCGACGCAACATGATCGACGGCCCTTTGAAGGCCAAAATTTCTCTGTTTGGCATCCGCATATGCGTCTGCTAAGCAGGGAAATCCTTTGTCGGTCGCCATTTTTCGCAGCTGAGACATCATGGCTATTTTCGATCGACCTGGGAAAGAGCCTTCGACAAAGTTCCAGTGCATATCCTGATTCACTCTCATATCCCACAGTTTTTCTAATCGTTCTTGGCTCCACGGCTCAGGTTCCGCGCCGGCCATTAATTCAGCACGCTGTATCTCCTTCTGAGTTTGTCCTGTCTGGTAAGCAATGCCTTTTATTCCTACACCCTGGAATCTCATATCCCCTATGCTGTTGAAAATCTCTTCCTTACTCGGTTTCTCCTTGTTTGGTTTCTCCTTATTCGGTTTCAACCTACTACGAGCATGCCTTATGGAACCCAGCTTTCGGCCCAGGCGTTGCGCAATCTGTTGCGATGTCTGACTCTGAGCCACCAACTGCTGCAGGAGGTCACGCTCTTCGTCTGTCCAGGGTTCGTTGTGTCTGGGTGCCATATTCTCGGATTCGGGCTCTGCGAATTTACTTAGATCTCCGACAGGCTTGATGTTCTTCTTGTAGAAGCTGCCCCGGAGGCCGTGCGGGTCATCTGGCAGGCGTCCCTTTCCCTTTGCTGCAGAAGACTGCTGAGGAGTGATTGGGTCAGTAGACCCGAAGCCTGGTCCGCGATCCTGAGGTCCAATGTAGCCCTCGGCCATCTCATCGTTCGAATCCCCAGCAGAGTCAACAACTTCTGCGACTCTTGTCGGATTCGAATGAGACGACGTTCGGGAACCGCCGGAGCCTTGTCCTTGGGGAAGATCCTGAGCCGCTTGGGCAAACTGTAGTCCGCGAGGTTGGCAAGAGTCCCGTACTTGGTTTATGTTTGACATTGTGTTAGTGAGTACTCGAGTTAGATGCGGAAAGAGGGTTTTTGTTGGAGAGGTTCAGCTTCCTTATGGCTGGCTCTCTTATACACGGAATCCTCGTCATGCTTGCCACCACGAGTCAGAGCATGCTCAGTGGGAGCCATACGATGTTTGCCATTCCGCCATGGTGAGCTTTGGGTGACTGTTCTCAGGCGCATCGCATCCTCACCGTACACTCTTCCCGTACTGCTTGTACATCCTGACTTCTCGAGGCATGCCACGAGACAGTGGTAAATCCTGGCAGTGTGGTTGTAGGTACCGTCGCTATGTCGTCCTCAAGCAGCCCACCAGCTTTTGAGGCAGGAGCCTGCACAGACCGCCATATCGCCGGTCTCCGATGCTAATGCTCATCGCCACTTCGTTCCTTTGCCAACACGCCGCCGCTCAACAAGGCGATTCATTCTGCTGTTGGCTCGATGGTGTGTGTAGAAGGGAGGGCGCCGTTGCGGAAGCGTAGATGGAGTGAAGGGAGGAGGCGAAGCTTTGACCACCCACTGAACACAGAAACAGACTGCACAGACAAGATGATTTCATTTGAGAAGACTACATAGATAATTCAGACATACAAACAATCGCTATGAGAACCCCAAAGTATCAAGAAGCCTTCACTCCCACAAGGACGAGATCGAGGGAGGTACAATTGTGGCACATCGCTCTGTCGTCCATGTAGGTCAAAGTGACCCGTAAAAAGCCTCTCTAGGGCGGCATCATACCATCAAGCGTCATGCAGACCTCTGAAAGCTTTGGGGCTCGATCACAGGTTCGAACTACCTGCAAACAGTGCCACGCCCGGCCTTTTCAGCCCTTGTGTAGGGACCTTACGCAAGCTAACCCTACCGTGCCGGTTTCATTCTTGAAGGAACACTGAGACCTGAGTTGTCGATCCGAAACTTTGGATGCAGTATGTTCTGGTCTGGGTCACGAGGCGCCAGTCCGCGAAGAGGAGCGAGCGTGTCGCCTGTCGATGAGTCATCGTGATCCTCTCTCGCTCCCGGCGATGGTAGGAGTAATTGACTGACTGATGGCAGCGCTGAGCCTTCGGAGGCGTAACTTTCGGAGGTAGGCTGAGTGGGGTCTGATGGTAGGACTTCATGATGGTGCCGCTCTCCGAGCTGAGGCTGCCCCGAGTGTCCATGCGCTATGTTGTCTTCAACGCGGCGGTGGGAACCCGCAGCGTCGTGGACTGGCCATGGTGCCGATCGCTCATATTGCGTTTGAAGAGGAGACGGATTTGTAATTGCAGCCGCTAGAGGTGCATCAATGGCGACAAGAGAGACACCTTTCGTGAGATAGTGCCACCTTAAAGTGACTGAGGAGGGTGAGCGAAACGTGCCCAGGGATGTCACAGCCTGAGCAATGTCGCTGAATTTTTTAGATGTGTTTCCGGCTCCGCCGGTTTTCATATGGAATATAGTATTGTCTTCCTCCAGGCTGTACCAGGTAATTCCTTGCTTGGTACCTTTGCCGGTATACTTACTCTTGGGGTGGCCCGTGGATACTGTTCCAGAGTGGTGCGCATCGGCTGCACTCCAACTAGGGTAGAGATCCTGGAAAGTCCTCCACTTTTCGCTTGCTACTTTGCTATTGCCTCCAGAAACACCGTAGCGTGATGCTTGGCGCAACCAATAGCACATCCATGGCTCATAGGGGAGCGGCGTATGGAGGTTATCTAACTCATGTCTGTTCTGGATGGCAAAATATCGCTCGATCGGAGAATCGTTACCTGCAAAGGGCTTGTGATACCACTCGATCCACTCTGCAGGAAGAGACGTAGGACACAGGAACAGGGGAGCTGACCATGACTTGTCGTGCACACCACGGGGCTGGGAAGCTTTCTCGGGATGTTCGCGCTGACTTGGCCAGTCTGGAATCTGTTGGTCAAGATGCGGCACCGCCCCGAGCCACCGCAAACTAGGCTTTCCATCCTCAGAAAATTGCCATAAGGGGTTCAGTGGTTGGGACATCTCAAGCCGTGATTTGTTCTGTGGAGCGGTAGTTCCGGGTATACTCCAAAGTCCTGAAGAAGGTGATGCAGCCCTGTCAATGGTGTTCCCGAGCAGATGGGCTATTGATAGATAAACAGTGTGCTGATCTTGTGGCCTTCGAGTATGTCGAATGATGGAAGAACACTCCCGCCCAGGAAGCTGGGGTGTCTTGTAGATCACACTGCCTGTTTGCTGTTATCAGAACGACTGCGAGCATGGATGTCAGTCAAATGTGACTAGATCTCGGAGTCTTCTCAACGTTTGCTCCAACGTCATGTCCTATTGCAACGCTGTCATGTGTACTCGTCAGCTCAACGTATTGACAACGTTCCGAGATCACTCACCCCGACCATTCGTGTTGACAAGCAAACGGCAAATGCGTCCACGATGAATTGAGAGTAGGTTGTAAAGAAGTATGTATACAATCGCTGTCGCATATATTGAGGCACCTAGCACGCTGCAACCCAGCTCCACTTCCGCGAAGGGGCATCCGGACCCCAATTGGTGAGTTGACTTTGGTTGTACATACTGCGCCTTGTGCTGGTTCGTTCACGTTGCCGAAGATTGAAAGCATAGAGTGTTGGATGTGCGGTTCCGACACCATTGCCAACAGTCTATTGGGCAAAGCTGTCTATGACAGTTAGCCTCGCCGTACTGGCTTGTTACCCATGGAATCACTCGGACCTGCATTGTCAATGAGGTAATCTGGGTGCATTGCTTCCAGTTTGGGTTCTTCAGAAGGTCTTCCGCGAATGGGGGCTAGCAAGCCACCGGCCGATGAGCCTGGCATCCCGGGTTGATGAATAGTCTGCTGAAGTACTTGACCGACTGGCGGTAGTATCGAAAGCTCTTCCGGAAGCTCATCCGGCAGCGGGGGCGCTCTGGTAGGTGGATAGGCGCAACCACGCGATAGAGTATTCCATTTGTAGTTCAGAGCACCGCCATTCCGCTTAGTTGTGAACTTTGCAGCAATTTCCGCAAAGCTGGCCTCGGGCTGATCGCTCTTCACGTATAAAAGCTCAGCCTCCTCCTCCTGACTATATCCTTTTGGATGGTTGTAGAACTTGTCAAGGCGTAGAGCGTTCACTTTCCCGGTGTTCCGCGAATCGACTGCGTTCCAAAGAGGAAATACGTCTTGAAACGCCCTCCACTTCTCAGCCGCCGCTCGGTTGTTCTCCGGGGAATTTCCGAAAAGCCAGACCTGGCGAAGCCAATAGCACATCCAAGGCTCGTATGGTAGTGGCGTGTGGAAACGGTCCCAGTTTTGCCGGTCTTGAACAGCATAATACCTTGTGTATGGGTTGTCGTAGGCTGAGAATGGCTTGTAATACCATACGATCCACTCACCAGGTATGATGGCTGGAATTAGTGGATGAGCTGCTAACCACGCCTTACCGGAGACGCTGGCGGGGTCGAAGCGGCTTCTGCGCCGTGAAGATGGCTGTGGCCAACTTGGGATGTGTCTCTCGAGGTAGGGCACAGTCTGGGGCCATCTCATGTTGAACACTCCATCCTTGTCTCTCGGAAATATATGGTCCATGGACACATTCCCGTGAGGCGTTACCCCCTCGATAGTATAGCAGTGAGTGCGTTCGTATTGCTCAATGCTGTTGACCAAAAGATAAGTAGGCGGCGAGCCGATTGGTTGGTCATGATTACAAATCTGGCACAACTGGGCCGCAATGCCCAAGGCGGTGATATCCTTTGGCATAGTGCTATTTGGAACTGGGCACTTCATGAGGCTGCCCATGCCTGGCAGCAACTGAGTGTGCTCACACCGTGGGCATTCATTGAACACCTTCCAGCACATTTCGCAGGGATTATTGAGGTGTCGGTCTCTTCGATCAGGATCGTATCTTCAATCGTGATGCAGGTCTCCGAAGTAGAGGGTAGTGTGCGAGTGTCTGAGATGATCGTGTTGGTATGAAAGAGTGCTCGACAGACCAGTATTACCACTCGTATATGTAGCGTCGAGGAGTCGTTTGCTGAAGGTGAATGACTGATCCACACCTGTGTCACACCGGTGACCGAGTCCGTGAGTATTCCGATGGCGATCGTGTGGCCCTGACCACTCGGTCCCTGCGACATCTCACGGCACCGGCAAATAAAATGGATATCAACAAGCGAACGGCTTCGCAATCTCCCCAGAAGCATACGCCTCTACGATCGCTCTCACAGTGACATACATGCCGGCCACGCATATGAACTTTTGCTCGCAAGGAGGACATGTTAGCGGATGTCTCAGAGGTCTTAGAAGGATGGACTTTTCCAAGAGCGTACTCACCGCACCAGCCACACCGTCAGCACCGCCAACGTAGTCTGGAACCACTTCCGCTTCCATGTCCTAACACCATGCTCATAATGATAGGAGTCGTGCAGCCAAAACATCCCCGCGATCCCGTAGGTAAACCACGCCGCAAACAACGACGCAGCGATCCCGATCAGGTAGTTGAAGATCGGCACTCCGACGGCCAGCACGAATGCAGCGCCGTTGAAGATCACCACGAGAGCCGCCCAGGTGCCCCAGCCGACTACGGTGTGAGAGTGCAGGTGTTTCGAGTTCCGGAAGAAGCGCACGAAGCATAGCTTGCTCGCCGTATGTGCGTACAAGCTTCCAGCGATCCAGAAGTTGAACAGCGCAGCGCCGTATGCTGCTTTCTGCCACTTCGGCTCGAGCGAGCTGAACGATGGACTCAGCACTCCGTTCCCGATGAAGGCGTACGTCACAGCTGCGAAGACCGCATAATACGTCGTAGCGAAGCCTTGTAAGGTGTAGGCAGCTTTCATGGCGTCCTGCGGCCTCTTCATCTCCGAGACCATGATGAAGAACATGAAATGGCCAGCGTAGGCGAAGACAGGGTTGGTGATGGAGATGAAGGCCTCGAAGAAGGTAGAGTTCTGCACGATGCTGATTTCGTGGCCAGGAGTTGGGTGCAGGCCAGCGCCGACCATGCCGACGATCCCGGCGACGAGTATGGAGACGCAGGAGGCGAGGCTGACCCAGGTCATGTGGTCGAGTGTTCGAGGGAAGGACATGATGAGGGTAAAGATGGCGTATATGCCTGATTCAATGATTAGCCCAGACCAAGCATACTGGTCGGCGCAGGGGTGGAGAAGGAGTCTTACCAGTGCCCAGAAGCGGACAGATCGTGCCGTTACTCAACGAACTGATAGCGATCTGCCCAGCCAGAAGTTGTCCACCAGTGGCGAACACGGCAAAGACAATCGTGCCGAACGCCAGGACTTCTCTTCCGATTGGTCCAAACAGAATCTTGCCGGCGTCGCCCATGTTGTGAACCTCCGGATGCCTCATCTTAAACTTGACAAGCAGCCACGAAGTATACGTCGCAAAGACACCAAGAAAGATGATCAGGATCAGCCCAGGCACAATACCGACCACGGCCAGCGACGAAGGCAACGAGAGCATGCCGTTTGACACGATCTCAGCGATCATGAGAACTGCTACCATGGGCCAGCCGAGGGTCTTGTACTTGATCTGCCGAACCTGTAAGCATTTGATCTCCAATGAAGTGTTGTTACCATACATCATGGCCCTCCTCATGCCCAAAAACATCTCGATCATCATACCCGCCCGGCCTACCGCTACTCGCATTAACGACTCGCCCATCAGGACTGGATCCATCTTTGCCTTCCTCGTAGCCGTACTCGCCGTAGCGGTACTTCTCTGCCATCTTGTCAGCTACCCCGATCTTGCACACAACACGTGAGTCTCTTTAGTTGTCAAGCACGTCGAAGCACATATGAGCATACTGAAAGAAGGAGAAGATGGAAGATGACGAAAGCGACATCTTATATACATCCCTACCTCAGATAAGCGACCCTTGCTACTCCGTGTTCTGGCCGTCGGCGTGGCATGATTGTTCCTCGTGTCAAGAGGTGGAGTTGGCGGAGAGTTTAAGCTAGTGCCGGGATAGGCAGGTAGAAAAAGTTCTGGCCCGTGCTTGCCAATCGAGGCCCGCGCAAGAACGAGCGGTCGAAGTGATCGGTCAGTTTTGTACCTTCGTGCCCTCGTGACCATGTCAAAGTGACAAAGGATCGAGGTTTGAAGCTGTTGGCATATCATGCATTACCCAAGATGATATTCAAATGCTGCAGTGGTATCAAACGCTCACCAAATAGCTATCCAAACGTGCTACAAAGTATCCACAACCGACTCTCGTGCTCTTAAGCATTCGCTGATAGCCCAGACTGGTATCTCTCTCACAGCACGCGCTGTCATGCAAACTCCCGCCGCAGGCTGGTGTCCAAGTGTCAAAGCTGACCTGAATACCCGCCTGCTGTGTCTCGCTGCGGTGTCCGTTCCGCAGCCTTCTCAATTTCTCGATGCAGTCTGTTCCGCAGCCCCTCCGTTCATAGCCTTGTCTCCAGCACGCGGCTCAGTGCGTCGAAGCAGCCACAATGGCAAGCTCACTTCGGAGGCAACTTGACATTGCTGCTCAACCACGCCAACCCCTCGAAGATACCCTCACCAGTCGTCGCGCAGCTTGGTTCGACCTTCCAGATATGGTTCTTAGCGATCTCGTTCAGTCTCAGCTCCTCGGAAACCTGCTGTGGCTTGAGCGCTACACCCAACACTGTCAGCAAACTACCTCACCTTCCCCATACATGTACACTCATCACTCACCACTAGCAAGATCCTGCTTATTCGCAAACACCAACAACAACGCATCCTTCATCTCCCGATTCTCAATGATCGTCTTCAGCTCCTCCCGCGCCTCCTTCAACCTATCCGGGTCATTGCTGTCCACCACGAAAATCAGACCCTGCGTGCCGGAGAAGTAGTGCCGCCACAGCGGACGGATCTTGTCCTGGCCGCCGACGTCCCAGACGTTGAATTTGGTGTTCTTGTAGGTTACGGTTTCGACGTTGAAGCCGACAGTGGGGATGGTGGTGACGTCGGAGTCGAGCTTGAGTTTGTAGAGTATGGCTGTGCGCATTCGTAAGTATCATGATATGGACATTGAGGGAGAGGGGCCAGGCGACGTACTCGTCTTGCCAGCCGCATCGAGCCCCAGCATGAGCAACCGCATCTCCTTCGATCCGAAGATCTTGCTCATGATCTTGGAGATGTTCCCGCCCATCTTGTCGGTCTTCTACGAGTTGCCGCCGCAGTGAGGTTGCTTTGCTATGCCAGTGGCCGTTGAAAATGCGATTTCAAGTTATTCTTGCTGTGGTCCCCGCTGTCGTATATCCTTCAATCGTTGACGTTGTATACTGTAGTGTATTCGCAGTCGGGATCCTCAAACGTTTGTTTCTCCTTTTCGGTCCCGTTGGCTCGTGTACTGCGCAATGAAGGACTGAGGTGAGGGTCGCAAGAACCAGGAGGTTTTGATTAGAACAGATTTGGCGAACTGTTTTAACCCCTCGATGCGACAGAATGGTGTTGATATTCCATGCACTCCTTCCCGCTTGCTGCCGCCCGGAAGAGGCCGAGATGCTTGTCTAGCCTGATTGGGGTTTGATCATGTGAAATACATCTGTTAAAGTTAACAGCAGAACAGGCGTCACATGTAAAGAGCAGGGATGGTAGAAGTGGGACACCAAGCTGCGAAGTCGAGCGAAATCAATGGTCACATTGGACTACATCGACTATACATTCCTATAGATCAAAATCCGTCGTCAATACCTCGCCCCCTCTCCTCCCTAATCCTCCTCCCATTAACATCCCACCACCACCCATTCGCCCCATCCCTCCTCTCCCTCCCCTTATCCTCCTCCGTCTCATCCCACGGCTTCGGCGACAAGATATAATGCACATTCTTCACCTTCTCATCCCGCCAAATCGCATCATGCACGCCCTTCCACCGCATCGTCTTGAGCGCGTTATATACATATGGCAGCGCGACCCACCTCCCATGGAAAACGTCTCCCAACAAACTCTGGTCCGAGAAGTCGTAGCTAGACGTCTTCTCGTCGGACATCGCGGCGACGATTTTGTCGTAGACGTGCGTGCTGGGGACAACGACTTGGAGGCCGCCGTTTGGCATTGTGATGCCTAGGTCTGGTGGTGCGCCTTCGGTTTGGGCTTTTTCTGGGGAGCTGTGCTGGGATGTGAAGGCGCAGTTCTCCGGTGTCCAGTCCTTTGGGTAATGCGGTTTATTCAACGGGTTGCATAAACACGCATGGCTCGCCGCAAACACCCTCCTCCCCTCGCCTTTCTCCTCAGCCGAGTCGAGAGGTATATCCATCAATTCGTCCATATTTTGCAGACAGATCATATCGCTGTCCAACTGCACCACGCGCTCATACTCCACCAAGCTGAACGGTGTGAGTTTGCTCCAGCAGTCGTAGAAGCGCGGGTCATTGGTGAAGTCCTTGTGAGCCGCGGGGAGAAGGTATGGGATCCGTTTCCGAGGGATGCTCCTGCGGTCGAGAGCTGTGATACCTTCCTCGGGGAAGCTGTCCGTGTAGAGAGCGACGAGAGGGTACTTGGAGCCCGCGTATTTGAGCGAGGCGTCGAGGGTGAGGAGGCCGGAGAGGTAGGCCGTGTTCGTTATGAGGGTCGTCCAGACTTTGGGACTGTCTACGGCGCGGGATGGGTCTGGGTTGGCCTGGGAGGCTGCGCCGTTGGATGTGGTGTCGGCCATGGTCTCGGTGGTATGGTCTATCGGGTTGAGAGTTTTCTTGGTATCTTGCAACCTAGACGGCCGCACACAGTGAAAGACCTACATTTTGTAATCAAGACAGGAACCAAGGCTCAGGTAAAGTTAGTTCTCAATGAAATCTTAATCAAAACCTTGGTCAGATCTTAGCGCAACAAATGCACGACGTCAGTGAAAGCTTGAATGAGGGCTCGGTGTCGGGTATAGCAAGATAAGTCCTTCGACGACGAGTCATCACTATTTGACCGTGCTTGTGTTGAGTATACTCCTCTGAGGCCTCGTTTCTAGTCGAAGCAACATGAGTAGATTCTGCACACTCAGCAGTCCCGAGATACCTTGATGTCTGCGACGGTAAAGGATGTCACATCCTTGCCAATGCCAGCGACGACGAGAAGTGAGAATGAGGGCATAGTAAAGCAGTCGCAGGGTGGTCGAGCCTACACGGGCTTCGTAGCAGGAGTGTTTTCTGGTATTGCGAAGTTGTCTGTTGGGTACGTTGCGATTGAGCCTGAAGCAATTACCACCTTTCATTGACAAGCCACAGACACCCCTTCGACACAATAAAAGTCCGCCTCCAAACCTCAACCAAAACCCAATTCACCGGCCCCATCGACTGCCTCATGCAGACCATCCGAAAGGAAGGCATCAACGGCATGTACAAAGGCGCCACCCCACCCCTTATAGGCTGGATGTGCATGGACTCCCTCATGCTCGGCTCCCTAACCCTCTACCGCCGTCTCCTCAACGAGCACGTCTTCCAACCCCTCCGTGCCCACCCTGGCCACCCCTCCATCTACCTCCCCGACGCGGACCGCAAGCGCCTTCCTCCGGTAGGCCACGGCATGGCAGGCATGCTCGCAGGCTGGACCGTCTCGTTCATCGCTGCGCCAGTCGAGCACGTCAAAGCCCGACTGCAAATTCAGTATGCGTCTGATAAATCCAAACGACTGTACACTGGCCCAATCGACTGCACGAAAAAACTCCTCCGAGGCCATGGGGTGCCGGGGTTGTGGCATGGGTTAAGCGCTACGCTGTTGTTCCGGACGTTCTTCTTCTGCTGGTGGGGATCCTACGACATCATCACTCGCGCGCTGCAGAGGAACACCAACCTCAGCACGCCCGCGGTGAACTTCTGGGCAGGCGGGCTGTCGGCGCAGATTTTCTGGATCACGAGTTATCCGTCTGATGTGGTGAAACAGCGGATCATGACGGATCCGCTTGGGCCGGAGAGGAAGTACCCCCGGTGGAAAGATGCAGCGAAGAGTGTCTATAGGGAGGGAGGCTGGAAGGGCTACTGGCGAGGGTTCGTGCCGTGCTTCCTGCGCGCCTTTCCGGCGAACGCGATGGCGCTTGTGGCGTTTGAGGGGACGATGAGGTATTTGAATTGAACTTGATGCTATAGATATAGAGCTGGTTTCCGTGATAGAGAAGATTTCTGGATCAGACATTACCCGTCTGCGCGCGTGACAGAAATGGACGTCCTCACTCAATCGCGATATAGCATCTCATATGCCTGACCCGGCAACAAAAAATGCTCCAAGAGCGCCTGCCGCTACCCCTTCCGTTTTACACTCGAGCTAGACCCTCACATCACACCAGTGAATCGCCGCACGCCCTTCGTCATGAGCGCTTTTCTCCCCCTCCGTGACGGGATCACATCAACTATTGGATAGTAAAATCCGTCCGCCAAGTTGTTGGCCAAGTTTGAAAGACCCAGACTATTTCCTAGCGGTCCTAGGAAGCCTTCCTGCTCAGGTTCGTTGTACATTTGTTGGTCTTGCTGGTATTGGTGCTGTTGCGGATATTGATACTGTTGTTGAAGTTGCTGTGGATGTTGCTGCGGAAGTTGCTGTGGATGTTGTTGCGGATGCTGCTGTTGTGGCGGAGGTGCAAACGGGCTGGAAAATGGTATGGGCGTGCTATTCATGCTAGCATGATAATGCGCTGGCGATGGGAATGGAGTCATGAAACGCGGCTGTTGGTGGCCCATATTATGTGATAGGTGATATTGTTCCGGGGACAGCCAGGCCTGCTGATATGGGCTTTGTTGCTGTTGTAGATGTGTTGGTAGTGATACTGTGCGAGGGGCGCTCTGGCGATGCTGTGCGGATTCTGCGGACGTCGGAGGTAACATCATAGATGTGTCCTCCGGTGGGCTATCACAGAAGTTTGCGCTATCATGTCGTGGTGGCAAAGCTGGCTTGACTTCAATGTCCATCTGCCGTGGTTCTTCCTCCAGAACTGGGTAGCTCCGTCGCGATGAAGTGGCGATCTGGATCTGGTCATGTTGGCCTGGCTCGTACGAGGGCTCGAATGCTGGTTCGTCGTTCATGGCGACTGTCTTCGGGCTGACCTGGTCATCGTCCTGCCCAGGAAGCGGTCCTTTCTTATCCGAGATAGGGCTCAAGATGGTGTAAGCCGCGTCGGCATTCATGGTGCCCATACGACGCAGATGCCGCAGCATGATCTGGTAGTATCCTTTGACTTCGCTGGCATCGTACTGTCGCTGAGCGATAGCTAGTAGTGGACGGAAGATGTCTGTAGGAATCTCGGGTGCGGCCTGATACGATGGTGGCGGCACTGATCCGCTGTCCATCATGATGAACGATGTTGTCCGTCTTCCCGCTGGTAGTAGTTGTTATGAAGCTCTGCTGCTAAAGGTTCGAGAAATTATCAGCCTGGGGAACACTTGGGTGACCGAGGTTTTGTGCGGGAAGCGAATGCAGCACTGATTGAACGAATGCGAAGACATATAGCAATCCTTTGCAAGAAGAATGGTCGCATCTCAGACAACACTCTTATGCTTTGGCTGCCGGCGAGCCTAATTTTGAGTAGGATGAGAAGGTTCAGTGTACCTGCAGAAGTCGTTTCCAAAACTGTAGATCCCGCGAGCGCGTGTCAGTGCAGAGTGAGAGGAATGTGAAGCTGTTCCTGCATGCAATCGAAATATATGGTCCGTTTTGAGAGCTTCCAAACAAGTTGTTGAGATTGTAGGTAGGAGGAAGAAAGAAAAGGAAAATACCAAACGCATCTATGCCGCTGCCGCAGGTCTGCCATGGTGGTGGAACAAGCCGTGCTAGCGGGGCGGAAAGTGGGTGGGAGACATGGTATGTGGCGAGCTTGCAGAGCTCCCAAGCCTTCCATAGCCGCGATATCTGCGAAAGATGGAGGTAGCGAGAAATGTGTGAAGGCGTATGAATGCTGTGTCAGCACTAAGGCGGTGGACAGGCCTCTCGGCTGGCTCGGTGGGCGTCCAAGACTTCGAGGAAAGATCTTGGCGTAGAAAGAGAGGATCCATTGTTGCGACGAAGGATGTGAGCGCCCGAGAAGTATTTGCTAGGCCGCATGAGATACCTTACTTATCGCAAGTCCAGTCTAACCTCACGGCCTATAATAGCTCGAGCTGCAGTCGCTTATGCGGGGTCATCAAGTGGCTTCCACGTGATGGTGATAGCAGGAGACTGAGTAATGGCGGTGAGTAATAAATCGTTTGGTTGTCGAAGAGCCGCATGCTACAGTTCGTTATCACGAACGTGAATTGCTTGAGGTTGCCCAGTTGGAATGTCGTTGGCTGAAGAGACGGTTCGCAAGTGCTCAAGTCGCGCGCTGCCGGAAGCTGGCGGCAGTCGTGACGAGCCCGGTAGGCTACGAGAAATGCTTCTCTATGTCAAATTGGCCTGTCTAGGCAGTTGTTGACGACTTCGATGGATGTGACGAGTGCAGTGTGCTGAGCTAACGTTCGCCGGCATGCTCGACTGCGAGATGCAAGCCTCGCGGCTGTGGCACCGAAGTGCTGGAGCTTTTGGACCGCTACCATCCGAAAGCGCTCGTCTCGATGTGGCAAACCCGAGCACGATGCGTAGCGCATGCCTGCTGATACCTGCGACGTGGTTGATGAACTCGAACTCCAGGACGGAGAAGACTCGGGAATGTTGTATACAGGTGGGCCCGTGCTCTGGACTTCCTGTACCGCAAGAAATGTCGTAAACTCCATCGCAACTTCTCCTGCTCCTTCATGTTGTAGCTCCCTTTCTCTTCTACTCCCTCATCTTGATCTACCCCATAGTACTACTCGGATTCTCGCGACATGAACGTGCCGCCTCTGCTTCTGTGTCTACCAGCGAAAGGCAGCTCGCCGATTCCGATGAGTGCGCCAAAGAGTTTTCCACGCACCAATAGAGATCAATCTAGGTCAGCAAATGGGTAGGCTGGTACCAGGACGGCGGTAGTAAGGAAGCATGGCCTCAGTCATGGCACACTCTGATTTTTGCTTTCAATAACAGCCTCCCTTATTGTCTCATTTGTCTTTTCCCATCATCGCTGGTCCGTCATCCCGTTCATCTGCTCAATCTTGCCGCCCGAACACTATAATACCCCTCGAAGACGGGAGTTTGCAGAGATTACAGCTTCAGTAACAATGGCTCTCGATTTTGCGAAGCAGATGTCAGAACAAGATCTTGCCTCGGGCCCGCTGGCAGGGCCACATTGGCGACCCACCGTGCGCAGTATGTTGGCCGACTCGACTACGCATCAGATCGCAGCTCACACGAAACGTCCGACTCCCGGGACCACTCTCTCGCACTATCAGAATCTCCCAAAGGAGCTCCGAGACAAGATCGAAGAGCACCTAACCGACGACATTGACCTGGTCTGCCTTGCCCGAACCTGCCGAAGGTTGCGGTTCGAATGTTTGAGCCAGAACGGCATAACAGCCCTGTCATCTGTACAAACACACCAACTCCGACTCCGTCTGGATCGTGGGTTTGCTCCCTCGCTTTGGGCACAAGAGAGCTACAGGGGGAAGCTCAGCACTTTATATGCTACATGCAGCTACTGCAACATTCTCCATCCACGTGGCGACTTTTCACCTGATCAGCTCGCCCTTCGACCATCGATGCGGCGTTGCATCGCTAGTCTCCGAACACACCTCATCTGCGGCAACTACTGGGCTTTGCCGGACGAGCTCCGCGAAATACTGACCCGGCTCATACTTCTACAAGAGACGAGTGATGGCAAAAAGTGCTCGATACACACCGTCGCTCGGAAATATGTAGGTATCCGGCGTCTTGAGCCAGATGTGATAGTGCCAATACGCAGCCTCGTGGAAAGCATCCCAGGACCACCCGATCGCGCAAAGTTCGTCCTCACCAACAGCGGCCTGACTTTCACCCATCATATCCATCAGCGGGCCGCGAGTAGGTCGAACTCCCGCGGTCTTGCACACCTCGACTCCCCCGGCTCAAAGATATGTCCACACATGAGTGGTGGTCAAGCCTTCAAGCTTCTACGTACCCTCGACCGCAATTTCGCTACTGGAGGCACGTTCCTTGCAGGGTGCGAGAAAGGCAACTGTAGAACAAAGTTTGGATGGTCCAATTGTTCGAACTCTTTTGTTCAGTCACCAATGCGCCTCCGATATTTGTGTATCGACATCGAGAGGACGATAGGATGGGTCGAGACGCTGGGTGACGGACTCTGGAAGGGGCCAGCCGTGAATCAGCACCGGACAGTTGGTCAAGAAAGTTCCAGAAGAATATTGACACCGAGTGAGAGACGCAGCTTCAATCGTCAGATGGTCGAGCAGATTCGCGCCAGTGCTCGGTCGTAACAAGATGGGGATTGATCGGGCTTGTGAGACCAAACACGCCAAGCAACGTCACTTCATGTCAAGCATGTGATCGCACGCTAAGTCAGTTGGGTATCAAAAGTTCTCGGATTTGCAGAGCGACTTCACAACTTCAAAGAGTCTTCGATCAAGATGTCGGGTATCCAGCCTCACTGGCGACCGTCAGTAAATGCTGCGCTGGCAGTCTATGCGGCGCCGGCGAAATCGAACTCATGCAGCGGCCAGTCCAGTCCCCGTTACGTCAATCTCCCACAGGAATTGCAAGACATGATCGGTGAATACCTTTCGCCCGTCGATCTATTCTGCTTGGACCGCACCTGCCGTAAATTGCGCCAGCAGTCGTCGCGACCCACCGACCTCAGAGACATTGGCCAAGAACCACTTCAGATGCACAGTTTGCGTGCTCGTCTAGACCGCGAGCACTATCCTCAACTATGCCACATGGAGACCGAAGGTGCACTGTTTCCAACCGTCGCCGCATGCAGCTTCTGCATGGATATTCATCCACGTGCATGCTTCACATCCGAGCAGCTCGGTACTACACCACACACCCGCCGCTGCACCTCGAGCATAGGTGACATCTTGATCTGCGGCGATTACCGGACATCTGCGGAGGAACTGCGCGACGTGCTCTCCCAAGCCGAGCTCCGCTATGGCAACGACAACCTCGGTCCTGGGTTCGACACAGTCTTGACTGAGTGGCCCCATCGTGCCACTACTCTCCTATGCAGTAGTCTCATACGAGACGTTTTATCGCTCGATTCGACGTACACAACCTACAGCCTGACTTTTGCTGGGCTGATATTCACCCACAATTTCGTCCTGCAGTTGAAACCTGCGAACACGTTCATGTACTTCGACTCCCTCGAGGACATGGCCTCGCTGCAAACTGGAACCGGCGAACTTCCAATTTGCCCACATCATACAGTCTACAGTGCGGCATCCGCCATCGAGGAACAGGCTTCTATGAATGCAACACTGGTTGAGTCCGGGGTCGAGTGCAGGAAAGAGGGCTGCAGCACAATTTTCGAGTTCATCGTTGTTTCAGACAATCCCGTCGAGCGCACAATGTGCCTAAAGGTTCAGAGGGAGTTCGGGTGGTTGGAGAGCGTCGCAGGCAAGCTTTAGGGGACCGAAGTGCCAGCACAAGAGATGAGGGAGAACTGCATTGCTGTGGGATCGCATGGCTGAACAAGGATTGTGACAGCACGTTCCTCGCGGCACAGTCAATCGGTCAAAGGCGATTCGGGTGGTCGGCGAAATGGAACACAGAACCAAGTGAAAGCGGCAGAGAGATGAAGTATCGGACGGCCATGAGGCTGTCCCACCAGCGAAGACTTATGATAATAGTCTCGTAATAACTGCCGTCAGCCTACTCTACCGTTTATCTTGACTCATCTCCCCATACTCCACGCCCATTCTCATTATTTCTTCCCAAACAACGCCTCCCGCGTGTCATAAGTATATTTCAGGTCCAAATGCCAATAATTCGCCGTCGTCGGCTGACACACCGCCCACGCCTGGTCAAGCACATCCACCACCTCTTGCGGCAGCGGCCCTTTCTGCAGATCCGCCATATTCTGCTCCAGCTGCTGCTCGCTCGAGACACCGACGATGATCCCATCGTTCCCGCCGTCCTTGATGTTGAGGGAAGAGTGATGCGTAAGCCAACGGAATGCAGTCTCCAGAAGAGTGAGGTTGTGCTTCTGCACCACCGGCTCGATCATCCGTAGAGCATCGAATGTAGCGTCTTTGAAGTACCGCTGGCGGTAGTTGGCAGCGGTCTTGGCGTTGCCGGCGTCGCTGAAGCGGCCGCCGTCGTCTGGGGCGATGTCTTTGGATTTGTACTTGCCGCTGAAGATGCCGCCGGCTATGGGGTTATAGACGACCACATCGAGCCCGTATCTCCGGCAGACGGGAATGAGTTCTGCGTCGAGAGATCGTGTGATGGCGTTGTACATGCCCTGGTAAATGGTCGGCCGTACCCAATTGTTGTACTTGCAATGCATCACCACCTCCGCGACTTCAAAAGCGGTGAAGTTCGACAGCCCGAGTTGCACGAATTTGCCCTTCTTGTGCAGCTCATCTAGCTTCTTCAGTGGCTCCGTGAACGGCAAGCTACGGTCTGCAGCGTGCAGGTAGAAGATGTCTACACAGTCTGTCCCGAGCTCTGACAGGCTCTTGTTGAAGCTCTCCTCGAGGTTGGAGGCGGAGTGGTTGCCTGCGGGAACGGGATAGCATTTCGTGGCGATGCTGAAGCCCTTTGAGGCGTAGTCTGCAGAGCGTGTCCAGGCTTCTTGCTTGCCGTTGATGTAGGTACGGGCGGTGTCGAGCTCGGTGTGGCCTGCGGATATGAATTTTTGGAGGATGGAGTTGTAGGTGTCGAGGGAGGTGATGCGGGCGCCGGCGTCGGTGTCGGGGCTGGGCGGGAGTCAGTGGTGGGAAAGACGGGTACAGATGAGGATAGGTACTGACCCGAATGTCATTGTTCCCAGGATGACCCGAGGGCCCTTGCCCGTGGATGTTAGAAGAGGCATTGTTCAGTTTGCTTTATGATGATTCTGCCAAGAGTCTTGGGGTGATGTGTTTTCTGGATATGAGCACGAAGGCCACGAGATGTATGGTGAAAGAGTGAGAGATAGAGGAAAGAGGACGAGCAAGGGAAAGAGCTGATCAACAACCTGCCTATTCAAGCAAGGAAAGCTATTTCATCATCGCCCGCAATCGGAGAGTACGAGGAAAGTTCAACTGAGCTCTCCGCAGAGTCCGCAAGATGCTTCCGCCTCTGCCGCGGTCGTGATATCAAATGAAAGCCGGGCTATGGCCATTGAACCGCCACATACGAGAGGACTATTGGCGTGTGATCTTCAGAAGGTTGATGGAGCAAGGAGTGATGTTGGGACTCAGCCCTACAAACAACTTATCAGGCACGAAATCAGGCATCAACAAGATCTGATATCGAGGTCTATATCAACGATATCTCCAGAATCATTCAGCTTATTGATCGGCCCAACTCATGCCGCTGATGTGCTCCGGGGGCCTCGATCGGTTTGTCACGGGCACTGAGCTCATGATATGTGTTGGCAGGTGCCTCACTCGCCCCAAAGTACTTAGCCTCCACTTCCACAGGGCCAAAATCTTCTTGTGGCAGCCTAGGCTCGGTGGCTGGAGTTGGAGTGGTCTCCTTCTTCGCTCTGCGTTTTAGAAAGAACCAAACACATCCTGCAATTAGGAGAAGTACGGCCACGGCTCCAATGGCAATCCCGGCGTAAGCGCCGCCTCCGAGGCCTGCTTCGTTGGTACTCCTTGGAGGTTTACCACTGGTATTGTCAGGTGGCAAGGCCGATATGCTAGAGGGCCCGCCCGTCTGCACCATCGTACTGCTGATCACGACTTGAGACCCTGTCCCGATGGCCTGGCCCTTTGTCAGCGTCGCTGGCACGCTCTCGACTCCCAGTGCCTCGTACTCCTGCTCGGCGGTGTAGTTCGGGCGCAAGAACTTCGTGCCGCAGACGCTGTACTGTCCCTGTCCTGTGACGCACAACTCCGCGGTCGAACAACACCACTCTGTGCAATCATTAGCACACTGCTGAGCATCGCTGCGGATGGCCGCAGGGAGATGATTACCTTGATTAGTGTCAAGCCCGAGAGCTTGGCACAATATCTGCTCATCCCCAGGCGCATTGACACCCGCTTCGCAGGTCTGTCCCAAAGCGTAACATGCGTCTCTGTGAATCGCCGTCAGAAGATCTCAGGGAAGGCGCGGGCGTGTAGATGTAATCACGCACCCAATGGCTGCAGCATACTCCTTGTCGCACATGTATACGCGATTGATGGTGCTGTCGTACGCGCAAAGGCCTCCCCCAGCTATCTGCATTCTTGCGCTGCCATATCCGCATTCACCGTATGTGTTGGTAAAGAAGAAGAGAACATCGTCCGACGCGGCATGAGTTAGTGCTAGCATGGAAAGCAGGCTCCATCTTCGCAAGGACTGGAGTATCATGTCGAACTTCTATTGCTCGCTACTGCCACCCTGAAAGGTCTGTCGAGATGGCACTGCTTAGTTCTTGCGATCCAATGCGGTCTGTCGTGGTCGGCCTCGGTGGAAACCAGCAATCGCGTCTATTCCAGGCGATACCTCTATAGTTGACAGCGTGTCATCCAGTCTCTGAAGTTCTCTTGGAGTGATTCGGGGGCTAACACCAATGGCGACTTGGTGCCAACTACCGCCAGTTATACTTTTAGATTATGCATACAAGCATTAGACCGAAAAGTGGGTCAGCCTTGGTATAGACTACGCTCATGATTGTGTCCAGCAAGCTGTCTTTTGCCGTCGTCGGAACGATGCTTTAGCTCACGAAGCTCTCGGAGATTGAAAGGTATCAAGGAGTACAGCGTGTAATCGTTTGAGAAGCGTACTGATGGATGAGACAGAATGTCAGATTGAAGATGAACGTTGAAGGATTTCGGGCCCAACTTGGCGGTGAGTGCGAAGTCGGTTACTCAGCTTATAATTATGTGAAACCAAGTCGCGTCTCGAACGCCTCTACAACGCTCTTCTCTGCCTTCTGCTGCCTTCTGCTGTCTAACAGCGGCCTGTGAGCTAGTCACAATTGTGTCGGTACAAGGAGAGAGAACTGACATCCAGGTAAGTCGTCTCTGTTGCTTCCAATCTCTAGTGCACTACAACATCATGGCCACCATCTCAAGCTCTCCCTCTTCCCAGCTACCAGAAGAAATGCTCGTCCTTATCTTGGACAACCTGTGTGCCGTGGAAGACATCAAGAGAACACCTGCAAAGGTAACATGGAACCCTTGGGAGGTAGCTGTGCACAGCTGCAACCTTTACCTCATACTAAGCTATCATCGTGGCCTCAACTTTCGCATCCTGGGACACCTGCGGCTAGCGGTACCTGAGTATACACACTTGCCATCTTTGGTGACGCTGTTGTTCGAGTCGACGGGGATCATGGCCTTAGCGAAGTGCATAAAAGCCAAACCCTTCTCACACCTGTCCACCATCGAGCCATATGTGCTCAAGGTTGCCTTCAACAATGTGTACACCGACTACGATCGTCCTCATGCCTTCGACATCGTCGACGTCAACACGGCATGGACAGCTCTCTTACGACAGCTGCCAAACGTTCGGAAATTTCGAATAGGACAATTTTACGAATACCCGTACATAGGTGCCGTACTGGACAGCTTCACGGCGGCGAACACGGTTGTTACAGACTTAAGCATCGGCTCTTGTGGCGGTGGCGACTTCGCCTGGGCAGCTAGCGATCGCCTCAATTGCCTCTCGAATATAAGAACTCTCGTCTTCAGCCCTGGATGCGGTATTCCCATGGACCCTCGGCCTGCAGCCAAAGCTCTCACAGCGATTCTCGAGAAGTGCGCCTATAGCATACAGGAACTGATTATGGGCGAGGGTTTCAGTATGTCCTGGCCCCTGCGGTCCTAGCCGTGCATGATCCGCTCCCAATGGCATACTCTCCAATGCAGGAGAGACGTCCTTACCCAATCTCTTCCCTGCTTACCTACTATGTAGACGCCACGGAGACCGTGATCAATCTTTCCTAGAGAAAGTGCAAGTAAGATGAACAGATTCGTGTCGGGCAGGCGTCCATTGGTCTGTGCTTTTCGGTTTGTCCAACCTCTTGAAGAAGGCTGGCTGCTCCTACCACCTCCCCTCCTACTCAATCTATCAACGACGGCACATTACCTTACGTCATATCGTCGTGCAGTCACCCGCGATGACGGACGGTGAGACCGCCACTTCGGGCTTCTATGGACTGCCGGAAGAACTGCTAGCACATCTAGTTCTAGAGCAACATCGCCTCCTCATAGAGCGAGGACATCGATCTTACCGATGTCGATTACCCTCCCCCTACATGCGTGCACGGTACCCGTGAAGCGATATGGTGCGCACGGTGGCACGCCACCTCGCGGACACGAGCGAAGTTTCCAGACCGCCACGATCGTACGGCGCGATGGTGACGATCGCGAAGCATTCCTCCCTAGCTTCGCCTTGAGGTTGAAACCTTGATGGAGCAATAGCTGGGTCCTCCGTTGGTCTCGCAATAATTGGACAATGTTCTTGAAGCCTAGTACTTGCGCAGCCTCGAGGCCGACAGATGATGGTCATGTTGTCTCCAAGACGATCTGTATATGCTGGCTCAAGCTTGAAACTCATGTAGACACGATAAGCAGGAATATTTCAAGAGAGATATAGTACACTGTCTTCCTTCGCCCTGGTGAGTCACTATACACGAAGAGACAACCGAGATGAAAGACTCCCATGCTGATCACTGCTTTTTCGAACACAAAAAGCCGCGGCTCCGGGCATCCCCGCCGAAACACGCCAAGAAAGAGTCGATCGGCGTACAAGAGACGGTAGACTTCTCTTGCATCATTTGCGCATCGCCAGTGCCACCCGGGAACACAGGAATGTACCTAAGATCGCCTTAACTTCCACTCCATCGCATGTTCTACGTCCAGGGACATGGTGGTACACTCATATGGATACTGATTTCAACAGACATGTTCATGTTTCTAATGTCCAGAAGAACTCACTTGTGGTCGACAGCGAGCCGAACGGAACGCAGAGTCCTACTGTGCAGCATCCGGCCTACACCACTTCCACCACTTGACCATGGGCGGGCCCTTGACATCCTCGCCATTCGCTAAAATGCCGGAGGAGCTACTCGTGATCATCATGGAGCATGTGTACGCGGAGGAACCGCCACATGAAGTTTATGGACAAGAAGGGGATCACCACATTTATGAGTTCTACCATCCCTTGAGGTGGTGCCGAAACGTCAGCTATCCCAATCTCAAACACTTGCGGCTGGCATGTCGCGAATACGCCTATCTTCCTCGACTACTGGGCGTTCTCTTCGAGGGAATCAAGCTCGTAGCTTCGCCGGGACATCTGGAGCTTCATCAAATAGACCTCACGAAAGTCAAGCCTTATGCCCGGCGTGTGGTTTTTGACCCAGAAGCGCATAGTTCGGCCATCACTCACGACCTCGACCTCGATAAGCTGCGTCTCGCCTGGACAGCGACACTAACGCAGTTGAAAGGTGTGGACAGGTTCTACATCAAGCCGGTCGAGGAGACGGTGTACAGCGCCATCCTTGCCAGCCTAAAGGCCGCCGGAGTAGTGGTCACGCATTTGTACCTCAAGCATCATACGTCCAGTAAATTTGGAAGGGCATCGGACGGAGAGCTGGCACTTCTCGATCTATCGAACCTGGAAACTCTCGTTTTCAACCCACAAATCGACGTCGATTGGGAGGAGAACTTTGGCTTCGAAAGACCTGATGACCGCGCAGCACGTCGCAGTGGAGACATTGTTGCGCAGGTTCTGAAAAGGTGCTCGCACAGTATACGGAGTTTAGCCATCGGCGAGCGATCTGGAAGCTACATTACCTGGCCACCACCCTCACGTCCATTCCTCGAACCAGCATTCACGCTGCCCAACATGCACGATCTCTGCTTCGGCCCGTTGTGCCATCTGCAGCTTGGGCCTTTCGCCGCCTTCCTAAGCACGAGCTGCCCTGCCCTGGTAAGGCTCACGCTCAACGGCTCGACTCGGGATCATGGCGTATGGCGGAACGTGTGGGATGCGATTCGTGAACATCCATGCCGGATGAATGTCGAGCTGCAAGACCTCCCGTGCGGCGAGGAGGAGCAGTTCATCAATTTCAGCCATTTTACAGGCGAAGAGAGTCATGAGGAGAGATTTGATGAACCGTTCGACGATATCCAATACAGCTTGGCCATGTATCTGTCTCGCAAGATCGAGTGGGACGACAGTCTAGAGTTGTGGTTCGATGGGGAGGACGAATGATGGAGGGAGGGATGGTGAGGAGTAGGGACCTGAAGGTGGTCGCATGGGTTGCTTGGTGTCTCACCAATGTATGATGACGATGCCAACGAGGATGATGGAGAAAGACTCATCGGTGCCAGTAATAACGAACATGCGACAAACTTCAGCCTGGATCCCGAAGAGAACGGCAGAGAGGCAATACCATGCCAGCTTAGTCCTTCAATAAGGCAGTCTTTCCGATATCTACAATTAGCCGTCAGGACATCCAAGCAACTCCGCTAATGAGCAGCCATAATTCTAGCTGACTTTGCCTGCAAACATACGAGCTTTGAATAGCGAGAGTAGTATGGGTTAAATGCATGCGAGATGAACTCCGATGGCAACATTGAAGATTAGACTGCAGGCAGCAAGGCAGCACTCGTGACAACCGGCTTCTTCTCCAATATATATATCGGCAAGAACTTGTCTGACTGCTTCGAACCATCCAGTATCGTATCTACCATTTGGAGATCATTTACGCAGATGCTTGATAACTCCAGCGGGCCCCGTCTTGATATGGACGACACGCCGCCATCTCCTTTCTCTAGATTTCCGGAAGAGCTACTCGTCCTCATACTCGAAGACCTTCACAAGAGTATTCACACCACAGAAGACGTTCGCAATCAGATAAATCCCCATCTGTATGGGTACCACCGGTAAGTAACGGGACCATCGCACGGATTTTCCAATACTGTTGTACTGAGCTACCCACAGGCCGGGCATCAAAGACGTAAAAAGCCTACGGCTGGCGTGTCGTCAATATGCCTACTTGCCACGCCTATTGCTATACTTGTTCGAGATCGTTAGGATTATCCCTTCTCTCGACCGACTAGGCACAGACATGTCCGCCGTGAAGCCATACTTTCGACGCATAATACTCGATACAGAGCCGAACGTAGGTGAAGTCAATGCTACAAATCGTCACTCGGACTGGGCGGATGTGGTCCGACAGCTGCCATCGAGTGCGGGTGAGTTTCACATTGGATGTGTTGGAGCGCCCCTGTTCGGCACAGTATTTGCCCGTCTCAGCGCCGTAGAGACGGTCATAACACGATTAGAAGTCGGCTACAAACTCGACGCTGAAGATTTTGCGTGGATCACAGATGGCCGACTGGATCGTCTTGGCCTCTCCAATTTACACACCCTGGTGATCTTCGGCTCACATCCCTTCGGTGGATGCGAGAACGACCGCCCCTTTGAGAAACAAGAAAAGCGAACGGTAAAGCGCGGAGGTGATGCTCTCACAGAGATTTGGAAGCGATGCTCAAACACAACCTAAGAGGGCCTTTCTTCGAAACTAGCATGGGGATGTATCTGTCAGGAGTGGGCGAATGGGATAGGCTGCTGCAGAGGGTTTTCGCCGATGACTATTACAGTGATGATGAGGATGACCAGGATGATGAAGCCCGAAGCCTGGAGCAGCGGTATGATGCGGAAGAGGCAAATAACGAAGCGGAGACTTAGCATGCTGTGCGATGTATTAGGCCATTAAGTTATCTCAACGTCACTTTCCACTCCGCTGTCACAGTCCAGGTCGCTATCGTCTTCATATTCCCACTCGAACCGATGCTGGTACACAGGATTGAGAACCTGCTGAGGTCCAGGCCTCCGGTCCTGGCTAGTAGGAGTTCCTCGTCTGGGAGAAGGCGGAAATGGGTGGTACGCTTTGGGCGCCTGCTACGGTCGTCGTCTCCGGTCGTAGCTGGTGAATGCTCGTGGGGTCCGAACGTGATATTGTTGATATATGGCTGGAGCGCCGACAAGTCTGTGGGCTGCTGGAGACGAGTTGCTGAAGCGGAGACGGTGATGCTTTCGAAGAGGATTGATACCAAGAATGGGAGATAACTGTATGCATGACAGGCTAGACGCAGACTCTTGAGGTTGGCAAAGTCATTGCTGCGGTAGCACTTCAGATCACTGTTGAAGTTCTGACTGCATACTGTTGGATTCTTTGCTACTTACCGTAGATGATCTAACACGAGTACAAGCAGCTCTTCCGGGAGGCCATCAAGCGTTGCGGCGGTCATATTGCTGTTCATGGTGAGCAATGGTTGTACTGCTGAGCTGGATAGAGAAATGATGATCAATGAGAATGTGAAAGTGAATGTAAGCGGATCTCAGGCATCAATATTCATGCCTTAAGCTATTTTCGCGCTCCACGTGGCGACGACTCCATCCCCAATTGAGACCCTTAGAGACGGACCGTCATTCGCCGGGGAGCAGATGCAGGACGATAGGTATCACGCAAGACCACGACTCCACCATAATTTACTAAGCCTGCCCCATCTGGTCCAGCAAGGGAGCACGCACCGTAGCACCTCACCGCATGTCCCGAATCAGACGACAGTAAACCGCATGCATGCCTAAACCCTCCTCACACCACACCTCCGGCATCCCTCTGACCCCCGTCTCTTCTGCCTCGGGGAGTACTGCTGCCACAACATCACGCCCTGCAGCGCTACAACCGCCTGACCAGCACTCGCCGAACAACTCAGAACAGGGTTCAAGCAGTGATCTCGTGCACTTAAGCAAGGAGAACTCGAGACAGGGCACTCCTTTCAGCGACCTGCCCCATCCGAGCACATACGGGCATAGCCAGAGGGACACATCACACGGCGAACGAGAGTCAGGCGAAGAATCATCTTCCTTTGACCTCGCCTCCAACACCGACATGCCCTCCGATCTCCGACCATCGTTAGAGATGGAACACAAAGGCTCCCACCACCAGCCATTACTCTCGAGCGATAAATCCCGACAGTCATACGATTCGGAATCAGGACCTGGATATTCAGAATCAAGACGAGGGAGCAGGTTCCATGAACGAGATCCAGAATTAGACGCGGCGAAGGCGACGCGGAAACGATATACATATGCCGGAGCATTTTTGATTGTAAGCTTGATCAGTTTCGCAATACAGACGGAGACCGCGGTATATGTGCAGCATAATTTGAAATGGAACAAGGCGTATTGCATGCTGTGAGTCCCACCATACCTTGGTCCGCCGACCCTCCGAGCATATTGATTGACATATCCCAGCTACTTCACCCACGGCTCCTGGTCCGTCCTCTACCCCATCTCCCTCCTCGCCGCCCGCCTCCAAAAATGGAACCAGCCCTGGCCAGCCTTCTGGCGCCGCCACATCACCCAACTCCGCCAAACCGCCCAAATGGTCGAACACCGCACCCTCCACGTCCCACCCCACCTCCAGAAGAAATCTCCCGTCCCCTATTTCCTCTACACCACCGCTTACGTCACCTGCGCGCTCACAGTCGCAGGCGGCTCCTGGTACGTCGCCGTCAACCTCACCACCGCCTCCGACTTAACAGCCATCTACAACTGCTCCGCCTTCTTCGCCTACGCTTTCGCCGTCCCCCTGCTAAAAGAACGTCTAATGTGGAGCAAGAACGTCGCCGTAGCTGTCGCGATCCTCGGCGTGCTGATAGTAGCCTACGGCGACCAGGGCGGCAGCGCGAAACACGGCAGTAAATCCGGCGGCGGCGCCGGAGGCCCTGACGCTCCCGACGACAGCGAAGCTAACAACCGCTTTCTTGGAAACCTCGTCATAGGCGTCGGAAGCGTGCTCTACGGCTTCTACGAAGTCCTGTACAAGAAAGTCGCCTGCCCACCCGACGGCACCTCGCCGGCCCGCGGCGTAGTCTTCGCCAACCTCTTCGGCACCCTCATCGGCGTCTTCACGCTCACGTTCCTCTGGATCCCGCTCCCCATCCTGCACTACCTCGGCTGGGAAACTTTCGAACTGCCCCGCGGGGAGGCGGCGTGGATGTTGCTCATTTCCGTTTTCGCCAACGCTACGTTCTCGGGCTCTTTTCTGGTGTTGATCTCGTTGACGAGTCCGGTGTTAAGTTCCGTGGCAGCTTTATTGACGATTTTCCTGGTGGCGCTGTGCGACGAGATGTTGCCGGAGCCGCTGTACAATCCTATTACGGCGGCGGCGATGGTGGGGGGGCTGATGATTATATTTGCGTTTTTGCTGTTGAGCTGGAGTACGTATGTTGAGATGAAGGAGGAGAGTGAGAAGAGTGGTGGGGATGAGGGCAGTGATGGGGAGGTATAGTGGTTTTGAGGGTTGGGGTTGGGTTTTTGGGAGGCGTTTGGTATGGATACAGCTACAACGCTGCGCTGGTGGCCAGCTCGCATTGCATGTGCTAGAGGTGCTGGATGTGTTGTCTTGGGACAGACACTTCTGGCAGCATATGGGTGGTTATGTTTGATGGTATCTTGGCAACAGATCGGTCGGCCTGGCTTCTGTGTCGTTGTATGCGATACAATCGTTCGTGCAACTCTTTCAGTCACTGACCCATAAATGTCGGCTGTTTCCGGCCGCATTCGAAAGCGTGCTGGCTCCTATCAGGACTTCCCATCCTTCACACAACCTTCAAGATCCGCTGAGATGAGATATGCGTCGGCTGAGGTCCAGGAAAATGGGGCAGACTGTGTTGGTGATACGGTGGGGAGGGTAATGCTGCCGCGAGAGGTGCTTTGATGGGATTGGTCGCCTGACAGAGCGAGCTACCTGGTACATGTAGGTAAAGCGCAGGTTAAGGCTGCAGGGCATGGCAATAGTACATCCACTTATATGCTTTATACTCATCTGGTCGAATATACTTTGTACTCGGGTATGGCTGACTACATCACACTTTCGAGCGCCAGTCGGGGCAGATCATCTACCACAGACGCAGATGTATACCAGCGTCTGGATCACACCGAAGGACATATTCGAGTATTTGAGCTACAGCCTGGAAAATGGGACGACGACCTCCGTGGCGAACTTCGAGTCGTAGACTTGACCAAAAAGCCAACCTACGAAGCTTTATCGTATACTTGGGGCACACCACCGAAGCACGAACGCCAGGGGACTAATAGCAGTGCACGCCATAGCATCAACGGGAACTTGTACTGTGCTCTTCGTCGTCTCCGACAGCAAAGAACTGTCAGGACTCTCTGGGTGGACGCTCTCTGCATCGACCAGGAGAATAATAGAGAAAAATCGCAGCAAGTTGCGATGATGGGACGAATCTACTCATGTGCATCGGCAGTGCTAATCTGGCTTGGCGAGTACCCGAATGGTAGAGATAAAGATTCGCACAGTACACGGCTGCCACACTGGAATAGGTTCACGAAACTCAACTCTCGTGGAGAGAAGTATGCTGAAGCACTGAATGAGACGCTCCGCCTTGCCCACCCAAAATGGCAAGACAGAGCCTGGGTGGTGCAGGAGTTCGTGCTGGCCAGAAAGGTCGTGCTCTGCTTTGGGCCTGTCAGCATGCTGTTCGACAAAATGCATCTCCAAGATCTCACCGAACGACTCCCACGAAGGCTGGAATATCTGCTTGCTTTCTTTTACAAAGTATCTGACATGGTCAAGTTAGGAATTGGCAGTAGGGAGAACAGAATGCAAGGCATCCACGATGCTGCGTTGTACGCCAGAGCAGCAGCGTGTGGGAAACCGGAGGACAAAGTGTACAGTCTGCTCAGCCTGATAGACCCTGAGGAGGTGTCGCTTATACCGGTGGATTATGGGCTCTCCACTGCACTAGTGTTTGCCAGGGCCACGTACGCGTTTATCGTTACTCGCAAGAGCTTTGCGATTATGGAGCTGGTCCACTTGGAAGCAAATCTTCAGCACGAGATCCCTTCTTGGGCTGTCGACTTTACCGCTGAGCAGGACGCTATGGACAGTCAATTGCACATACACCTCGATGAGATCTTCGAATTTCCTGCGCGCGATAGCAGTTTGCAGTCATTCGTTTCGTTAGACCAATCTGATCTCCACCTTACAGTCGCAGCATATTATTTGGGCACCTTCAAAGACTGCTTGGAGCTTCCCATGGCGTCGTTCGATCTCTCAGGCGGCGTGGTCTTGGAGGTGGCTCGTAGCCTGAGCAAATTCTTGCACCGTGTCTCCAAACAGCTTCATAGGGACCTCCAACCAATAGCAGAAACAGTCTGCATTGCTGAGAATCTTCTCATCCATGGACCCAAGACCCAAGTCATCTCCGTCATCAAAGCCAGCTTCACCCTCTGGGACGATCTCGCGAATCCTGGCGATGATGCCTCGTACATTCCGTTTTGGAGCCTCAGCCGGGAGCAGAAGATCACTCGGGTGGCCAACGCCGTGGGGCCAGAGCCCATACTCTTGCTGAGCTACATCAAGTTTTTGCGTGGTACAGCGAGCATTTTCATCACATCAAAACACAATCTGGGCATTGGCCCTGCGACTTTGATCAGGGGACCAATCATGCTGCCAATCAATAGTCGATTACCAATGATTTTAGAGGCCCGCTCGGTAGGCTCCTGGGGCGCCGGGCCCTCAAGGTTCAAAGGATTTGCTTGGGTCCATGGGCTTGCTGCGGGACGGCTAAAGCAGAGAGTGGAAGAAGGAACCATTGTTCAGAAGAAGTTTGTTCTGGAATGATGGCCAGCACTCGGCGAACAGCACATGGCATCCGGTTCGACCACGACCAACCCGTGCCATGAGCCAATCCGTGGGGTGGAAGAAGCCCGGGTAGTTGTCGACAAGATATAAGCAAAGCACATGACGGGTAGGTAAGCGAAGGTGAAAACCTGGCAGATCAACCGATCTGCTTTCACGCTTCGCACGACCGGACCCCGTGTGATAGTAGCCTGGAAGACTGGCAACCGACAAGTGTGTTTCCGTGTGAAAGAGAAATACGAGGAGACGGCCTCGATCGCTGGGCCTACAGGATTTCGAATGGCGTGGATATGTGAGCCCGCTTTGACCTTGACCAGCTGTCGGCGACAAGCTTCATAGAGCAAGTTTGATACAGTGCTCGTGACGAACTTGAAGACAGGATCGCTATCTAGAAGGACCAAGCCAATGGGAATGACCAATCTTCGGTTTTCTAGTACCCTCAATCTTTGTCTTTTACATCGGAGACAGTCGCATCTTGCCTTTCAGTAGAGTCCAAGCCCAAACCATATCGACAATAACGATGTCAGCAAGGCTGAACACCAAACTGCCGCCAAACACGATCGAATGGTACGTCCAAGCGTCGTCGGGTGTAATACCAATCTTAGAAACAACAACAGCCCATGGTAGAACCCAGAGTAGATTGCTGATCAGAGACTGGTACAGATACCAGCGCGGACGAGTTGCGAGAAGAATTGCCGCAAGCTGTGTCGATACTGCATAGAAGATGTAGCACCAATCGATCGTCTTCCACATCGTCTCCGTGATACGTGCGACCTCCGTAGAGCCGGAGATGTAGTGTGCGAAACGTCGTGCGCCGTAGAAAGATAAGAAGAGGCACATGGGCACCTCTATGGCGAGAGCAATGAGACATGCTTTCAGTGCTGGATTGGTGATGGTCCGGAGTTGTTTCCAGGTTGCAACAGGGCGGCGAGTACTGGTACCGACAGTCCTTCGCCAGGCGCCCCATTCGTGACCGACGAAGGCGAGAGAGGTGGCTTCGAGAGCTTGGACAGGGACCATAATCAGGCCCCAGCGGATGGTGTTGAAGACACCCCAGGCGGTAGCATAGTCTGAGCCCATAGCCACGATACCGCTGATGAGCCAGAGGTAGAGAGCGTTGCGAACGGCAGATTCCGCGAATGTGAATGCTCCGGGTTTTGCCAGCACAACGAGAGCGGACATCGAAGGCTTGATTGAATGGCCCGCGGTTCGTCTCGGTGAGCCACGGACTGGCCGCCTGATAGTCCAGACGAAGTAAGCCAGTCCAGCAAACGAGGCAGTCAGCCCACAGGCCAACTGTGTCGCTGCTTGAGTGTTCACCGTCGGCGTGATACTCGGTACGTGGTACTTGGAGATAACGATCATGTCAAGGATGATGTTGACCGCGAACTTCACCGAGCTGATGACTAGAGGTACGTCGGGTTTGTCCAAAGCTCTGGTCGCAGCAGCAACAGCTGTTTCGATCGCGGATGACAGCGCCGAGAAGGCGGAGATCCGGACGTAGGTGAGCGATGCCTCTCGTACCTCCACTGGAACGAAGACATTGGCGAACTGTTGCGCAGCAGCAGCGAAAACAATGGACATGATGAGACCGAGCACAGCTTGAAAGATGATCAAGGTATACGACAGGCCATGGCGTTGCGCCAGTGTGCGGTTCGCCTTATCGCCGATGATGTTCCATGCTGCCCTTGGAAGGCCTTCGTTCAGGACTTCTGAGACGACGCCGATATAGGTGTAGACATCTGTGGTTACCACCATGGATGAATCTATGTTGGCCACCCAGAGCTTGCTCAGCGTGCCGTACAGAGCGGGGAGCACGAAGGCTGCGATGTTGAAGAGAAGGCTGCCGGTGTAACTGGAGCGACTCCAAAATCTAGTCTTATTCTCCGGAGAGCCATGATCGTACGAAGTCTCCTCTGCTGCCGAAGTGGTTTCAACCTGCGTATCGTCCTTTGGGAGCATGGTGTAGAGATGTCGCTGTGCCGCATGGCGAACGATGCGGAGCAGTTGCCCCAACATAAGTACTTAGAGCTTGCATTGTTGTTGATGCAAGAGAGCTCAACGTGTGCAGGAGATGGTAGCGAGGTAGGGAAGCGAGCTAAGGTGCAGTTACACAACGAAAGACAAGTGGTTGTTTTCCCCACGCTAGACCGCATGGGGGTATATTAGTCGACATTCACTTGGATCAACATTCAGATCTTCTGTCTCTGCTTCAAGGACGCTTGTTGGAACTCTGTGTTCGGCTGAGAGTTCGGAGTTGAGTACGGTCGATGGTCGGTCAACGACAATTGAATTGCGATTCTTACTAAGCACGAAAATCGAGCTCGACCATCTTCTTCTCGATCTTACTGACCAACTTCAACGCCTCAGTCAACCTCTTCTTACCACCGAACTTGCTCTCGAGCCCCTGAGATCGAACAGCCTTGATCAACTTCCTGACTTGCCGCATCAAAGGCGGAACAATCAACTGATGTGGACTTTTCTCACTATGACGCTCTGCCTCATTCTCTCCGTTGAGGTCAACAGCATCAATCGAGAGCTCCAAGTCCAAAGTCTTCGACCATGCAGCTAAATCCTGTTTCCGAATCACATGGCCCGCGAACCCAAGCGTCTGCTTCCCAGCTGGTCGTCGGAAGACAAAGTGTACCGTTCCTGACGGCATGCACAGCGAGTCGCCTGCTCTCAACACTTTGAACGCCCATGGACCTGTCGGATTCTTCTCGTCACACGCCCAACGGATATGCTCGCCATGTGTTGGTCGTACTAGCCATGCAAAGCCTATCTCGCCTTCCAGACAAGAAATATGAGTGGGCATGCCGTACTTGTCCCAGTGCGGAGGCGTAATCGTCCCTGGTTCCGAGATCATAGTCGTACCCTGCCAATATACCCACGCTGTAGTAAGTTTGAAGAATTCGTTGCGAGTAATTTCATGTCCGCAGTTCGGAATGTTTGGCTCTAGACAATCGCAGACGTGTTCCTCGTTGACGTCCAACTGTGCACGGAACAGATCATGCAATACTGTACACGCCGGCGTTCGGATGAAAGATGGTACAGCGTGATCGAGCGTATGCGTTGGTATGTCCGGGAAATTCAGCGGGAACTTGACCCAACTTTCATTCTGTTTGAATCGTTTCGCAACATCTCCCATCCTATTTTTAACAAATTGATCTGCTGTTGGGAGTGCCTCGTCATCGTACTCGAGCGTTTCGTCTGGGTTTGCCAACAGGATGTCGAACATCTGTTCGATGGGTCGGGTCGTCGATTCCGGGTCAACCACACTATAGTTGGCGCCGTCTCGGACGAACATGGGCACATCGAACACATTGCTCTCGGCAAGGAAGCGGCGGGCTTTGTCCGGATCGTCAAAGAAGTACGCATCGTCTCCTGTCGGTCGCTTGAATAGTGGTAGGTATCGCTTGGCGAGTTCGACTTTATAGTACCGGTCGGTCAATTTCGGGTATTTGAGGCTTCGGAACTCTTCCATGGCTTTTTTGAGCCATTGCTGGTCGGATGCGATTGTTGGTTCGCCCACACGACGTCTTTTGAGATGCTTGACGACTATCTCGTCGCTTGAGATGGATTCTGCCTTCCTCTTGCGGCTTGAGTGAGAGACAGCGGGAGTGACTGTTTTGCTGCGTGTGACTGGCATTGTATTGAGGGAGGATCTGTGAGTAGCGTACGAGAGTCGACGGTATAGTAGCCTTTGATATACTTTGATATAGAGATCTGGAAATTACGGTCTCGAACAAAGAAAGTCATACTTATTGTCTGATAAAGCAGATGTGAGATAGTCTCGCCATTGATCAAAGACAACAATAGCGACGACTCACTTCAGCTGGCCTTCTGTGGTGTTCGATATCGACCGATACAATCTGTAGTGAGGATATAGTTAGCGACTGTCAGAGATATCAACCTCACTTCACTCACATGAAACCATAGTTGTGATAATCGCCAACGGACGACAGGTTTTTTGTCTACCACTCGTTCACATAATCCCTAACATCAGCAATGTTAGTGACGAGTCTGACGACTTCTCCCGCAACGCACCGCGCACGCCGCAACCGCAGTCACCGAGCTTTGCACGAACTCACTGCTTCAATCGGAGAGCGCAGAGACTCAATCTCGCAATATTAATCCCTTCTCCAATATCGCAACAGCCATGCCGCCACTACATTCGCCGAGCTATGCACGAAGCTCACTGCTCAAACTGGAGAGCCAAAAATCCGGACGGTCGTGCTCGTTGGGCTCCGTGGAAATCGTCCATGACTATAGCCGTCCTGCTGGCCCTTCTCTGTCGTCGCACTAGCCACGCCGCAACTACAGTCGCAGAGCTTTGCACGGAGGTCACCACCCGAAACCGGAGAGCCAGGCATCCAGCCAATCGTGCTCGTTAGCAACCGTGGGATTTCGTCCCAGTCAATAGTCGCATTGCTGGCCATTCTCCAATGTCGCAACAGCCACGCCGCCACCGCAGTCAGAGGGCCACGCACGAAGCGCCCCACTCAGGATGGAGAGGCCGGTAGGCTGAGTCTCAAAATGTTGGGCCTTCTACGATATCACAACAAGCGCGCCGCCACTGCAGTCAGTGAGCTACCCACAAAGCTCGCCGCTCGACGTGGAGAGCCTGGACGGCCGCGGCAGTCAGTCTCTGGAGACGTAAGCAATGCTTTCCATCTGATGCTCAACTCAGATCTAGTTAAGTTCCGGCTTTTGTTATGCTCATCTATAACATGTCGATTCATAAGCCATACTCACATGTCTCACCCTTTGCCGCCCACATTCACATCTTCCCGCTCACCCCGTTCGACGCGGGCTCATCAATCTCACAAAACGCCTTGAACGTTACCATCTCCTCACTGCCACTGCTCTCCAACACCAACTCCGCTGTCGCCCCAACAAAATACACCCACCCCTCCTTCAACTCCTCCGTCTTCGGCCCAACCGAGATCTTGCCTTTGCCCTTCGTGCAAATGACAATACTCGGCCCCTCGATCGCCTCGAACGTCACCTTGCTGCCCTCACCATTCAGGTCGGTCTTCACCACGCTAAACTCCTCAATCGGTGGATCGTACAACGTGCAGGTGGAACTCGACTGGTAAGCGGCATTATTAAATTTGCAGTAAGGGCAGTCGGTCGGCTCCATCTTCTGCTCCGAGATGGGGGCGTAGGAGTAAGTGAGCATGGAGGTGAGGGTGGGCACGTCTTTGAATTTGGGGGTAAAGCCGGCGCGGACGACGTTGTCGGAGGAGGCCATGCATTCCATTATATCTGGTGAACATCAGTGGACGGCGTAGCATTCGAGTGGGGGAGGGGAGGGGAAGGGTACCGCCGGAGAGGTAAGCGTGAATATCGTCTGCTTTCAAGAACATGGCTTCGCCGACTTCGAGCTTGACGTAGTTGAGGAAGAAGGTGACGAAGAGTCCGATGTCATTCGGGAACTGGCTGTTGAGTCTTTGCATCAGGTCCGCGAGTTCTTGGCCGTCGTTGCTTGGGCCGCCTGAGCCGGCGAATTCGCTGCCTTCGTCTTTTGCTTGTTGGATGAGTTTTAATGCTAGGCGTTCGATATCTTCTGGTTTGGACTCCATTAGGGCTGCGAATGCTGATCGGAGTGCTTTCTTGTTCTCCTCCGTCTTGCTCTCGTCCTCCGTCGTTTCTTGCCCCTTCACAGCCTGCTCGAAGGACTTCGCTTTTTCCTCACCAACTAGCTCGCGCAAACTCGGTACCGTCTGTAAGAAGTGCGTGATTTCTGCCAGTGGCCTGAACCCACACAGTCCATCGAATGGCGTTATGGCGATCGTCATCTCTGGCTTGTGGTTGTCGTCCGGGTAGTGCTCGGCATCCTTCTCGTGCAACTGTTCCGCGAGCTTCTTGTTGGGATGTGCTTGTATACTAAGCGCTTTGCTGATGCTGAGGACTTTGAAGAGGAAGGGCAGCTTTTGGTTGTATTTCTTCGATACTGAGGTTGACATCAGGGCTTGGTTGTCTTGTACCATATCGAGGAGGCTGCGGCCGGTGGTGAGGTCTTTCGAAGGGTTGGAGGGGTGTGTGCCCATCCATAGCTATCATCACGATCAATGGGTGGTTTCCAAGACTAGAGGAGTGGTCTTACCTCAGCATATGGCTTGCTCTCGTCGACCTTGAAGTCCGTAGCCGATGCGAAACGTGCGGCTGCTGAGTCTTTGCCGACCTTGCCTGAACGGAGTCAACAGACTTCTTTGTTCAGCATCAACAGTTCACTCACCCCACTCGTAGCTGTTGCATCCTACACAGATTCATCAATGGCTGTTCTTGGCCTGTGGCTTCGTCGAGACTGACCGCATTGCAGACGCAGAAGTGGCACTTGCATCTTGCCGGGCAAGTATGGGTTTGCTGGAGGTTGCTGTGAAAGATTGAGAGCCCTCGAAAGTCGGTGTGATATAAGCAAGTTATCTTGCACAATCGTCAACGTCGATGTCTCTCTCAATGGATGCGAACACTTTTTTTGGAGTTGATACGACGTCACACAAGCTCAAGGATAATTTCAGGGTTGATCGGCCCGCTCCGATAGCGCTGCAGATCATCTCCCCGACCTTCAACTGCATCTCTATTGGCCCTTGTGCCTTCCTCGTGTCTTTTCCTTCGGGTACAAAATGAGCCACCGAACTTGCCGAATCGCACAGTCCAATGTTGTTCCTCGTACACATACACTGACATTGCATATCAATAGCTGTAGCCGGTAGATATGTCGGGTAGAAACCGTGCTAGAGGCAACGCCAACCAGGACAACGATGACCAGGAGCGCCGTCTGTGGGAGGCCATCCAGGAGAGATCCAAGGAGGTTGATACGAAGGAGGTGAGTTTTGTCCCACCCTCCCAACACCTTGTGAAAACATCACTGCAAATCCTTCCCTTATGGGGATCAAACCATGACTGTTACTGACGACGACGACAGGCTCGTTCCAACGAGATCGGACACGAAATTATCGAGGTAGAGGAAGAACAAGCACAGTTCATCAAAGCCAATAAGATCTCTTCTGCGAGTCTGGACGAACGTTAGTGGCTTTACAGGACTATTGATGATGCGTTGAATCCTAACTCTGACCCTCCACAGGCCTCGAGAAGCTCTACCGCGAAAAGATTAAGCTCGCCGAAGACGTCCAACACATAGTCCACGGAAATGGCGAAGGCATGAACCTCCTCGACAGCTTAAAGGTCCTCGCTGCCCTCCGCGAAACGACGGAATCCTCTGCCGCACAGAGCACAAACTCACTGCCTCCCTCACAGCGTGCCGCAAGTGGCAAACTCAGCCGTGTCAACAAGAAAGGCAGCTCCGCGAAACCAACCGCAGCCGCTACCATCGCAGCAGCCCTGCCACAAGATGACCTCGAAGACATCCCCGCCGCCCCAAGCCCTAAGATCATCCTCAACGCCCCCCGCCTTGGCAAGGAGAAACCATCCCGCGCCGCCTCCGTCTCCGTCACCCGTGAACCGTCCGTCAAACTCGAGGCCGATGGCGCGGAGAGCGTCGCGAGCAGTACCGACGGAATCGCTCCCTCTTCCGCTACCGCTTCAGGTAGCAAAAACAACCTCAATAACCGCGCTCTGAACCGTCTCGTCCTTACGAAAGGCGAAATAGTCTTCTGCCGCCACAGCCCCTCCATCTCCTCCGGCCCCGACGCCACCGAAGGCGAAGGGATCCTCTGCCGCGTCACTGCCGTCATAGGAGAGGGCAAGCAGCGCCGGTACGAGGTCCAGGACGCTGACCCGAGCGGTGAGACGCCCCTGCCGACACGGGCGAGTGTGGCGCAGTTGATCCCGATCCCGGACAGCAACAAAGGGTTGATGGAATTGGGGAAGGGGCGGAATGTGTTGGCGCAGTACCCGGATACGACGACTTTCTACAGAGCGGAGGTCGTGGAGGCGTGGAAGGCGGGGGAGGAGAAGGAGGTGAGGCTGAAGTTTGAGGACGATGATCAGCCGAGGGGGGTGGAGAGGCGGTTCGTCCTTACCGAGAGATAGCTTCTCTCGAAGATTGTGGATGCTGCGAAAGCGAGGAGGTACCATGCTATGACTGAGGATAAGAAGGCTGAAAGGAGCCGGAAGCAGAGCGCGGCTCGGGCGAAGAAAAGGGCATGTCGCTTCAAGCACTAGGTTAGATTACGCTGTTGATTTTCGTGAGTCTACTTCACGGGAAGTTTCAGATGTCGGTGTCACTGCTGATGGCTGAGTAGGATAGCTTTGGCGTTTGTGGTTCGATAGTGTGTGTGCTCGAAACGTCGTTGTAGTAGATGTTGACAGAAACATCTCCGAGACGACGAAAGGACATCTTGCACACCTTGGACGGTACTTATCATCTATTTTCAAAGCAGAGAGTGTGGAGTACCACGTGCCTGCCGTGGTATCCCCAACATCCAACCTCTTTCGACTCTCCACGCCACGCATGCAACGACGACCAACATAGTCCACATGGCAGTTGAACTCTCGAGAGTTTTGTCGAGTGCAGTGCAACCGCACCAGACGATGAAGCTGCAGTGGAGACTGTCTACCGCAGGAGCGTTCCGGTCGAATCCACCATTTCCTAACCTACCTCACCTTTTATTGTCATTCCACCTCACATCTTCATCATCGCTACTCAGTCTTTCACTCTAAGGCTCGCACGGCTTATTCGGCTTCAATTTCACCTGCAGCTTTACTTTGAGTAGCTCACTGAGAAAACAGCATCTACACGGCAGATGTCTGCTCCCCAACGCCTGGCAGCCATCGCAGTCACGCTCAGTCTTCGCCACCACCGAACTCCAGCGCTCGCTCCGAGCTTTCGCACAACTCTCCCGGCAACGAGCACGTCATGGACCGATCACCCACTTCACAGGGCCCTCAAAAGGACGGCTGTATATTCGAGAATGGGCAAGACGGCTTCAAGCGAGTTCCGGAAGATGTTCCAGCCGCCGCTACCGAGCAGCGGCCTGCTTCTGGAAACGAGAACCAGATCCCTGCCACAGCGGCAGCTGATACCGTACCGCAAGTCCTGAAGACGGGACCTCGACACGACTCCGCAGCCCTCACTGGCCAGCAGCTGGCTGCTTCTGGACTCGAGAAACAGAACCCAGGGCTGGCTTTGCGGACACCGGCAGTTGCTGCTGCACCGGAAGCTGTGAACACGGACTCGCCGCAAGACTCTACTGGCGTGACACCGACACAAGGCTCTGCTGCTCCCTAGGTGGGTTCCGCAGCCAGGGGGCCACTACTTCTTGGAGAAGACGAGGTACGTCAGATCGATGGGTGGAAGGGCTCTCAGAGATAGTATCGAGCACCGAGCGGCGCTCTGAGAGCTTGATACTTCCGATTTCAGCTGTGAGACACTTGCTAATCCTTCTACCCTTCGCTTTAGGACGAGAGGGACCCTTACCCAGCAGGTCCAGGAAATGGGTTGTTCTCCAAATTCAGCGACACGAGCGCATCTGATGAAGGCTCAGATGAGCCTGGAACATGGTCGCCAAGATGGTTCTTCAACGCCTTCCGCGGCTGGATGGATGACCTCAGTGACAACATGCTCGCATGTCCAACGCCGATATTTGGAGCATGGTCAAAGCCGCAAACACCCAGTGGTCAGCAACAGACAGCTACTCCCTTCGCGCAGACTACAATAGGTACCTTCCAGTCGAGGGATGTTGCAACCCAGACTGATGGAATTACGGAGATGAGACCAGCTGAGCCACCAGCTGAGCTCTCGGGTGAACAGCCTAGCGAAGTGCACGAGCTAGGAGGAGACCTAGTAGGTCATCGACTTCCCGAGCTAGATTCAGACCTAGCAGGCCACGAACTGTACGAGCTAGATTCAGATCCTGTAGATCGCGGAGAGATGATGGTCGACAGTCCACCACGATTGTCCCTAGACGACATACCCGCTGCTCGAGTGCCAGCAGGCTGGGGGCCAGAGCCAGGGTCACCTATCAGCGCGGACTCTGAAGTTGTGGATTCACCGCTCGCACAGACTGTTGAGGACCAACCCAAGACATGGTCGTGGTCGGCCGACTCCAACGATTCCCATTTCGAAGGTGGAGTGCGGCCGCCAGTCCGATACGACGGGTTCCAGCCGATAGATAAAGGCAAGCAACGGGTGAGGCGCAGGCGGAGCGCTCGACAAAACACAGGGGCAGGTTGGAGCACCCGACAGAACCACCAGGACCACCAGGAATCTCGGCAGGACGGAGAGGCCGCGAATCAGACGAGCGAACCGGGGCATCTGAGTTCTCAGGACACTCAGACCCGAGTGGGGCGGAGCCAAAGGGCCCAACAAGAGTCTCCGAGCCCACGACAAGATGAAGAGGGTCGACGGGACGGCCAGCACCCTCAGCAAGAAGAACTGGGTTTTCGAGACTATGCAGCTGAGGCGGCTCGTCGGGCTCAGGGCAAGTCTGCGCAAGAGACGCAGGTATTAACAGCAGGCATACCAGAGGAGCCTGACCCGGCCCTCTTTCTCAGCGACAGAGCACCGTGCTCGTTACGAGGACTTGCGCCGTCGACTTCCTTGCCGCCGGCACAGGAGATCGACCCACTGTTGGATGCTTTTGGGCCAGCATCTGACTACGTGCCACCGTATGCACAGCAGACTGCGATACCGAAGGATCCTTTCGAGGAGTTTTTCGCCTCGGCACGGCACGCAGACTGTGCATCGGGGCTCTGGTATACCCTCACGAACGATCTTGCGGAGCGTACAGAGCTACTGGCGGTTGATGGCAACGCTGAAGCCCCCGAAGAAGAGTCGGACGAACAAACTGGGCGGCTTGAAGAGATAGAGGATGGGGTCTGCTATCTCCTGGGACTGACACCACCACGACTGACCGCCAGAATGACCATGCATCAAATGAGCAGCCGGAGCGAAGAGACTCCTTCCGGAGCAGCCACGGTCGAGTCAGGGAAGATGTGGAGGAACCCAGCAATCGAAGCGATCTGGACACGACCGAAAGAGTTTCTCGGCTCCCACGATCGGAGCTACCGGCGGACGGCAGCACATCCTGCTGACTGTGCTGGGAGCAAGTGCGTTCTGGAGAGCAACGACCAATTCGAGGCAGTGCAGTGTACAGTCGAGCGATCGGTAGCTCCTTGGTTGGCATCAGTTGCGCCTCCTCACGGACCGTACTACGACTCTTTCTACGAACCCCAGCATGAGGCGACGAGAGTCTTCGCGCTGTTTGAGGCACCAAAGGAGCCTGCAGCCGTCGTCGAGAAGCTTTCTGAAAGCCTCTGGCAGCTAGCTGAGGAGGCACCGGAGCTCACTCCAACACCGATCCAGGGTGGTCCACCACAGTTGAATTTGGAGCTCCCAGCTCCAGCGCCTTTCACACAAGCAGACACTGGTACCTTGGCTACTTTAACTCTCGACCGCACCGCGAGACGGAGGCATCAACGGGAGTCGCAGGACAATGAATCCGTGTCTACAACCGCGAGCCAGCGTGCTCGTATCAGATTTGGTCTGAACAGTGGTGCGCAGTCATGGCAGCCGATCAGCTCGAAGTCGACAGCCAGTTTAGGCGTCAACGCTGGGATGGGCGTGATGGGACAGCTGAGCTTGAGCCAAGCGGTTTCAACTGGGCAGACGAGGACGGTGCAGGACCTTGGCTTGGCCAAACATCTGCCTGCAGCTTCCAACGACGATCCATTCGTTGACAAAAGCAACGGCCGGATGCGCACTGAATCGACCAAGGTGAAGAGCGGTGATGATTGGAAACCGCCGAAGATGCAGCTACCCCACCAAGACAGTGCCATTGACCTGTGGCAACTCGGACAGGCATTGTGCGATGCAACGAGCAGCGCCTCGCCTGGCGACGCCGATGACGAACTCAGCGACCCTGCGACATCACCACCGAGAGTCCAGCGGTTCTCAGACTCCGAGAACACAACGCCCAAAGCCCACAGCGCTCCGACCGAAACGACGCCTCGCGCGCGTCAACGAGTGAGCCCGGCCCAAAGGGTCGCAAGCCGGCCAGACTCTCCCATACAGTCACCAAACTCACCAAACCCCAATCGCCCGATCCGGGTATCCCACCAGCGTTCTCGAGCAGTGGATCTAGGCAGGGCGCGGCAGGTCAGCTCTCCATACCGACTCTCGCCGGAGCAAGAGATTCGGGGCATACAGTCGCCTCGATGAGGGCGGCAGGCGCTGTGACTGGTGGGACAAACAACGCACCACGTGCAACTTGCTCGACTCGGTGGCGGTGACTGGAGGCACGGCAAACATTCGCTTGTGATACGGAGGACAGCATGGAGGAAACTTGGTTTGCGGTTGTACACTCTCTTCTACTCTGTACTTAGTCGAGGATTAGCACTTGATTTTTGAATCTGCATTCGAAAGCACAAGTCAGACAGTCACTCACCGTTTCTTGAGTCATCCCCACATTGTCAACCAACATTACCCCTGATATACTCAGCCCGACGAAGCGCGATACTTTGTACCAGGCCCCCTTGCCAGCTTTGCCTCGCAATACCACCCGGAGTAGCTCAAGCCAAACGTGGTGAAGATGACCAGCCCGATCTATCGCTCACGCCGGCATCGTAAGTAGTCAACCAGTCAACGCCCAGGTCAACACCAGCGCACCTCTCCTCGCACTCTAACCCAAGCTCAGGTCGAGCTCAATTGGTAGAGCAAGGCCGGCCTTCCCGTTTCGAGGAAGACTTCCCACCTTTCGATCAGGGATCTTCAGGCCGCTGGCGGCGCCTACAGCGCGGGGAGGAGGAAGACGTTGTTGAGGGTGCGATTAGAAGTTTGTCGGCGATACGGATTGGAGACAGAGGGGTGACCGTGACGCAAGGTGTGACTACACGATCTAGGGGAAGGGGAAATGGAGATCGGACTGATAAAGGTGAAGAAGAAGAGGAAGAGCGTGGACGACCTACTCAGCGCGGTAACGAGGGGGGACGTGAGCGCGATAGTTCCGCTGATTTTGGAAGCACGTTGAGTGGTGGGGAGAGCACGAGCGATGGGGAGCGTGGAGATGGTACGGCACCTGCTCCTGCCCGGAGAACGATAAGGGATCTCCTAGCGTCTGGTCCTCGTTTGATTCCAGCAGAGGCGCCGTACGTTACATATACGCGGAGTCAAGTGTTTGGCCGCAGTAGCATCACTGGTCTTCCACTTGCACCGTACATCCCGTCCACGCGGACTCAAGTATTCGGCCGCAACAATGCCACTGGTCTCCCAGTTGGCCCAAAAGGAGAAGTGGTGGAAGGCGAGAGTGGGAGTGAGCGCCTTGAGAGAATGGACAAGTACGAGAACTGGAATCATCTCTGCAGGTTCGTTGTCGCAGGTACCGACCTCCCGAACAGTAAACAACAGCTGACGCTTCGCTGGGTCAGATATCTCAACGAATGCCGCCGCTTCCGCCGCCTGGGGCAGGGTTTCCAGCCGGATGATCTGCTCGACGAGCCCCACGTCACCCCGGAGGACTTCGTGTACCAGGCCTACCTGACCAAGAACACTGAGCGGCGCACGCACATCCTCCGGGAGCTTGGGCAGGAGGATGCGTGCTTTCTGGCGCAGCGGAGGATTGCGTTGAACACCGAGAGCCGGCGGAAATGGGCGATCGATATTTGTGGTGGTCATCTCCGTTCACCGCCAAGGATACTGCAGGGGCACTATTCGGTGGAATATTTGGTTTATGAGGAGAATAAAGTGCCGGAGCGAGAGAGTAAGTTCGATTTGAGATTGAGTTGCCGCTAGTGGAGCGGGCCGCGATAGGCGAGCTAACTCCCGGTTCTGGCAGAGGACAATGTGACCTGGCAGTTCTCCGAATTTGATAGACGATGGCCTACGGACAAGCAGAGGGCGTACAGCTGGTTCACCGAGCTCAAAGTTGACAACGCACTCGGCGAAGAACTGAGAAAACACTTGTGGGAGATCGGAGACAACTACGATTTGTTGCGCCAACGCTCGCGGAGCAGTTCTTCGATCCCCATCCCCATACCAGGACCGACACCGTGGAGAACACCAGAACCAAAAACAGAACCAGCACCACCTCGAGCACGATCACCTCGACTCGGACGACCAACCAGACGTCAGAGACAGGAACAACTGGAATCCCGCAGGGAGAAACGCAGAGCCAGGGAACTGGCGCAGGAGCAGGCACTGGATATTCTACGCCACGAGCTCCCCGACCCAGGTCTTGACGGCGACGGCGCTGGACTCTTATAAACGCGTTCGGTATGGCGGCACAGAATGGGATTGGAGCTGCTAACGCGGCGATGTATGGTGGGAACGGGAATAATGTTGTGCTGTCTAGTCCGGGGTATCATTCGGATATGCTGGTGCTGATGGAGAATATGGAGAGGTTGTCTGGGACGCTGCAGCGGAACCGGCAGGAGTGGTCGCAGGTGCAGGAGGGGTTGGTTAGGGTGGAGAGGTTGCAGGGGAGGTTGGCTAGGGACAACCAGGCGGACGGCAACCCTCAGGTCAACGGCGATGCTTCGGTCCATGAACACGAGGACACTTCTTCGACTGTTCTGCAGCTGCAGGGTCAGTTGGCGGAAGCACACCGCCAGATCGCAGATCTGGGAGAGAGCTTTGCTCAACTACAGGCGGTGCACGAGGAATACTCCGCCGGTCTGAGCGCTGCTACGCAGATGGCGCGCTCTTACCAATCGCAGGAACAGTCATATATCCAGTCGGTGCACGAACACTACTCAGCTCAACTTCTACAAGCCCGAACAGAAACCGTGGAGGCACAATTGACACATCAGGCATGGCAGGCACGATTACAGGGTCTTGATGGCATGGTCAAGAAGGCATGGGAATCGAGAGAAGAAGAGGGAGCGCCATGGAGAAAGCGGATGGCGGGCTTGAAGGAGGAGAATCGGGTTCTGAGGGCGATGGTTGGGTGGGATACGCCGCCTGAGAGTGAGGATGGGGATGGGGATGAGGAGGGCGAGCTACTGAGTGATGGGAAGGGACAGGGCAGTCGGGAGAGTAAGGGGGAAGGGGAGCGGCAGGGTGATCGACAGGTTGTGCCGCAGAATCTTGCGGCGGCGGGTGCTGGGTAAGGAATGCTTGCTGATTGACCGAGGCAGTGACTGCGAGAGTAGCGCTGCTTGCTCTGTATGCATCACGTTTGAGTGAAAGGTGCAGGTACGTTGTGTCGAGATCCGAATTCTTTTGTTTGCTTACAGTAAGTTGCATTCATTCCTCCTTGTCATGAGCATGTGAGTTATGCTGTCTCGCATTCCTATTCCATTCGCTGTCTGATCACTCGACGGGTGTTCTTTTTCGCATATTAGGTCCGGCAAACCGGCTTGTGCGTTTGGTATACTTGTCTCGGGTACGATGCATATTCCATGATATGCAGAAGGCGTGCATGATGCACGTTTCCGCAAGAGCCACGCAAGACCACGAAAGCAACAAACAGCATGGAACAAGCGACTGCTAGCGATGGCTGCAATTCATTGCTGTCTCGCATTCTGCAGACGATGAGTTCGAGCGGCATCCATTGTCCCGACGTTGACGAGGTTGCTGTCTCGCACTCTGCAGGCTTGCCAAAAGCGTAGGCTTGCAGCAGCGTTCATTGTCCTGCCCAGCTGGCTTGCATCGTCTCCATTCAGCATCTGTCTCACCCTGCAACATCGAGTGCAGACTGCAGCTTGCCGCCAGGCTTGCTAGCCAGCTTGCTGATCGAACACCACGTTTGCGCTGCCGCAAACTATGCAGCACGATCGCTGCAGTAGTGCGAGCAAGAGCATGACAGATCGATATAAGACGACAGCTCCAGCAGTGTAGTGCAAAAACCAGAACACCATCAACATCATCAGATCGTCTCAGCAAGGCGATTACCTGGACACGACAACTTCTGGATACTACACTGCACAAAAGTTCACATCAACAGCCACTCAGGCTTCATTCAGGGCCATGGGTCCGAAGAAGCCTGCAAGACGGCCAGGCAAATGCCCCCGGTGCGCAGTCAAAGATGATGAGCTCCTCAATCACGGTTCTGCACCAGATGTCCACTCACAGGGTGCCGGCCTATCTCTCTGCCAATTTCAAAACACGACTCCTTGCTACGATCTTTGGCCAGATTTCCCGAGCCTTGAAAACCCCATTGTCACTTGGCCTGGCACAAAAGACGCGGCCATCGACTTCATTGCTCGCGCAGATCCGCAGAACCCAGCCTACACCAAGCAAGACCTGGAGGGTGCTGCCTTCGCGGCGTATCCACCGATGTCAAAGAAGGCGGTTGCGGCGGAGGTGAAAGCACAGAAGGCTCGTGATCAGGGACCTGCCCATCAAGCGGACACGAATGTTGCCACATCTACCCCCGATGTCTCAGGACAAGTTCCATCCAGCAACACGACTTCAACAAGTACTCCTGCACAGATCGCGCAGAGCACCACATCTCAGACTCCGGCTGGCGGGCCGTCACAGACTCCGTGGCACACCAACCATTCAACCGGCGCATCTGCACAGGCTCCGGCCAGCAACACTACTCCAGCGGGAGGATCACCACAGACTCCTCTCAACACCGGTACATCAGCAGCCGCGCCCGGACAAGCTTCACCACCGCAGCAGGACCAGTGTTTTCGTTGCCCGTCTTCCCTCGTTGTGCAACTCAACCACGGACCCGCACTGGAGCACTTAAGTGTCTGCCAACACGAAGTCAATGAGAATCAACATGGGGTACAGAATCTTTGGCCAGGCTTCAGAGTTTTGTATGAGTCTGCGGTACCATGGGTCCATGATCAAGACCTTGCCAAATTACGTCTTGCCGGAATCCTGTCGGAAGTCTCGAACAAACCGAGGTTTGAGATCCAAACCACGGGAGCGGATCTCGAGGAATTGGCGAAAATCGCATTTCCACCTATGACGGAAGAGAAGTTTGCGGAAGACGCGAGACGCGCTGCTGCACAAGCATCTCATTCCCAAGACCTTGCCAGCCGCATGGAGAACAGCGGCAGTATCGCAACGTCAGACGCGACAGCTGTTCCGTCCCCAGGTGCTGCAGCTTCTACAGCGGCAGACCAGGTCGTTGTGCAGTTACCACCATTGAGCGAGATTCCCGAGCCTGAGTTTCAAGACGGCAACTTCCAACAGACAGATCCAGTCGGGGCCCAGACGCGCGTCCGGGCACACGCACAGCGTTTGTTAGATCAGGAAGCAGTTCGACCTTTTGGGGAGGACTTTGCTGCCGGCAAGACAAGGATGATTCGGAAGTACGGCCTGCGAACGAGCTTCGGCCCAACCAAAGGAGACGTCATAGCCAACTTCCTCAACATGGAATGGCCCAAGCGTATCTACGTGTACGATATGGCTATGTATCGTCCTGGCATGCACAATGGTCAACAGAGTGTTGTCAAAAAGCAGTGGGACATGATTGAAGCCCTTGAAGTGCTGCTCCGGACACAGCAGACGGATGTGGATGTTATGGCACTGAACAAGAATTTGCCTTACTGGGTCACCGACGGTACGATGATATGGTCTACTCGCCCGATCTTCAATGAATCGGAAACTGCTCCTGGGTCTTACCGTCATGGCCAACTGCCACCGCAGCAACTGCAGTATGACAATGAGTGTGGCCGCACTCTGGTCATTGATTCCATCTTCATCACATTTCACCAGGCCATCAATCTCTCCCGCCCAGTCAGTGAACTCTTCCACGACAGCACGTCTGCCAAGTTCAAGGACAGCGTACCTAACATCCTGGTGAAAGGTCTCAATGCCTTCTTCTCGCGACATGCGCGCCGCCTGCTATCGCATCCTGCAACAGCCAGGCCGCATATCCCACATGCAACCGCTCAGACGTCCAATGACAACCCTTTCGTCTGTGTAGGCGCGAGCAAATCTTTTCATGGTGCGACTGCGGGCCGCGACCTCGATCCCCGCAAAACAATTGCCGCGAAGTCTGGCTTCTCATTGTCAGTTCGACCCGGGGTTGCGAGCATGTATGTGAATCTCAGCAAGGCTACATCCCCGTTCTTCGCGAAAAGTATCACAGTTCAAGACTTCATTGATGCTGCGCGTGGCAGATCAGAGAACGAAATCATCAATTGTCTCAAAGGGCTGAAAGTGGAGATCAAGCTTATGACGAACAACACTGCTGTGACATTCCCAAAGGTCCGCAACAGGATCAGATTCATCAAAGAGGTGTCCACGAAGAATGTATTCCAGGAGGACCGTCTGAGGCCCGGCCAGTGGCCCCAGTTGCCATTTGAGCAACAGACGGTCGGACACTGGTTCGATGCAAATTCTCCCTACAGGCGACAACATCCGCATCCAGACTTTCCAAATCCGCCTGTGACTTGGAGCAGAAACGTGAACGACCGTGCAGTCAATGTCGGCAAGGACGCAATAAGAAACCCGGAAGAAGTTGAGTGGTGGCCTGCACAGTGTCTCCATATCGTGCCCTGGCAGTCTTTTAGTGGACGGATCACACCAGATCAAACCACGGAGATGATAAAGGCTGCGCAGGTGGGGCCCATGGTGCACAAAGATCAACTCACTTCTGGTCCAAACAGCGGCCTCGCTCACTTTGCTTTCACAGCTCCTGCTCAGGGTCGCCTCGCCGATGCAGGAATGTCTGTTGGGCTTGAGTTCATTCGCATGCCGTCTCGAGTGATACCCAATCCCCCGATTCAATACCGACGCTGGGATGCCCGTGCAGACTGTCCCAAAGACTTCACGCAGAACTCCTTCAACGCTTCCTGGAACCTGCAGAAAGTCATGTTCAAGAGTACTGTCGAGCTGAAGGAGCTCTATATCCTCAACATCTCCGGTGAAGGCCCAGACCACGATCAGCCACCGTCTGCATTCTATCAGGCACTCTTCAATCACGGGCTGACCGCAAATGTTGGCGTTCATACCACCTATCTCAAACAGACGATCACAGGCCAGGATCTTGCTTGGGAGAATAATTTTGCTGCTGCTTTGAGAGCACTCCGCTTCCAGGGGATACAAGATGGTATGGTGGGAAATGATCCATTGGTGATGGTCGTACTGGCCCGAAAGGATCAGGACACATACGCGCATGTGAAACGTGTCGCAGATCTGCGCATGGGGGCAAAAACCGTTTGCATTACCCATGATCATCTCATGACAGTCAACCCGCAGCTGTACTCAAACGTGGCGATGAAGATCAATCTTCGACAGGGAGGTGTCAATCATGTCCCGGGTACCAACGCATTTGTTCCACTGAGGGTTTCTGGAGCGAACTCACCTGCCAACACAATCGTCGTTGGAGCGGATGTGACACATCCTGGCAACGGTAGCTTTACAGCAACGCCTTCGATTGCGGCTGTGGTTGGCAGTGTTGACGATGATTTTGTGGTCTTCCCTGGGTCCGTGCGTCTTCAGCAGAGCAAGAAGGAGGATATTGTCGAGCTTGCGGTCATGGTGAAGGAGCGCTTGGTCGCTTGGGCCAAATTACATGGAGATCAACTTCCCACGAATGTGCTGTTCTATCGGGATGGAGTCAGCGAGTCTCAGTACGACATCCTTCGCAGGCGCGAGCTTCCTCAGGTTCAAGTAGCCATGAATCTGGCCTACGAGGAGCTCCACAGTGACAGTATTGAGCCTGATCTCGATATGCCTGGACGACCGAAGCCTCCCAGCGATGGTGCAAAGGGAGCCGATAGCAAGAAGCAAGACAACAAGACCGCTCAAGCACTCAAGAGCGAAGAAGAGGCACTTGCTGCAGCAGTCGAGACTTATGCAGCCAATCAACCTCTCTCCATGACCTTCGTCGTGGTCGGAAAACGCCACAACACTCGTTTTTACCCCTCTCGAGCCGCCGACTATGTCAAACCCCCAAATGACAACGTCAAGACTGGACTTGTGGTCGATCAGGTTATCACTCACCCATACCACATGGACTTCTACCTCCAGTCTCACTTGCCCCTCAAAGGCACCGGTCGCTCAGCCCACTACTTCCCTTTGCGCAACGAGATGGCTCTTTCAGCACAACAGCTCCACGAAATCACCAACAACTTCTGCTACATCTATGCTCGAGCCACCAGAGGCGTCTCATACTGTGCTCCTGCGTACTATGCTGACCGTCTCTGCGATCGTGCCAGATGCTACCTTCGCTACAAGCTTCTCGGACGTCCTGGTTACCAACCACGCCCAATCAACCGTCCCAATGAGACATGGGCGCAATACTGCGACGCCATCAAGACCCAGCTCGAGACCGACGGTTTCCACTGGAACAGGTGGGTAGCACCTACTAATCCCCCCAATTCCAACCCATGGTCCTCGACCCTGAACAACTCCATGTTCTACCTTTGAGCTCGTCATCAGCTCGTCCAGTCTTTACTGCCATCTGCCTGCCCTTGCTTCACGATTCATGGCCACAGACCTTGAGCTTGCCAGTCCTTACTGCAAACTACTTACGACATACGACTTACGACTTACGACCATGTCATTTGAGCTTCTCAGTCTTTACCGCCATCACGAAACACCATTGCATACTTAACAACGATTTCACGGCCGCTTTGCTTTTTACCTGCGCACATCTCGCTGAAGAGACCATGCTCTCTGTCTTGCTTGACCACAACCTGTACAATACATGGCATCTCAGTCCATCAACCACAGTCCTTTTCGAAAGTGTTGTTGGGGCACACTCATGACAGTATCTTTAGATAGCATCAATAACTACCATTCCACCCCAACCTTATCGTCTTCCATTCTAACAATTTTCGGCCTGGTAACATGACAAACCCGCATCGTTTATTTGTCTCATTTCCATCAATTGGCTTTCAGATACGACCTGACATGACTTCCTCGCTCTCTTTGATCTTCAACACTTTCTCAACTCTTCTTCGACATCCAGCTAACAGGACTTCCTCATCCACTGCCAGCAATGCATCCATACCTGACGTCGCCTAGCCACCATGGCTGTTCCATCTGCCGAGAAGCCATGTGGACATTGAAGTGGGGTCTCCACTTCAGTCCAAGCAGCAGTGTTCTCAAGGCACATGAACGCATGGATACGTAGAAGACGGTCACAGTATTTATCCGTTTGTGTTTGGTAGGTCTTGTATCTCTTCCAAAGTTTGTCAACCCGCTTTCCAACAACCATCGACCATCAAGGTAGAATATCATCAGTTGCATTCTTCTTCACCATGTCTTCAGCTCCAAGAGGACCACCATTTCGAGCCGAGCACCTTGGCTCCCTCCTCAGGCCATCGAAGCTGTTGGACAAACGCCACGCCATCCACCAGAAGAAGGACAGCGAAGATGGACTACATCAGCTCGAAGATGAGTGTATCAACGAATGCGTCAAGATGCAGGGAGATTGTGGATTCAAGGCCATCAGTGATGGTGAGTACAGACGACATATGCTCTGGGGCACTTTCTTTCCAACGTTGAACGGCATGACAGAAGTGAAGGGTCCCGATGCAAGCATTTTCCGAGAATACGTTCCAGATATTGCAGCGTTTCTTGAGGAAGGCCATGAACCTGGCGAGACTGTGATCTGCGATGGTAAGATTAGCCATACCGGCAACAGCTCGTACATTGGCCATTATGAGTATCTCAAGAGCATTACGCCGAAGGAACAGCATGGCCAGATCAAGATGACGCTTTGCGGCGCCGAACTGGTACCATCTGAGGTACAAGGAGGGCAAGGCGTATCCGAAGGATGTGTACTCCAGCGATGAGGAGTACTTTGCGGATATTGCGACAGCCTATCAGACAGAGTTGAAGATCCTATACGATGCCGGCTTGTGAGTTCAGCGCGAATTTCTTCAATCTATCATTCGCTGACAATGTAACGTGGACGGAATGCTCAGGTGGATGATCCAAATCTTGCTTGTGAGTTCTGCTCCGATGCCTTCGACCTTTCATCATTCGCTGACGCCATGGGGCAGACTTCTGTTCTGAGCCGATGATCGAGGGCTGGAAGAAGGACTCAGCCAACACCCGCACCATCGATGGCCTTTTCGACGCATACATCGACTTCTACAACGACTGCTTCAAGCGGCCAGCGGACATGCATCTAGGCATCCATCTTTGCCGTGGTAACTTCGTCAACTCACGCCATTTCTCCGAAGGTGGCTATGACCGCATCGCCACGAAGCTCTTCAATGTATCGACTTACTACCTTGAATATGATACCGCACGAGCTGGTGGTTTTGAGCCACTCAAAGAGCTTCCGAAGGACAAGAATGTCATCCTGGGAGTCATCACCAGCAAGTTCCCGGAGATGGAGAAGAAAGAGGAGATGAAGGAGAGGATATGGAAAGCAGCCGACTCTGTCGCGCAAGGATCTGGTGAGAGTAAGGAGGAGGCTGTGAAGCGTTTGGGTGTGAGTCCACAGTGCGGCTTCGCCAGCATGAAGATGGAAACCTCCTGGGCTGGGATGATATGGTGAATAAGCTGAAGTTGGTGAGGAGCATTGCCGATGACATCTGGCCGGGCGAGCCATGAATGTGGAACAGAGGGGTATTGGCCATCTGGGGAGCTTTTGAATACACTCAACGTGTCCCTTGCCTCGAACGATGATGATGCTCCCTAGTTGTTGAAAGAGTGAAGAGGGCAAGGTTGGCGGTCAAGGACGGCGGCACGATCGCTCAAAGGTTCATCCGTTCCGGAACTCTATTTAGTTTCAACTCCAATGACCTTAATCTCGACTTCAACTTCAACAGAGAAAACTGTATCTTCGTTCTCCCTTGATTTTACGACCGCTCGCATCCCCGCTTACATAGTCTAGAGCGGTGGGTGAGCTACACAAGGCTTCCACCTCTCAGGGGTCTCGTACTCCTCAGCTATGGAGGCAAACAGCACCAGCATGTTGCAGAAGGGGATCTTCGAAGACCTGCAACGCAAGATAGACGAGGACACCGCAATCAAAGATGTATATGAACACTGTCAGAGACGCTATGGGCGGTACTGATACGGTCTACAGCAACTTCGTGACATCGTTCAAACGATCGAAAAGCATGGTTAGACCGCACATGTGCCTCAGCATGCGATCGACAATGAATGACAAGTGTAGATCGTACTACGCAATCCATCCTCTCTCGCGCCCATTCTACCCCATCCAGCGAGCGTAAGGCCCATTCTTCCTTCGTCTGCAAACACAGAACGCCGCTGATGAGCTCCAGTGCAACCCGTGCTTGAATCTGCCAGAGCCAACCTCAAGGAGGAAGTCGTCGCTATCGGACAACTCTCAGAGGTCGCATCGAAGTATCCATACTACAAGTTCAATTACGCTTGGAGTCGGCAGATGCAGGATGCAGTATGCTTTAGCGTATCGTCGCCACGTTCTACGATGGCAAGCTGAAGTTTTATAGTGCTTCTCGATACTTCTCTGCGGCTACCTTGGTGGGCTTAACAGAGGGCCGACGAGTGATCCGCTGTTCACCATCGACCAGGTTGGACAGTTGATGGCTGGTAAGCTGACGTCCGAGCATGAGGCTAAGATCGGAAGCTGATCCCGTATTGCAGTCCCTGTGAACCTCAAGGAACAAGACGCCTTCCACCTTACCATCGAAGAATACCTTCTCGCTCTCGTCTCGCTCATCGAAGAACTGGTCTGCTGCATTCTCTCCATCATACTGGCAGGTGCAGGACTGACATTGGGTGCAGGCTCGCCTTGCACGCAACTCCGTCACCCTAGGAGACTACCGCCGACCACTGGAGATCAGCCGATTCATCAAGGACGTTCACGCTGGGTTTCAAATCCTCAATTTGAAGAACGATACCTTGAGAAAGCGCAGCGACGGACTTAAATACCGGGTCAAAGATGTGGAGGATGTCGTCTACGATCTGAGCTTGAGGGGGCTGCTGCCCAAGGATTGAAGGACTAATCTGATGGAGCATCCGCAACGTCGCCGTGACGACCGATAGATGCAAACGGACCACGAAAGCGTGGGGCGAGCTGAAGAGACTTCGTTCCAAGTCGACCTCTGATGAATGCGGTGGTCAAGCATGACTATGGCAGGCCACTCGACACGATTCCTGACACGAGCCGACAATCGGGATCTAGAACGAAAGATGCCTTCAGATCTTTCAGAGATACGATAGCTTATCGATTGCTAACTGTGATTTCTACGAACTACGTCTCGTAGAGCATGCCACTTTCAATGCATGTCTCAAAGCCGAGTCTCCGCCGCCTCAGCACCCAAGCTTGATGGCATCCTGTGTCACTCCTCCAGCATTGCTCTGCTAGCAAGCACTCGGATCTCCAGGTGCCGGCTCGCTCACTCTGCAATCGTAACACAATCCACTTCAGTGATTTTGATCTCCATACTCGTGTGCATGCAGCACATCCTCCTCGATACTCCAGCCCAGCGCCTCGATCTTAGCTCTGAAAGGTACCTCCACCGGGTTGGTCCGGGCTGGGAAAGTAGAGTAATTGGGACGCTCAAGCAGGCTCAACTGCAACCCCTTCTTCGTACCTAGGTACTCATGAATCGGATGGTCCTCCACAATCCGCCAATACTCTGCGATCGGCGAAAACACGTTGTAGTCACATGAGTTCGGGTAGGGATAGCGCAGACGAAGGTACCTCAGGTCCGCCAGCTCGGCCATCACGAAGGCAGGGTTGGGCATCATACCCCATTTGCGGAGTTCACCCTCCGGTTCTGATACGTCTGTGATAGCGCAGTCGAGTAGGTGGTTCTCGAATCCGAACGGTGCGAGGTGGCGCTCGAAGGCGTGAGAGGATGGCAGTCGTATTTGGAGTCGCAACCGGAGGAGTCGCAACCACGAAGTTGGCGAAAGGGGCAGCTGGCGGGATGAGTTGTAGTGATGTCTGTGAGGTACCCGCTGTTCGTTGGGCCGATCTTTGCGAGGAAGCAGTGTAAGGCAAGCCAGCCGAAGGTGCCGGTAAACTTGAACGACTAGCTATAGTAGATCTTGGAGGCTTCCTGGTTGATTTGACGAGACACGCAAAGGAGACTGGCGCTCCGTGCTGCTTTCGGGGCGAGTGGAATGAGCTTGTAGTCGCATCCGTGCCGATATCTGCCGTCCTCGTATCGTCCGTGCTGGCACTCTTCGCAGCAGCAGACCTTATTCCGCCAGGACTCGCTGTAGTCGCAGACTAGAGCTTCAGCGCGGCCGCAGTCGCCTGTGTAGAAATCGAGGGGGTCCTCGGCCACGAGTACAAGCTTGTAGATTCGGTTGCGCAGCTCTCCTGGCAGCTCGCGGAATTTGAATGGCTAGGCAGTGTCAATATCAGCGGGACAGTTGCCTTGAGCAGTGGCGTATGGCTTACCTTTGCCCTCACCCTGGCGACGTTTGTAGAAGTCTTGCTTAACATCATCTGATCATAGGCCGCTGTCATATCCGCAAGACTTTCCAGCGTGTGACCGGCGGACGAACTCCGAGCAGCCTTTGGGTAGCAGGAGTGTGATCGCTGTATTCGGTCGGGGATGTCCCCTTGTGGGCCATGGTGGTAGGCATCTTGTTGTGTGTGTGGTTGTGGATAAGGGAGTGATGAGGTCGGTGGTAATAGTCGAATGACCTGTGAAGGTGAGAAGACTCAACGCTTTCACAGTGGGTGAAGAAGGTGTGATGTAGGAAGTGCAGTATTCACCACGCTAAACCACTTTCGATATTTATCATGTGATACTTCTGACGTACTTCTTGTGCACTCACGTGCCCATCTGACGTACCAACTTCACGTACTCTCATCACGTTCCGCAATCCGGAAATCCTACACTTTTCCCAAAGTCCACCCGCCCCATCACCTCGCCACTCCACAGACCCGCTCAACGCTTGACCACTCGCATCCACACCGCTTCAATCGAAGACCTCTCCTTGCTCCCCATTCACCTCATACCTGAACTCCGGCACATCCTCATACACAACCTTCCACCCCTGAGACATCAGAGTCCCGCGGAAGACCGCTTCGTCCTCTGACTCCGGCTCGCGAGACGGCCACCGCTTCTTAACCATACTGAGCGCCAACCCTTCCTTGCCGCTGAAGTACGAATGAATAGGATGCCGTGCAAGATCGTCGTAGCTGGTGTACATTGGATTTGGGTAGCTGAGACGAAGGCGACGAAGACCAGAGATCTCTTTGAGAATGTGGCCCGGATTCGCCATCTGGTTATCCTCGCCCCACCTCTCCTCCCGGTGCCACCAGAGGGAAGTCTTCTCGTCGAAGAAATCCTCGAGCAGATGGCCGTAAAAGCCGAATGCTGTCAGGTGGCGAGGGTAGGCGTGCCCACCCATCCAAGTGTTGTCGAGAAGGTAGGTCGCAGTGGCTGGATGCTCGACGGTGATATCCGTGACGAAGTTGCGATTGGTAGGACTAATATGCACCAGCCAGTGGTAGAGCGCGAGCCATCCGTAATGGCCTGAGAACTTGAGTGGTTGGCTGTAGTAGACTAAAGTAGCTTCCTCGTTGATCTGGCAACATACGCGGAGGAAGCCTACTTGACGACTGACTGGTGGTGGCTGTGGCACGGGTGTTATGGTGTCGCAGGTACACCAGTCTTCATCTGTGCCAGGAGGACAGAGACACTCGTCCGGCTCGTCGTACCTGCACTTTCCCGTATAATCCGTGAGCCTGCGGCACTCGCCAATGTCGTATTCCAGCGCGCCATCCGCAACAAGGGCAAATTTGTAGATCATGTCCCTTAGTTGCCGGGGTAGGTCGAGGATGCGGAACGTGGTTGGGCACTATCAACGTCAGTCAATGTACCATCCGAGGGCACAGCACCTTGACCAAGAACTTACCGGAGTGTGCTCAAGACACGCATGAGCGCAGCCCCTGCTAACCCACATGTGATCTTGATCCGCGATCATCGCTTCCAGAGTCTTCGGCGTGGAGTCAGCGTACCAAACCTCAGGGGCTGGTCGGAAATAGTCGTTGGTGTCTTGCGGCCTGTTCCAGTACCAGAACTGATTGGCATCTTGTGACTCGAACATCTCGTTCTGTTGCTCGCGCATGGTCTCGAGAGTCGGTGGCGTATGGTCGCTGTATACTCTCTGATCTGCGGTCTCTTCGACGACCTCGATCACAGTAGATAGGCTGAACTTCCGGGTGATCATGATGCCGGTATCCAAGTCCGCACGAGCTGAAACCTCATCGAAGTCTTCCATCGCCTGGGCCGTCCTCTTAGGAGTCTGTTCCAGATCGATGCAATCAAGTTCAGGCTGGTCGTTGATCAAAGACTCGTCTAACAAAGACTGGACGCCCCAGAAATCCCATTCGTTGAGCGGTTTAGCATCGCTGGTCACACTTGCCGTATCCACGTCGTTCGCCTCAGTCGGAGCGGAAGGCGTCGAGGCTGCCTGCGTGACTGCCACCTCTGACGATAACACCCACTCGCTGACGTCCATAGCGGCTGTCCCCGATACCTGTGTAGTGAGTGTGGAAGGGAGGGCGAACTTGACGTTGGCAGAAAGTGCTTATGAAGGTGAATGCACTCGCAAAAGGGCTCGCCGTCGTAGGGGATGGTGAAGAGGATGGTACGAAACCAGGGAGGATGGGAAGACAGAGATTGTCCTAGATGTTGTCTCTGTGGCGTTTGGCCCACCGGTGTGGTATCGTTGCAATAAGGTTCGTCGTTAGTGAATGAGCTCCACCGGCAGACCCAGAGTCTCGGGATGGTAAGCAGAAGACGAAGAGCGTATAAAACGATGCCGGCAGGTAGTGAACCTGAGCGGGTGATTCCTGCGAAGGATATGAGCTGATACTTGCTGGAAGACTCACTGTTCTGCCAAAGTGGTGAAGAAGAAGTCGCTGTATATCATCTGCTTTTGTCAAAAAGTATATATCCCCACCTTCAGTGAACAGAAGGCGATACAGCTCAGTCACACATCCACAACATTCACCACACCATCCCGTTCTCGTCTGTTACTCGTGACGTACCTCAACCATTCACTTGTAGCACCCGAGGACCGTACCGTACCCGATACGACTTTCTCCTCATCCTTAAACCTTCTGCATATCCACCACACACCGAATGCAATCCCCATCATGCATATCATGGAAAGCCTGGTTGATCCCGCCCAAGTTCTGGCGATGCGTGATGAACTCGTCCACCTTCAGCTTGCCGGTCATGTAGTCGTCCACGAGCCCGCCCATCTGCGTGCGGCCCTTGACGCCGCCGAAGGCGCAGCCCTTCCATCTGCGGCCGGTCACGAGTTGGAATGCTAAACACCAGTCAGCCATACACTCCCAAGCGCAGCAACTCGAAAAAAAGGGAATGGGAAAACGTACGCCTCGTACTAATCTCCTGCCCAGCAGCCGCAACCCCAATGATAATACTCTCCCCCCACCCCTTATGGCACGCTTCGAGCGCGGACCGCATAACGTGTACATTCCCCGTGCAGTCGAAAGTATAGTCAAGCCCCCCATCCGTCATCTCCACCAACCGCGCCTGAATCGTCTCATCCTTCTTCAAATCCTTCGCAGGATTGACAAAATCCGTCGCGCCAAACTTCGTCGCCCACTCCTTTTTCGAATCATTAACATCAACCACAATAATCTTACTAGCCTTGTTCTTCACCGCGCCTTGAATCACGCTCAAACCCACACATCCGGCGCCGAAAACCGCGACAGTAGAGCCTTCCTCGATCCCGCCGTTTCCTGCGGAGATGACAGCGGCGCCGTAGCCGGTGGTGATACCGCAGCCCAACAGGCAAGTGCGGTCCATGGGCGCTTTGTCGGTGACTTTGACGCACGAGATCTCGGCCACGACGGTGTACTGCGAGAAGGTCGAGGTGCCCATGAAGTGCAGGAGGTCCTTGCCCTTGGCCTTGAAGCGCGAGGTGCCGTCGGGCATGACGCCTTTGCCCTGCGTCGCGCGAATTTTGCCGCAGAGGTTCGTCTTGCCTGATTTGCAGAATTTGCACTCTTTGCACTCGGGGGTGCTATCATCAACCCTCAGTCAGCCTCCCCCTCTAGTCACCCTTCCACCCCTCATCTCGAGTAGTTGGGTAGTGTGAGACTTACTAAAGCGCAACAACAGTATCCCCAACCTTCACACTCTCCACCCCCTCCCCCACACTCTCCACAATACCCGCGCCCTCATGTCCCGCGATCACCGGGAACGCACCCTCTGGATCTTTACCCGACAGCATGTACGCGTCCGTGTGGCAGACGCCGGTGTAATGGATCTGTATCCGCACCTCGCCAGCTCGGGGGACGCCGACCTCGACGTCCTCGACGGAGAGGTCTTTGCCGGCTTCCCAGGCCACGGCGGCCTTGCAGGTGATGGGCTTGCCTGCTGTTTCGAAGGACATGGTTGCGGTCGTTTTAGTTGATCTGTGAATGGAGGGGTGAATGGTTTTCGTTGATGCTTTGGCTTTGGGTTGATGCTTTCGTTTTGGGTTGATATTTTGAAGGAGAGGAAGTCGGCTGCAAGAAAGAACAAAACACGAAGGAGTACTAAGTGAGGAGAAGTCCAGTGTTTTCTCTTGGGAGTTGTCGGCAAGTGAAGTTTTGCTGAAAGAGGGTATGATGTAAACGTTAGTGGGGTCTCCTCCGTTCCGTTCCGCGAAGAGAGCTCGAGAGACGTTTGTCGGTCTTGCCTGCCGCTTTGAGCTTGCGGATCCACGGACGACTCCATCTCTGCTGTGAGAGTGGTATAACGCATCAAATGGTAGAGAATGGGAAACAAACGAAACCGGCTGCTTGGGTAATCAATAGAGACCGATGCTTGCCAGACGTCTTGACCGAGAAGTTGAGTTGCTCATGACCCCAAACCCGAGCACATTGATGGACCGCCACCTCTCACATAATATCGAGAAAACACTTACGAAGCATGAAAGCACTGTACCCACATACATACACCATCTACCTCTTTGCCCAGAACGCCGGCTTGCACTATACAACTACATGGCTCGAAAGAAAGCGCTTGTAGAGCACCACGCTTCCAATGTATGCATCACCCTCTCCACCCCTCTTGCTTGACAAAACTTCTCCTCCCTCGCTTCTTCATATGTTCATCCCTCGTCGTATGCGCGTTGGCTTGTTAGAATTGTCTGCGCGTTCGTCGGTACGAGAAGTTTAGCACGTCGCATCGGTTGCTCTCGAGTTCATGAGCAGGGCAACGATGAGACCGTAGAGACCTGTTCGCATAGTCAGCACCACCCCAGATATGTATGCCTTCGCCTCAATGCGAGACTGAACTTACCCAACACTTCGGCGAAAATGAGAATCAGAATCATTCCGACGAACAACCTTGGCTGCTGCGCAGTACCGCGCACACCAGCATCACCCACAATCCCGATGGCGAATCCAGCAGCAAGACCAGCGAGACCGACAGAAAGACCAGCACCGAGCTGGATGAAGCCGGCGAAGAGCGAGATTTCTTGTTGAAGGTTGTTGGAGATCAGGACGGAGACGACGAGGCCGTAGATGGCAATGATACCAGCCATAATAACAGGGATGATGTCTGGGAGTGATAACGGTCAGCTGAGGCCAACGCTTGGCAGACTCTGCGTAGGTTGATAGAGCTTGCGCAGGTTCGATTTGTGGTTTTGGCACATACTCTTGACGATGAGATCAGGCCTCAAGACACCCATGGCGGAGATACCCACGCCGGCCTTTGCGGTACCGTAGGCGGCACCGAAGCAGGTGAAGACGATGGCGCTTGTGCAGCCCATCGCTCCGAAGAACGGCTGTTATCGAATTCGTTAGCCATTATGTCCATTGATCTCCTCTAAGCGCCTCGATCGCTTATGTCGGGACTGCCGATGCCTCCTCCAGGCGTCCGTTTGGGGGTGGGGAGGCGTTGCGCGGTGGTGAGAGGCGCAGAAGCTGATTGGAGAGCACTTACGGCATACACGGGGCTATGGTAAATATACTGTTAGCATATGTCGCCTTCATATACCCCATCGTATCGTCTGAGGCGTCCTTCTGAAGCAGATGGAGTGTTTCAACCATGGCAAAAGGAAGTCTCCTAGCAGCACTTACCAGAGATCTGAAGGCATCTTGACGGCTTGTAATGTGTGCTGATTACTCGCGGTGGTATAGCTGTCCCTTTCTCTGGATCGTAATTGACGGTGGTGATGGATGAGGTCGACGTGTGGCTGTAGTGGTGATGAGGTCTTGAATCCAAAGCTGTCCGCAGACTTGGACGAGGAGGCCTTGGCTGCTAGTCTAAAGCAGCCTAGCTCTCGCCTCGGCCCGCCAATTACTCCGTTGCCATCGCCAAAATTTTAATAGAATCTCGAAATCGAAATCACTTCTTCTCCCTCAACAACCACAAGGCCGTGAACCCTCCCACTCAAACCTGGGCGAGCCTTCCTCTCACAACTATCCAATACCCCAACAACCACCCACCACCCACGACCCACCAACATGTCCAACGAATCCGCCGCCTGGCCCGTGGCCGACCAAGCCCTCTCGCAGGAAATCCTCGATCTGGTGCAACAAGCCTCGCACTACCGCCAGCTGAAGAAAGGCGCCAACGAGGCGACCAAGACGCTGAATCGCGGTATCAGCGAGATTGTGATTTTGGCCGCGGATACGACGCCGTTGGCGATTCTGCTGCATTTGCCGTTGTTGTGTGAGGATAAGAATACGCCTTATGTGAGTGCTGCACTACCGTCAGAACAGGCGCATATGTTGCGCGATATGCGTGCGCTATGTGGGGCAGAGTGCTAATGTGTATGTTTGAACAGGTCTACGTGCCCTCTAAGATGGCGCTCGGTCGCGCATGCGGTGTCAGCAGGGCTGTGATCTCCTGCAGCATCACGACGAACGAGGCGAGTGACTTGATGGGACAGATCCGGGCGCTAAAGGACAAGGTTGAGAGACTTATGATCTAAGTTCGGGGATAAGGTCGAAAGGCTGCGATCTCGAAGATCCGTGGGCAACGACCCGACACTGGCAAGTGCGATGATGGACGAGGATTGCTTTGACGTCCCGCGTAGCTGGAGGAAAGCTAGATACCACGCAGCGATGCTTTTCGGGAGCGTCATAGCAGGCACGAAATCTTGAATAAGTGTCGAATACCAAGCAACAACTCACGAGTATTCCTCTGCGCACTTGACATTCTGGTAGCTATTATGTGATCAGCCTCTGATACCTACAGCGAACGAGACCCCAACAGGTTTACTCCATCTGCCTAGCCCATCTGGTGAGCAAGTGGACCAAGTTCCAATAAAAACCGTGAAGAAATGCCTCCACAGAAACCAGACCAGCAAAACTAACAACCCGGCTACCGCAAACCACCGCACATCCAACCCCAACCCCAACCCTCCCTCCTCCTCGTCCTCTCTCTCAAAATTCGTCCACACAAGGGCCTGAATCAAATCCACACTCCCCTGCTCCGGGAAATCCATCGCCACAATGCCCAACCTCCCCTTCCCCTTCTCCCTCCTTTCCTCCCTCTCCCACAACCACGCCCTCAACCGCACATTCACACCCTCAACCCACTCCCCCCACCACCTCCCCCCCACAGCAATCGGGTGCGGCGGAATCTGATACCTTAAATTAAACTCAAACGCACTGGTGAAATTGATAAACCAATGTCCTGGATCCTTGCACTTCTCCGCGAGGACGAGGAGCTCCGCTATATCGGCGCCTTTACCCTCGATCAAGGAGGGGAGGGGGGTGCCGAAGGGGAAGTTGTAGTGGTCTTGGATTGTGAGTTGCGTGGAGTGGGAGGTGCAGATGGTGAAAGGGGTGGAGGGGTTGTCCTGCCATGAGGTGACGTCGATGCCGTAGGCGATTTTCTCGGGCTCGGCGTCCGGGTTTGAAGGGTCGGGGGATACGGAGGGGAAAGTGAAACGGCGGAAGAGTTGGATCCGGCCGCGGAGCTCGCCTAAGGTGAAGGGGGTGTTTGCTGTTCGCCATCGTTCTGCGTGCTTAGATATCAGATCTGACACCCCTGTGGCGAAATCTACCGTCGAGCGTTGACTTCCTCGGTCTCGTTTGATTTGAACAATCAAAGCTTCGCTGGGGTGCTTTGCCAAAAATCTATACATCACTCGAAGAACCGAGGAGAAAGTCAGCCCGAGGAAGCGTATGCCATGGCACATTTCGACGACATTGTCGCGCAGCCCGCAGCGGAAGTCGAAGTAGCGGATTCCGGCGGCGAGTTGGCGCCGGATTGAAAGGGTTTGGGTGGCGATGAAGGGGAAGGTGGAGGTGTAGGCGCAGGAGTCGTGGGTGCCGGGGAGGGTGAGGGAGGAGAGGGGGGCGTGGTCTTCTATGCGGGACATCCATTGCGAGAGATCTATAGGTCGTTCTTTCGAAGCCAGGGGACGGTTCTTCGAAGTATGTTTGCGGTAAGTTTGAGGTGTGGATCGGGATCCGGCGAGCTTTTCGATATCTTTCTCCATGTTGGATGGCATGGAGTTTGTTACCCAATTATCTTTCATGGGAACGTTCATGATGGCAATTTTAGGCAGCATTTTAGGGACGAAAAGATGCGAGTCGTAGAGATCCTTCTGCCGCAGAAATGGACGCCAAACTCCGTCCCATGCTTGTATGTATAGGCTATGCTCACAAGGCTATAGCACTAGTAAATCACGAATGCAAAGAAGAATGGGAGATTGAAGATGGAGTTGCGAAGTTGTGAAGTGAAGTGGAGGTGCCACAATTTACGCCACACAACGCCACATCAAAATCAATGTCGTCCAACAACAACAACGACCCCCGGAGGATCGGTCTGTGGTGCGAGAGGCGATGCTCAACGATAATCTTCTATAGCCCGTTTCTGATGCAGTACTAGCATCGGTTCCCAGCTCCCCGAACTCCCGAACGCAAGGTCTACATACCTTGGGGCCGTTAGTCGTATCGTTCAGAGGATCGATAAGATACTTACGTTTCGCCTTCAGCTAGACAGCGGCCCCCGAGTGTTACCTTTATGAACAGCTCATCAAGGAAGGATCGATCCAAAACCAGATGGAACCGGGAAAGGCCATGGCTCGTTGTTAACAGTTTGTCCCGGACACAGAAGAATAAGGTGCGTGTAGAATTGGCAAAGAGATGGGAAATCCTCCTCGGCGCATTCGCTCTTCTGTCCACTTGTCAACGGAACGTTGGCACCAAAATCACAGACCGGAAAATTTGAAGAAGAGGAGCTGCTCGAGGGTGATGTCGGTGGGGGAGTCCGCCGCCTCGATCTGGCTGATAAAGTCGGCTGGGGCTGGGGCGCTTTGATAGCCATTGGCCTTCTGCTGAGCGTCTGCGGACTGCATGACCGTGAGAGCGTCAAGGTTGAAGGTTGTCAGGTTATCAAATCCGGGAACAGTATAAGTGGCCAAAGGTCTTGGATGTCTAGTGAGCCTAGCGAGTCGAAAGAGGAGGGTAGAGCTTGAAGGATGAAAGCTGTTCCGTCGACACAATTGTTCGGGAATGAGAAGTCGCCTGTCTCCGCGCATGGATGGTCCCCAGTAGTATAGTCGTTGATTGTGGTCTTGATCACCACCACTTGAGATTGTGTCCGGAGCGAATTGATGACTGGCGCCGCGAAGGCTGCAGTGAAGACCTTATCAAAAGCGCTGTTAGTTCGCAACGTCAACCGTACAACACAATATCGCTTACGTCGTGAATGGATTGTGGAACATCGCCAAGGTCCTTTGCAATATCTCCAGAAAGTAAGATCGCGGGTAATTGAGTGTTGTTGGACGTGAAGTCGTCTGGGGTAGGAGTATTAAAAACTGCTGCAGGCTGCTTTCGACGTTTCCCTTCAATACGTTTATTGCTGATTCAACATCTGCAAAGTTCGAGAATGTCTGATCCGCGAAAGTCGTTGCTGGGTCGGACGCTAACGCGGTGGAGTATATGTCGCCTGCAATCCCAAGTCCTGCGCTGATGAACCCTCCAATTTCCGGTATTAGGCTTGTGAGCGATCCCAGTACCGTAATAGTGAGGCCAATACTTGCAGCCGAATCATCAGCAGCGTCCGACTGCTGCGGTCCAAACGCCTCCGTCTATAGGGAGTGAGAAAGTTAGCAGCGTCGACAGCACAATGAGGTTGATTTAACTAACAATACTCGCTGCCTGATTGATTACACTTTGAGCAGCGTCATCGGCCACTGCTGCAGAATAGAAGGGTGAGAGCGTTAGCAAGTGTGCCAGCCTTGCCAAAGTATTCAAAGTATTCAAAGGGTCTCGGAGCGCAACAAGGATTTCGTTCAGGTCTAGGAGAGCCCTTTTTACCTATCAGTGCTTACCTATAATGCGATGAAAGAAGTTGGCAAAATTGACTACGCCTTGGAGCGTGGTCGCCAAGGTCGGGTTGCCGGGGCAAACCTGCGCGTAGTTGTCGAGGGAACAACTGCGCTGAGAACCACAAGCGAAGTTCGTTCCTTGCAGGCCTGGCACTGCTTGAACGAGTCCAGCAACCACTCCACTGGGGAATGGCCCAGCAGTGGAAGCGAAGCTCTGGAAGGCCTGGCCGACGCTGGCCGAGGTCCAGGCGTCGGAACTCTTTGCTATAGTACAGATGGCAGAGTCTGTAGCGGACGAGGTGGTAACCTGGCCAAAGTTAATGTGCTGGAACTTGACGCCGGATCGCCGGTTGTACTTACAGTCGTCGAAGGAGTACTTGGAGCGCTCATGCTGCCAAGCGAGGCAATGCTGGTAAAAGAAGCGGAGTATGTCGCGGTCGCGGTATCTGATACTGCAGCGGCTGCTGAGGACCCGGCTACTGAGGGAGCGGCTGCAGAGGCAGACAGGGCGGCGACATTTGCTGAGGGCCCAACTGCTGAAGACCCAACCGCCGAGGACCCGACTACTGAGGGTGCAACTGCAGAAGCAGATGGGGCGGCAATATTTGCAGAAGAGCCAGCTGCTGAAGAGCCAGCTACTGAGAGAGCGGTGGCAGAAGCAGACGGGGCGGCGACATTTGCTGAAGAGCCAGCTGCCGAAGAACCAGCTGCTGAGGACCCAACTGCTGAAGACCCAATTGCTGAGGACCCAACCGCCGAGGACCCAACTGCTGAAGACCCAATTGCTGAGGACCCAACCGCCGAGGACCCAGCTGCTAAGACGGCGGCTGCAGAGGTAGAGAGACTGGCTGCAGCTCCGACTGAGCTAGAGTCGAGTCCAGCTGCTACTGATGCTGGCGACGAGGTTGACGGCGCAGCGGCAGATGCAGAGCCACTGGCCACGGGGTTCGCGAGTCCATGCTGGAGGAAAGAAACCAATACAACTGCAGCCTTCGCTGTGAGATGCATGCTGAAGGATAGATACAAGAGAAGATGCAATGCGGTCGACACAGATTCTGTGTATAAGGACTTACGAGTAAACTTTTATACGCATTAAGACGCCCAGTGTATTCTTGTGAAGAGCCATAGAAGGGCACAATGCTTAGCAGCTTAGGTGTGGGTTGGTTTATTCTAAGTTGGTTTATTCAAGGCACATACATCTCGCGAGAGCGATAGCCCCCCGAAGAAGTGCTTGTGGTCTCCGAGCCGGCGAATGAGCAAGCATGTGTCGAGGGCATGCGAGGGGGCAAAGGTTGCGAAAATCGCGAGCCGCGACCTGTTGCGCTGGTGTGGTTATTCATGTTGTTGTAGAGTTGATAGCGGCAGATAAGCGCTAGCAGACGCGTAAAGACTTCTTCTATCCAGCTCGTCAGACCACTTTCTCCGGAATAGAGGCCAAAATCGAGGCCAATTGCGAGACAGTGTCCAAGTATAGCTGAAGTCGGGGCAGAGACGCCGCAGAAGAGGAGGCCGGACGTTGCAGGGCTAAGGATTTCAGCGAGCGGACGTTGCTTGTGACTTCGCACGGCGGCGTAGCTGAGGCTTCACGGGGACGGGAAGAGTAGGTGAAAGGAAGGACCTAACATGTCGTTCCATACCTACCTGTTCTCAGCACTACGGCCCAGGGAGACCCAAGCTTTAGTAGTCAAAGCTTATACCAATTCAGGCAGTAGGCTCCGAGAGAAGCAACCTCATCATCGCGTCGGAACCATATCGGGCCTGTGTGATCTCAGTGATATCGTGGCCATCATGTCTCGCCCAGCGGGATCCACCGCACGCCGCTCGGTCAAGACTGAGTACATCGAAACGGTATGTTCTCAACTTCACCATGCACGAAGGCCCAGTACTGAGCATGTAATAGGACACTGGCAACAAAATCTCACGACGAGCCTTCATCGAAGGTAAACAGAACATCATGCTCGGTGGCAAAACCGTCATAATGGCTGGAGTCCATCTCCGTGGGGACCTGTGCCGGAAACCAGAGCGCGTCGCAGAGGGTGAGAAGGAGAAACCCAACACGACTGCGGTCAGCATCGGAAGGTTTATAGCTCCTCTGAGATCCTCCACGCCCGCTGAACTTTTTACAGGGCAACCGTAGTGTCCACAAATACAGTCATTCGGCCCCCAATGCGACTCCACAAAGGACAGATGACTTTCATCCCCATGCGGATCGGCGATAACGTGTTCATTGGACCCAACGCGCATATCTCTTCGGCGTCTATCTCATCGCATGTCTATATCGGAGAGAATGCTGTTCTGTCGCCACTCTGTATTGTGAAGGAAGGTAGCAAGATCCTGCCCAATACGGTTGTGCCACCTGGCATGACAGTTCCAGCTGGGACAGTAGTCGGCGGCAGACCCGCAAGGATCCTTGGTGAGGTGGGTGATGGATGGGGCCAGGGTGGTGGAGTGGAAGTCGAAGACTGGGTCGAGGGCGGAGACCTGCGGCCGCTGGTCAGGAGTATCAAGTAAGGGTCACAGAGGCTCTTGACCTCGCCCCGACGTGCTTACTATCATGCTCCCACCATGGTTGCGTTTCGCAAATTCGCAACTTGGAGACGACCTGAAATCTACTTGCGCTGGCTACAACATTGAAACATCCGGAAGTTCCGGATCTGCTGGTCGCGTAATGCAATGCACGCCAGCCTGGACTATGTTTCACCGAAGCAGGGCCCAAATATGAGACGGTTAGAAACATGGAATTCCATTCAAGCAGGGCGCTGCGTTGCTTGGCCCTGATTCGAACCGATGCGCTCGTTCGGGTTCTTACCAACAAGCCACGCTGCCTACACAACATGAAGTACAGATGGACCGAAGCGCAATGCAGCTATCAGCATACCGCATCTGCGGTGATCTCGGATTCCTCATCAGATCTACGAGCGCACACCGGGAACATCAAATCAAGCTATAAGTGGAGCACACTTGACTACACTAAAAGATCAACACGCACATGGGTTAGTGTGCTGCAGGCAAGGCCATGATTGAATTGTACGGCAATAGGTCTACAATGATACATGGCGCTCCATCACTGTACTGGAAATGCATAGCCGGCTGATTCATTGGCATGGCAATCTATTTCCGCACGTTGCCTACTCCACGTTTCACCAAAGTATCTCCCCACGGGGTATGCATATGCCGTACCGGCTCGAGAACAGAGTCTAGACCATCTTAGAAGTGTTTCCAGCTCGAACAAATGGACAACGGTTCCCATCTAATAACAACAGCTGGATTCTGTTCCATCACAAACGGCCGTTGTACCTCACTCCGCTACTGTACCACGTCCCTACCGGAAGATACGACATCAAGCCTGTATACAGCTGGGTGCAGGCAAGCATGGGGTCAGATAAAAAGCAAGAAGGTGTTCTGCATCACCAAGCGGATGTCCATGGCTCCACGACCACCAGTCAAGACGAGGTCGTCGGCTTCGTTGCGGAGCTCGACGAGTTGCCAAAAGGTACGAAGACCACACATATACCATTCGACATGACTGATTTTCATACCAGGCTATTTCCGCTCCAAGTACTTCCTAGGCTCGACCTTTGCCGTCGGCATGGGCTTATGGGCAGCGACCGGCCAGTTTGGTTACGCAGCACCACTACTCGGAGTCATTAATGAAGATCTCGGCCCAGACCCAAATTACATTTGGATCTCCCTGATTTACAACGTCTGTCTCTCTGTCTTCCTTCCGATCGTCGGCCGCTTGTCAGATATCTTTGGGAGACGATACTTGTGAGTCCACATACCACTATCACGATCTGAGTGATGGCTTACGAGATCCAGCTTCATTGGAGGCGCTGTCTTCGGAGTAGTAGGCACAATCATCTGTGCCACTGCACAATCGATTAATGTCCTCATTGGTGCCAATGTCATCATGGGCGTTGCAAACGCAACGCAGCTGTCTTTCCACGTTGTCCTTGGAGAGCTGGTGCCGATGAAATACCGTTATGTGATCAATGCTATCATTTACAGTATGCCAATCTGACCGGTTCTGACTCTTGAGATATCGAAAGCTGACCGTACAGCTTTCTGCATCCCGGGCAGCGGTGTTGGCTCAGCCATCTCCTATGCCTTCGTTGTCAGATACCCTTCTCTGTCGTGGCGAGGCCCATACTGGCTGCTCGTGGCGATCAACGCTATTGCGCTGGTCGCTTGGGTTCTGTGAGTGATGTTAGACCGCATTGGGTAGCGATCCGCTGATGTTGAGTTCGTTCGATAGTTTCTATTTCCCACCAACCTTCGATAACAAGCACAAGGACCAAGGCGAAGAAAGCAAGAAAGCCTTCTGGATCAAGCATTACGACTACGGTGGCACCCTGCTCTTCTCTGTGGGTTTCGTCATCTTCCTACTCGGCTTGAATTGGGGAGGTGGCATCTACCCGTGGACCAGTGGACGGGTGCTGGGCTTCATCATCGGCGGCTTCGCAATCCTGGTTGTCTTTGTGCTGTACGAGATCTACATGCCGCTGAAAGCGCCCTTCATGCCCATGCATTTGTTCAAAAATCAAGGATGGGTCATCGCATCGGTACTGCTGGGTATTGGAGCTGGAGTCTACTATGCTTTCGCCGTCATCTTGCCTACACAGGCGGCTGTACTTTATGGTAACGGCGATCTCCAGTATGTCGGCTGGCTCGGCTCGCTGGTGGGATGCGGTATTATCTCTGGGCAGATGACTGGAGGCGTGCTGGCTCGATACATCGGCAAGGTCAAGTGGCAATGTATGGTGATGTTCGTCGTCGGCGGCGCTTTCCTGGGCTGTAAGTCTTCTTTCTTCCAAACCGAGAATGAGACTCGTACTGATCATTGAAAAGCCGCCGCCGTAATCACAGCGGACAACAAGAACACCGAGCTCGCACTCATCTTCATGGGCTGCTTCTTCATCGGCTGGAACGAAACGGTATGCCTAGCAAACGCTACCATCATGCTCCACGACCAGCAAGAGATCGGTGTAGCTGGCGGCGTCGCGGGATCCATCCGTGGTGCTGTCTCAGCCATCTCGCTCAGCGTCTACACCTCTGTCCTCACCAACCGCCTTACGAAGACTATCACGAACCAAGTGCCACCAGCGTTGATCGGAGCTGGGCTACCTCCATCATCAGTCGAAGGCTTTCTGGGAGCCATCACTGTTGGCACACCAGAAGCTTTCGCAGCAGTGCCCCGGATTTCGGCCAGAATAATCGCAGTCGGCGTACGGGCGTACAAGGTTGCGAATGCCGATGCTTACAGCACGGTATACCTGTCGACGATTGCGTTTGCTGGTACTGGAGTGATTCTGTGCTTCTTCGCTAAGAATACTGAGAAGTTGATGTTAAATTCTGTCGCGGCGACGCTTCATGGTGAGGGTGTTGACGATTCGGCTAAAGTGATTGATGAAGAGAAGATAGCTCACTGAAATGATAGCGCATCCATTGCTCATCCAACGCTCTGTAATTGTTGAAGCCTTCGAGGACTAGGGATATTTTCCTTCCTCATCATATGTCGACCTCCCGAATGCCGAACTCAAACATCTGATTCGACTCCACAGACCGCTCATCCACGAGCTTCTTCGCTGTCTCGACTCCTGCAGTCGGCACCTTGTACTCGAACCGCTTCCCAGCAGCTGGCGTTCTACCATCTGGCAATGCATAAGGGAAGGGAAGATACTCTGGCATCAAGCCCAGCTGTCGTAGCAGCGTTGCCTGGTCCCAGCCGATATGCTCGTGGTAGAGCCGGTCGCCGCGGATGTTCACGACGCTGGTGAACGGAATCTCGACGTATTTGCCTGTTGGAGGCACGCCTGGAAGACTGTTTTCCTGTCAGCCTCTGGTTTGAGGGACTATGGCGAATCGATGCCACTTACATCCAGTCGATCTCCTTATCATGCGTGAAGCTGAAAATAAACTCATCGATCACCCTATCAATCCCAACAGTCCTACTGACCAGCTCCAGCGCGGTATCAGCAGGGTTGTTAAAAATGAAGTGATGTCTGTAGAAGTTGGTCAGAGGATCTCTACCAATACCTCCAGTCATCGTTGGTATGTGGTTCACATATGGTTCCTGAACCATCGTCGCCATCGTCTTCTCGACCGCTCGCTCGCCGAATTCAAACTTGGTGTGCTCCTCCCAGATCGCTTCAAGGTCGAAGTACGGGCCTCCTGTTAGCGGCTTCATGAAAGTGAGACACCTTGTGTGTGAGACAGCTGCGGGAGCGCTGCGGAAGTTGTCGTGCGCTGGGATAGTGAGGAACGGGCCCGAGTCCTGGTACTCGAATACCTTGACGTCCTGGTCGACTGGTTTCGTAAGGACAGACCTTGTGCCTGTGAGATGCCATTGTTGTGGTACCGGCGTGTCGATTTCCTGGAAGCCGTAGTTGATGAATGCAGCAACGTTGTATGCCTTGAACGTATCGACCATTTGGTGGGTCAATCGGACATTGTAAGCTGCTGAACGTCAGCGCCTCGCATATCGTAGAAGTGCTATCAATGGTCTGATACGTACAGACAACCCCGAGCCGTTCTATAGAGTCGCACTCCTGCATCCGCTGCAACTCCTTCCAGGCGGCGGTCATATGCGCCCTGAAGTTTTTCTGGTCGGACTCATCGCCAGCTAGCGAGATCTGCACCACAGCATAACCCTCTTCTGCCCATTTCTGGAGCGGTGGCGGGTCAAGAGTCTTGCCACTTGCGCTCAGATCGAGGTCGCGAGGTACTAGTAGGATGAGTCCGGGTCCGTGATTTCTGCGAGTGAGTGGCGGTTGGGCGATGAGGTAACTAGAGACCTTGTACGGTTGCGCCGATGGGAGCTGAATCGCTTCTTCGTCATTGTTGTGGCCATTGGTATGTCCGTTCATTGTATAAGTGCCCGGGATAAGGTGTGTGTTGGTGACTTTCCTACGTGGTGGATGTATTTGACTTCGGGCGAGACGTCAGTGGTCGACGATCACATGCATGTTGGGTATAGACTTCTTGCGAATGATTTGGCAACAACGACTGAAAAATGTACACGACGGCATTTATGCTCGAGTCCATGGTCATAATGGCATATACGAAGATCGTCTATATTTAGTCTGTACTCAACATCATCTACAACTTCGCCTTCCCACCTCCCAAATCCAGCCCCGTGACCTCTTCCAACTCCTTGACAGCCAGATCCACCTTCCCAAGATTGACCTTGATCGTCCCCATCCCCAAACCCTTCGCGGTCTTCAAGTTCGTCCCAATATCATCAATAAACACAATATCCTCCGCCCTCACATTATCAGTCGGCCGTCTCTGCTTCACAAACTCATGCAACCGCACGATCGCGTACTTATAAACCGCACGATCGCGTACTTATAAATCGCCTCATCCGGCTTCCGCATCCCAACATGCGCACTGGACACAAAGACATCGAAGATCCCATCCAGTAACTTGCTCGCCTTGCCATCCTGGGTCGTAGCATCGTACAACGGATGTCCGGGCGGGAAGATAGACGTATTGCTCAACGCCCCAATAATCAACTTGCCCTCACTCTGATCCGCGTACTGCCTCAACTTCTTCAACGCCGGGCCCATATACGGATCGAGCTTGCGGGCTTTCGACATCATCTCGAGGTGCAAGAACTCGGTATCAATATGTGGAACGGGAGGCACCCCATAGTCTGCTACACCAGGCTCCACGCCGCCTTGCTTGCTCCGCTGCTCGGACAGGTATTTGGCGTAGTAGGTGCGCCATCTCTTCTCGTCTTTCATATCTTCCCTCCATTCGTCCAAGAACTGTTTGTTGGTCAACAGCTCGCCGCGTTCGAGACGTTGCCAGGCGCCGTTGGGGTTGGTTTGGGAGATGGTCCAGTTGACGTAGCCGAGGGGGATGCCGTTGGCGTGCTCGTAATCGAGGATTGCTTGGAAGGGGGAGACTACCTGGAACGTTACAGTACGAGTCAACAATGATGAACATGGGACGGACGTGTTGGTCGGCATGAACCTACGCAAACGCCGCCAATATCGAACAACAGCACCAACGGCCGCTTGTCACTCGCTTTGGGAGCTGGCATCTTGAGGATCGTTCCGAAGAGCCTGTATGTCTTATTGTCCTTCGTCCACAGCGACTTCTGGGTCGTTGCTTGCGGCTTTATGGTTGTCATGTAGGAGCGATGGCTGGTACACTTTCTCAAGTTGATCAACCACCGGAAGAAGAGCCACAACAAGACAATAGTCTACTTGGAGTAGCCATCGTCAACTGCATCGCATCAAGCCATATATCTAACAACTCAACATCCGTCTCGTAACCGCGGCACCTCCAACAAAATTGCCGGATCGCCGAGCAACTTTATTTACTAAGCACTATTCTTAATCACGTGCTGTCGAAACTACTTCACCTCATTGAAACCACCATCCCATCCCATCGTCTCCCCTTATCCCGCCGACCATGGTCCTCCGCCTCCGCCTCGCCCGCATACGCACCCCCGGCGGCTCCCGCCGCCACAACCCCAAATACAACATCGTGCTCGCCCACGCGCGCAGCGCCCGCGACGCCCTCCCCCTCGAAGTCCTCGGAACCTACAACCCCATACCGTCCCTGCCAGTAGGCGCGGAAGCCGGCGACAGGAAGCAGAAGGCGATAAAGGTCGATGTTAGTAGGACGAAGTATTGGTTAGGGGTCGGTGCGCAGCCGAGTGGGGTTGTTTGGCGGTTGATGGCTATGGTACGTATACCCACAGTGAGGTGAATGAGGTGAGGGGAAGCAGGGGCTAACGGGATGGGTGATGGTAGATTGGGCTTCTGCCGCCAAAATACCTGCCGACGGGGGAACAGACGCAGAATGCGCTCAAAGCTGTACGATTTACTACACATACGAGTTCGGAGGAGAAGCGGGAAGCGCGGTGGGCGAGAGAAGAGTCGAAGGGGCCTGCGATGAAGGCTGTGGAGGCGCGGGCGAGAGGGGCGAGGGAAAAGGAGATCACTGGGGTCAGCAACACGAGTCCAATGGATCCGAATGAGGCGTGAGGTCTGCTTTGAGGAGAAAGAATGAGCAGCTATAACCGGGCCTGCTTGGGAAGAAGGCAAAAGCAAAAGTGCTGGTGACTACAATCGAGTCTCGGTCTGGCCGTTGGGCCATTGGTCTTGCAGCAGACGGGGTTGAACGCGCTGCCTAACGTGCAATGCGGACGACCGCCACCAACGCCTTCAGACGCGTGCCGAGTATCGAGAATCCAACCCGAGCGCACCGCGCACAAACCACAGAAGCCATGCAGCAAGAGGAACCGGACTTGGCGTCAAAGCAGCGCGGCAGAACATGCAGTGGTCGGGAGATGTACGATTACGACTCTAAATTAGCACTAGGTACATGTACTTGTACGGTGACAGCGAGGAAAGAATACATCGAATTAACCCACTACCTTATCCACAAGACACCGCGCAATAACAACCGCACTGCACTGGGTATGCCCGCTTATTCGTCAGCGCACAGCGCTCTCAGGTTCAACACAAGGAAAGCCTCATCTCCACTCCCCACAGATTACTACTTCCTTTATCTCTACATGCCTTTCCCGAAAGTATGCATTCCACTCCTCCGCACCTCTCCCACGCATGGCTTAACGACAGGATCGATGAGCATGTCCACCTTACTATCCGCCGCGGGCGAGGCCGTCTAAGCCCCGGCCCTCGTCTCCTCGTCCTCGTCGATCGTGCTGTCGTGGGTGGTTTGATCGCGCTGCTACGAAGACATAAACATTAGTCACTGGTCAAATTCAACGTCGTACTTGAGGTGAGATTGCTTACCATCCGGCTCTCAAGCTCCTTGAGCTGGCTCTCACGCGCCAACAACTCCTGCCTCTTCTCGTTGATCTCGCGCTGCACCTTCACCTCAATCTCTCTCAGCTTCTCCTCCTCGCGGCGGAGCTGCTCCTCCTTGAGCCTCACGCTCTGGGAAGCCAGAGACTGTGGGTCAAGGAAACCTTCATCGGACACGCCGCCTTGACCGGAGCCGCTGTCGCCGGGCGAAGTGACGGACTTGGAAAGCTTCTGAGTACGGTAGTTCTCGTAGAGGAAGTCATGGGTGATTTCCTTGAGGTCGGCCAAATGGGAGTGGAGAAGGGCGGAGCGGATGGCGAGGAAGTCGCTGTGGCGCGGGTTGTCTACTTCGACTGTGCCCCAGGGGTATTGACTGCGCATGTATGTCAGTCATGAAGCAGATCATTTGTGTGGAGATAGAATACTCACCGAGCGCGAACTCTCCTACCGTCCACCTCAACAACCTCCTCAGAGCCAACAATGGCGAAGGGCATCAGTCCGCGAAGTTCGGCGTTCTCCTCGACCGTGTCCTCGTCATCTTCTTCGATGTCGTACGGGAAGTTGTAGCTGTGTATAGCGTTAGTATGCAGATATGTGGCTCAACAGTACTATCACATACACAGGAATGCGGTAGTGCTCGATATCCTCCATGATGAGCTTCTTGCTCTCAGCGAGTTCGAGTGGAGTCAGCGAATCGGCCTTGCCAATAACGGGGATAACGTTGACGAGAGGCGAGAGACGACGCATGAGCTCAATGTCCAGTTCGCGCAGTCCGTGGCCTGCATATCATCAGTATCGAGATCGCCACCCCTTTGTGTAAGGATGGATTGATGCTCACCAGTCGGCTGCACAAAGTACAACAACACATGCACGCGGTTGTCCCGGAATCGCGGATTACGCTTGATCCGGCTCTCCTCCGCGACAATGTCGTCGTACTGCCTCTCCAGATAGCTCGAGATCTCGCCGAATCCAGCCTCGTTGTCCACATGGTCACCGAATCCTGGCGTATCGACAATGGTCAAGCTGACCCTCGTGCCTTCCTCATCGAGTTCCAGCTCCACCGTCACCGGCTTAATCTTCACCGACGGCTCGCCGGTGCTCTCCGAGTCGAGATATGGCGGCGCATCGGAGTCGAGATGAGGCAGGACAGCCTTCTGGCAGAGAGTGTTGACGAAGGTCGTACGTCCAGTGCCTGAAGCGCCGCAGACCATGAGGCAGAACTGGATGCCCTTCTTCACGTTCTTCTTGCGGCGCAGCTTGGGGCCGGGGATGCTGTTGGCGGACATCTTGGAGGGTCTGGGATCTTGTGCGCGGTGATTAGACGACAAGTCGGCTGCGAAGTGACCGCGCTGGGACATGGGAGACTCGTGGGCGGAGGGCGTGAAGAAGGGGCTGGCTCACCTCAAGATGTAGCCTGGTAGTTGTTTCGAGCACGTGACACGTCCAATGGATATATCACTTGGTCGGCGGAAGGATTGAGAGCGGGTGGAGGAGGAGGAGGAGGAGGTTGCGACGATGGATTTTCTGGTCGACGTTTCGTGCAAGCTTCAGGGAAGTCGCAAAAGGGGACAAAATCGCGCTAGGGCGCTTGCTGCCGATTGGCCTCCGCACTTTGAGCTCCGCTCGGGCCTCGTCTATGAATCGACCTCATCTTGATGGCTGAAGTGTATTGTGAGAACAGGAAGTACATCGATTAAAACCACCTGAGACTACCGAGGGAACGGGCACCTGCGACAAAATTACTTCACGCGTTCAAACAACACCCTCAAGCCGTGAGGGGACAACTCCAGCAAAGTCATCACCAGCCACGACTATTGATATATCCATCTAAGACCAATTTAGTATGGAGACAGAAAGATAGCTCAAAGCAAAAAGCTGAGATTCAAATGTACCAGGTGCTGTTTTGACGCACCGCACGACCTTGACGTCAGATCCTCTTTGACCCAACCCTCGGACTTTTGTGGCCAAGATGAACGCCCGCCAACCAATCCAACCAAACAACACCCCGGCGGTCCTGAGTCTCTCCTTCTCCGCCTCTCGCAACCGCTTCGTAGCTGGATTATCAGATGGTATCCGCGTCTTCAGATCGGACAATTGTCTCACAACCTATCAGCCCTCGACCATCGACCCAAGATCACCCTTCGCAGGCGGGATAGCGATCGCGGAGGCGCTGGATGACCGGTACATCGCTTTTGTATCAGGTGGACGCAGCACGGTTGGGAAGCAAAGTGTTGTAGTGTTCTGGGATTGTTCGGTTGACAAGGAGGTGCAGCGGCTGGATCTCAGCGAGCCAGTGAAGGGTGTGAGAGTATGTGGGAAGTGGATGGTCGTTGTGTTACTGGAGAGGACTGTTGTGTTCGCCTATCAGCAGCTGCAGCAGGCTACTCCGCCACCAGAGAGTAAACACGAAGACGATGATGACGATGATGGAAGAACGGAGAAGGCTTCGCAAGTGGCGGAGGACGCATTACAAGGACCCAATCAAGTCCACGCTCTCCACCCGACATCTTCAAACTCTTTCGCACTAGCTGCTCTCCGCAACGATCTTTTGGTTCTACCAGCTCAAAGCATCGGCCAAATCCAACTCATCCCTCTCCCCTCAGGCTCTAAGCGAGTCCTCCGAGCACACAACACAGCCATCCGCTGCATCGGCCTCTCGCCATCCGGCAATCTCCTCGCCACAGCTTCCGAGCAAGGTACCCTCATCCGCGTCTTCGATACCAAGACTCTCGACCAAGTCGCTGAGTTCCGTCGCGGCGTCGAAAAGGCGATCATCTACAGCCTAGCGTTCTCCGCTGGCGAGCGCTGGCTAGCCTGCACAAGCGATAAAGGCACTATCCACGTTTTTGATCTGCGTCCACCTCCGGAGTCCACATCAACCACGACGACCGCCCGGAACGACCCACGAACCACCTCAAGTCCTCACCACAAGTCTTCATCCCAACCCACTGCTCCCAACCCCCACCGCCTCTCCACCGGCCGTCCCTCCTCCACCCTCTCCGGCCACTCTTCCCCTACAACCGCGATAACCGCGACAACTCAAACAGCCTACCAAGGCAGCATACAAGAATACTACGGTCTCCGCCCCCCTCCCCTCTCCCCCTCCCCCTCCGCCGGCACCTCCGCAGTCTCAGCCTTCAAATCCTCCTCCTGGGCCCCCAAAGTCCTCAAAGACGTCCGCTCCGTCGCCTCCACCGCCTTCATCATGGGAGATGATGGTCCGTATTGGCAGGGCGGGAGTAGCCATAGTTGGACGACGGCGCCTGGTGGGGTGAGGAAACGGGTGAGGAATGCTGTGCCCAGTCTTCCAGGGGATGAACGGGGGAGGGCTGTTAAGGGCGTGGTGGCGTTTGCTCCGACTGGTGAGAGGGGAGAGGATGAGGGGGCGGTGGTGTGGGTGGTTGGAGGAGGAGTGAATGGGCGGTGGGAGTGCTTTGATTTGGTGCCTAGGGAAGGGGGAGGGTGGGTATTGGGGAGGCGGGGGTGGAGGGGGTATTTGGGGGCGCAGTCCGTTAATTGATCGCGATACCTATACCACGTTGATCGGACCGTAAGGGCTCTAGCGACCAGAGCCGTGAGCATCAACGCACTTGCGGCTGCGGAGCCATCGCGTTGTGGTCTTCGATCCGCTGTCAATGGGAGGCTTCAACTTCACCTCGGCTGAACTCAATTCAATCGGCATCTTATTCCTAGCATCTTCTAGCAGTCTGCGGATCTCCTTGTGGTCCTCGTCACTGACGACGTGAGGATCAGGTTCAACGTACTCCGGCGTAAATCCGTCATGGTTCTTGAGGCATATATCTGCACCTGCTTTGAGTAGTATTCGCACGACTTCTAGTTCACCCCACTCAGCAGCTAGGTGAAGTGCGGTGTATCCCTTTGAATCTGGTGTGTTAAGATTCGCGCCAGCATCAATCAAGAGTCTTACGAGATCAGTATGACCTTGACAAGAGCTATAATGCAGGACAGTCATGCCTCTATTGGTCGCATCAGCCGCAGCACGATCGGCACCATGATCGAGTAGTAAGCGCACTAACTCCTCGCAGCTTTCATGCGCAGCGATGAGCAGTGGAGTGCGCTCACCTGAAGTTACGGGATTCGGATCAGCGCCGAACTGGAGTAGAAGGTGGGCTATTTCAAGATTCTGGTCGTGTACCGCCCAGAGCAGTACAGTCCAGCCGGAAGTGTCCACGAGGTCCACTCGAGCTTCAAGATCAATCAAGAGTCGAACACAGCCAGCATTTCCGCTTCTCACGGCGGCATGCAGTGGCGACCTTTCTTCCACGTCAAGAGCGTCTTTCTCTGCGTCAAAGTCCAGGAGCAATCGCATGGCCGCGTGGTCGCCGTTGCCAGCCGCGAGATGAAGCGGAGTCGCATGATGATAATCGCGGATGTTGACTTTCTGGCCCCAGTCGCAGAGACTGGTGATGCACTTGACGTGACATTGCTTGACTGCCATACGCAAGGCACTTTGACCGCCCTCGTCTAACAACTCTAGTAAGGCCTTCGCCTTCAGTAGCGTGTTAACGCACGCCACATGTCCGTGGAATGCCGCGGCGTGTAATGCTGTCCTCCCCAACCTATCCTGCGCATCCACTACAGCGCTATTTCGTATCAACGTCTCGCACATATGAGTGTGTCCGTTGGCTGAAGCATACATCAGAGCCGTCACCTGGTCAAGACAGGCGATATTGTGGTCGTTGCTACATGACAGTTCGTCATACTGACCTGTGACAATTGTCTTCCACTGGCTTGAGCGGGCATCAACCGAAGCACCATGGTCGAGCAAAAATTGTACTAATGCTGAGTCGCCCGACTTGACTGCGCAGTGTAAAGGCTCGTCTTCGTAATACCAACAGACCGTCTCAAGGTAGTCTGAGGAAAGGGTCCCTGCGGCGTCTTCTTTGACCCAGCATGGCATTCTCACATCTGCACCCTTCTCGATCAGAACAGTCGCAATGGCACAAGATGCTGCCATAGCGGCGCAATGTAATGGGGATCCCAAAGCGCAGCTAGTGGCATCGAGGTGCGCACGATAGCTGAGCAGCTTATGCACTACGTTTTCGCGGCCGCTGATCGCTGCAGGATGCAGTGGCATTCCGTGGTCCATACTAAGAGCATTGACGTCGCAGCCAGCGGCAAGCAGGACTTCGACAGTATCTTCGAAGCCGTTCATGGCAGCGTAATGGAGTGCAGTAAAGCCTCTATATTCTCCATAGTCCAGAACAGCACCAAGTCGAATAAGGTAAGAGACTCGTTGCGTCTGACCGTCCGCAGCAGCCCTCAGCAGCGCGTTGTTTCTCTGTGACTGCTGTAGAATTTCGTCCGAGGGCCGCTTCTGCACAGTATATTGGTGTGTGTTGTGGTTATAGACATTGCCATTGTGTTGTCTTGCGTAGCCACTGGCAGACGCTTCCTGATAAGTCTGGCTGACCCCGTCTGATGGTCCATGTATATGATGATAATCATCGATGTTCCACGTCGTTCCCGACCCGAATGTCTGCTGAACCTTCTGCGTTCCGAAGCCCGTGTTGAAATTTGACCCTTGCCCCGTCGAGTCTATAGTCGCGGAAGCGGGATCTCTCATCTCCATCTCCAGGATATCTCGCCATGCAGACCAGAGCTCTTTTGCCGTCAGTACGTACTGGCCCAGGTGATGTGGTGTCTTCCCATACAGCCCGCTGCCAGACCGTGTACTCCCAGCGGCTTCGACAGAGACTCGTCCACGAGAGTGCTCAGCCTTGTCAGTCGTTCTCGTCGTGGCGGATGCGCCACAACCGCAGCTGCAGCTGGTCTATGCCATCCTAGTCGAGTCGTCCGACGAGCAGCGAATCATGAGGCAGGTCGAACATGGCTAAATAATAAATTATGAGGAGTCGTTCACAGATTCGAGAACGCGTACATCTGTGATGCGTTTCAGAGAAACTCGTCCGTGGATTCCTGCCAATAGAGCTATACGATCAGCTCAGATCAACACAGGTAGCTCAGCCATCCTAGTCCTAGCACTCCCATAAGCCACCAACCTCACCTCCACTTTCTCGCCCACACACTTCCTCTCCGCTCCGACGGGCGGATAACCCGGCACACTCCCATTGAAAGCCATCGGCCACTCAACCTCACACCCCATCGCTGTCACATACCCCGGCGGCCCACCAGCCTCAAACACCGGATCATTCAACTTCATCGACCCCGTCTCAGGCCCATGATACACCAAAGTTGTGGGATCGATCGCGTAGTTCCACTTCGAAGTACTATGGTACTGCCAATCTCGGCTCTGCGGCGGGTAGTAGCTTGCGTTGTAGTATTCTGTGCCGAAGCTTGGGTTTGTGTAGGGTTTAGGAGGGGTGGAGGTGTTGTAGTTTGTGACTTCGAGGGCGTAGAGGAGGGCGCCTTTGTACACTGAGATGGTGTTGTTCTCACGGGCTTCGGTACGGAGGCTGCTTTGGAGGGCGTAGGTGAGCGTCGTGGTACCTTTCGAGAGAGAGAGCTTGTGCATGCCAGTTTCTGTGTCCGGTGAGAGCGCATTAGAGTTTGAGCCGATTTTTATGCTTGCGCTTGAGGTTGCCCAGGCTGGAACTCGGAGGTAGAAGTCGAATGCTGCTTCTGCTTCCACTGTGTAGTTCAAGGTGTCCAGGAATGGGTACGCAGTGTCGCACTCCACCGTCACCTTCCCTCCACTAAGTACCGCGGTAGCTGTTCCTGGGCTCAGCAAAGCGTGCGCCATACCGTTGTCGCCCATCCTGACATAGCTATTCGCCAGAAACTTCGGATAGCCTTGCGGGTGATTGACCGTGCAGCATGGATAGTTCGGCTCAAGCCCATAAGTCACGCCCCAGCTGTTAGTGTTGTAAAACGGGCTTGTGCTCAGATTGGTGGCGTATGGTTGATTTGGCTGCTCCATGTACTGCCGTCCCCACCAGTCAGGTGTTGCGAGAGATGGTATAGCATTGAAGGCGATGCGTTCAGCTCGGTCAGCGTAGTAGTTTGTGCCGAGTGCCTGAGAACTGTCAGTATTCTTTAAGGCTACGAAGAGCAGGTGAGCAACTTACTTGATACAAGTACGCGAGCGAGTACGTAGTCTCCACCGCAGTACAAAACTCACTCCCCGAATACGGCGCCAAACCAACCAATCTCTCATCAGCCAAGATCGTCCCAGAAGGCGACCCATGATACGTAAAAGTCCAATTGACCCCGTCCATCGCCGTCTGAACCAGCGAATCATTGCGAGTAAACCTCCTAACCACAGCTACAGCCTTCAGACCTGCTTGACATCAGCACCATCCTGCTCCCAACAGAAATCAAGGACTCACCTTGCCCAACATTAACACCATGCTCATAAGCGTAATTTTCATCCGTGAGATTACTATCCAGCGTATTGAGATCCTTATCCATCCCCTGCCCAAAGTAAGCGGCTTGGTCATACCAGTCCTCCCACCTCAAACCCCCGTCATGAAGCATCTTCATATTCTCCAACAGCACCTCTCCCTGATCCCCACGGTGATGTTCGTAAAGCCACTGCAGCGTAATAAGCATATCCTGATGCCTCACCCGCCCCCAATCAGTATCCCCCCCGGTCACCACATCACCAGCCTGATACCAATACCCCGTGTAATTATCCTTAAGCATCGTGTTCATCAACCCGTTAAACTTCCACAACGCCGGCACTATCTTCTCCCCCCACGTTTGGTTGGCCTCCGCCAGCCCCGTCATCCCGAGGAACAACGGCATCCGGGCCCAGAAATTCCTAGCAGTCTTATTCTCGGGACCGATCCAGCCGTCGTCCCATTGGTGATCCAAGATATAGCCAGCAGCGCTGTGGACTTGTTCTTTCAGCCTCTCGTCGTCGATGCTGTAGGCGAGGTACACGAGCCCGTTAAACCAGTACGGCAAACCTTCGTTCAAGTCTGAGTACTCTTTGCCCCCGCCAAGCCAGGTGGAGTGGGCGACGTAGTTGTAGAAGTCGTGTTGGTGGCCGGCTAGACCGTCGGCCATTAGATGGAACTGGGATTTGAGCCATCCGGTCGGAGCAATCGATCCGAGAGGCAAAGGCGAGAAGACCAGAGGGACCAAGGTGCCATCGTTAGCAGCAGCAGGCGATGTGATTGCGGCCAGGCCGGCTGCTAGGGCTGGAAGGGAATGGGAGAATTTCATCTTGACTCCACGGATTGCGTACAAGATGGCAGTGAAGAGAGAGGGGAGATCGGGTGCAGAAGAGGAGAAATACATCTTTCACAGTGCTTACCCATACCTTTTAGGCTTTGGGAGGCCACATGGGAGATCGACATGTACTCCATGCATGAACGTGGAGGTGTTACAGTAGAAGGTGGAGAAGGAAGTCCTTTGGAGACCCCCAGGCCACATTGTGACGCAACATTCCAGCTGATCAGTTCTGCCACGCTGCTCTCGCTCCAGTGAATATCTAGCTACGGCGCGATGGTCTACTGAAAGAGTCAACTCCCCGTCCAGAGTCGCAAGAAACCATGTCGGACATCTTGACCTGTGACGGTGGTCAGAGGTGAACGAGAACGAGGTGACGTCTCAATGGAGAACCTGAAGAGCTCTCTCCACATCCCGGCCGCTCTTGCCGACTAACCGATGTCACATCAACAACAACGTTCGGGGTCAACCCTGACATAAGGTATCGTACCAACTGCCTTTAATCGAGAACACACGGCGCATGAAACAGGGGTCTGCCAACGCCGGCACACGATAGATCAGGTCCTCAGACACACCACACCTCACCTCACCTCCCTAACCTCCCACCGTACCCCCCTACCCTCATCCTGAGCATCCCACAGCCCATTCGGCAGACTCCCTCCCCACTCCTCCACAAACTCCGCTCGAGCCCTCTGATCCGCGTCTGAGAGCTTACGCAACTCTTTCCTCGCCTTGCTCGCAATGGCAGACATCTGTGCCTTCACTGCCTCTCGCCTCTCGACCTCTTTTAGTAGTTCCGCGTACGCAGCAATAAACGCCTCGTTACTCGCCCCCAACTCCAACAGCGCCGCCATCTTATCAGACATAGAAGCCCGAAGCCGCGTCCACTCAGCTTGGAACGTCTTCATCGCGTGCAACTGCGCAGGTAAATGGAGTTCGCGGATCTCGTGCAGCATAACGAGCGCTTCGCGTAGGCCAGCATCGTGCTTACGAGCGACTTTTGCGAATTCAAGGAGTCGCTCGTAGTAAGTATCTTGTTCCACGTTTCGGTCGCGGATCTCGGTGAGTACGTCGTCGAGTTCAGCGGCGTCGCGTTCGAGGACAGCGATGAGATCGTCGCGGTCGGACTCGGAGATGGGGATGGGGATTTTGCGGAGGTAGAGACTCTCTTCTACGCCGGCTTGACCATCGGTATCGGGTGGTTGGTCGGGCTGAACCGCTTCGCGAGCAGCTTCTCCACCGCCTTCGGTATGTTTTAGTGCGCTGACGCAGAGGTCGTAGTGCCGGACTAGGCCTTGTAGGAGTTCGGCCATTGCTGCTGCGTGGTCTTCTATATCGTGGAAAAGTGCGCGAGCAGTTGGAGGGGGCTCGGTGTCGTAGAGCGTACGTTTCTCGCCTGGACCGAGGGAGGACTGCTCGGTCAGGGTGGTGGATATGGTTTGGAGTGCCGATTGGAAGGTCTGTAGGGAGTCGGAGAAGTCGGAGTTTGAAGTGTGGAAGGCGTCGATGTCTGCGCGAACGGAGGTCTGGAGTTGTTCATGCGCGGTAGAGTCGATGAAGTCGATTAGAGTCTTCCGAAGTGGTTGCTTTGTACGAGCTCTCGACAGTGCCCTCTCACTCCCGCTTCCAGGCTCATCCTCGTCCTCGTCGCCGTCCAGTCCTTCCACATCCTTATCGCCAGCCTGTGCAAGGCTGCTTTCGACGAGTCTTCCCTTCAGCCCTTCCAGTGTTCGTTGTAGCCGCTCGTTGGCACGATCCAGCCCCTCTACCATCTCATCGAATTCCTCCCTCACTTCGTCGCCTACCCCTTCGACTCGCGTGCTCACCTCTTCCAGTACTTCGACCTCGTCATCCACTCCACGTCGTAAGTAGACATTGCGTGCATTGAGAGTCGCGATCTCCTCGATCAAGGCACGAGAAGATGTGACAAGCTGCGTAGCACGGTAGACGTATTGAGTTGAAGTGAGGGACTGCTTAGCGACGGTGAAGTGGTGGACCAGCCGATCGAGAGTGGGTGGGACTGGAGGAAGAGTCGCTGTCGGAGAGGCTGGAGGGGAAGTTGAGCTCGACGAGGCGATGGAAGAAGGGGAGGATGGAGGGTAGTGGCTCATGGTAATAACTAGAGAGGTTGTGGGATGGAAGGTCTGGGTTGTTCTTGTGTCGCTGTGGCTTGACGCACCACTGCCGATCTCGAATGCGGGGGTGGATCACTTCAACGGCCCGACGTAGAACCCAATCTTCGAGCTTGGGTTATTCTTGGCAGCCCAGGAAAGTGGTGCCGATCAGCCGAAGGAGGATCGACTCCACGTCCACGTGAGCAACTCAACGCAAAACTCACATTGAACTCTATACCACGCGAACACCACCCAGAAAGCAGCAAGAGGAGACGAGAATTGCGAAATCCAAAGCACAACTCCACCGATCGCACATCTACAGAAGAAGCGCAGGCGAAAAAGCCTTAGCGTCCCGTTCGAGTTTGGTGGAGCACGCCATCATCGTACTTCGGTGTCGCAATCCGCCGTTCCTGCACCGTGGGAGTGGGCGACGATCACGACATCTGCAACGCCCAACACGACTTGCCCTTCGTGCCTGTTTCAGGCGGCCGCAGGACGCACAACCTCCCGGACTACGCGGCCCTTGCCTCGTGGTTGGAAGGACCGTAGGCAAATCATTCCTCTGGCCTTCTCCCGGTGCATGGGTCGTGGTCTCGTGCTGGCCTGTAGAGGAGTGATATGCGCGGTGCGCCAGGGCGAATAAACTCAGGCAACGGCAATCACGCGATCGCATCAAATTCTTGGCCATAGCACCTTACGCATCACCGAGCACCTCACAACTCGAGTGACGAAGAATGGCATCTTCGTCTGATCATGTACTTCAACAAGAACAGCAACTCACTCCGCCATCTGGTTCCGACGTGGAGCAGGATGACGCTTCACCGCCTTCCCGACCGACCATCGCCGTGCAGCAGGAGGTAGAGGAGGATCGTGAGAGGGAGAGGCAGCGACGTATACTCTCGCTTCCTTGTCCTGGTTGTGAGCAGGACGGTGCTGAGGGTGGTGCTGTTGGACTACGGAATCGATACAAGCGGGAGATTGAGGAGTATACGGGTCAGAACATCGCCATACCTGTATCCTCAGCACACGCTGAAAAGCACACCGTCATGCCTTTTCTCGCCGAACATATCCCGAATGCCTACAACGTTGTGGGAACAGCACAAATCGCATGGACTCCGCAGCAACCACAAGAGAGCCCTGACGAGCAGATGGCTGTAGACCCCCAAGCAGAGAGGGAGAACACCAAGTTCTGCTACCGCCACTCACCAGATACAAAATGTCGACGCCAGGCCAACGAACCCAGCATGCAAGACCTACAGACTTCCCTCTCCGCTCTGTCGCAGTCGGATCAGCAGGCTATAAGTCATGTCTGGTCTCTCTTCAGCGCGGCTCCTGGCAAACACCGCAACCTCATGCTGCAGGGCATACTCACACAGTGCTGCTTCCCACAACTTAGCTACATCAACGGCGCTGTACGAGACCTGATTAAGATTGACTTCCTCGGCGCTCTACCAGCCGAGCTGGGCTTCAAAATACTCTGCTACCTGGACGCAGCGAGCTTGTGCAAAGCAGCGCAGGTCAGTCAGCGGTGGAGGGCTTTGGCGGACGATGATGTGGTGTGGCATAAAATGTGCGAGCAACATATCGATCGGAAGTGTACGAAATGTGGCTGGGGTCTGCCATTACTGGAAAGAAAGAGACTGCGGAACGAGAAAAGGCAAATCCAACTACGAGCGGCAGGAAGAGGCTTGAACGAGTGGAGCCCGGCTATCACACCCATACCAGATGAGTTACCATCGGAGCGGGCAGTCGGGAAGAAGAGAGCGATTGAGGAGGGTACTGACGGAGTGTCTGGCCCGACTAAACGGGTCTGCTTCACCGAAGATACCATCGCAGGACCAGCACCCATTGTGGCAGAAGGGTACTTCAGACCAACGCTTCCCACGAGGAGACCTTGGAAGGACGTCTACAAGCAACGCTTCAAGGTCGGCACGAACTGGAAGCACGGTCGCTTCTCGACGAAGGTCTTCCGTGGCCATACCAACGGTGTCATGTGTCTGCAGTTCGACGATAAAATTCTCATTACTGGTTCATACGACACCACAGTCAAAGTCTGGGACCTCAACGCCACAGACGACAGCACGGCTTGCCTAAGAACATTACGAGGCCACACCAGTGGTATTCGGTGTTTGCAGTTCGATGAGAACAAATTAATGACCGGAAGTCTGGACCATACTCTGCGATTGTGGAACTGGAAGACAGGTGCATGTCTCCGGGTTTTCCAGGCACATACCGCTGGCATCGTAACATTGCACTTTTCGGGACCGTGGGTGGCGAGTGGTAGTATGGACCAGACCATTCGAGTTTGGAACTCCGAGACACAACAGACCTTCCTTCTCCGTGGACATACGGACTGGATCAACAGTGTACGAGTAGACGAAGCCAGCCGAACTCTCTTCAGCGCAAGCGACGATCTGAGTGTACGACTATGGGATCTGGACGCCAAATCCTGCATCAAGGTCTTCGAAGGCCATGTCGGACAAGTACAAGTAGTCCTTCCTATGCCAGCCGAATTCGAACTCGACGAACATCGCGCTTGCTCTGCCCTGCTACCCAGTAGCTCGAGACCGAATGGCAAGGCTAATCACGACGCTGACGATGATACCTCCTCAGTAGCATCCGGCTCCGAACACCGCTTCGACGTCCGAGCTGAGACGCCTGGTCCATCGGAAGAAGAGCCCTTCTGGCCCCACCAACCCGACCGTCCCGCGCCACCACGGTACATGCTATCTGGAGCCCTGGACGCCACGATCCGACTCTGGGACGTCCACTTCAACGCTGCCGAGCGAGGTAGCACGCCTGGCCCCTCGTCGGCTTCTCCACCTCAAACTACCCAACACGCTGGTCAACCCCTTCAGCCAGGCACTCTCGCCCCAGCACTACCCCAGCTAGCACCACAACCCGGTATACCGTTCCGCATCCTGCCCACCGACCCTCTAACTAACTCGCACACCCCTCGCGCGGCGTCCTGTCTACGGACCTTCTTCGGGCACGTGGAAGGGATCTGGGCGCTCGCCGCTGATCATTTACGTCTGGTGAGTGGGAGCGAGGACAAGATGCTTAAAGTCTGGGACCCGAGGACCGGGAAATGCGAGCGGACTTTCACTGGCCACGCGGGCCCTGTTACTTGTGTTGGCTTGAGCGACTGGGGCGTCGCGAGCGGAAGTGAAGATTGTGGCGTTCGGGTGCTTTTGTTTGGGGATGGGTTGGGTGGAGAGGGAACGTCCAAAGATTGAACGCTACCCAACGGCGGGAGGAAGGGTGACTCTTAACTTGCGTTTTGAAGCGATGGTGTTCGGCGACCAAAAAAGAAAGCATCTCGGATCTGATCTACGGGAGGGGCATTGGGGTCGGACATATGAGAGGCGCACGCGAGCAGCTTGAAAGGGTGTTGGCGGCGGCTAGTATGATACCCTTCTGTGGCATCGTTTGGAAGGCTGTGAGCGGTCAATTGAAAAGTATCATGTGTACCAATCTCCTCACTACTGTCCCTGATGAAGTGAGTGTTTTCCGACACCGGCAACACCAGACCTCCGCAATTGCCGCTATTTGACCGCAGTCTCCGATGTCGCTGCTCCTAGATACCTCACCTTAGGTCATCATTCGTGGAGGTCAATGGTAGTACCTCCTTCCACTGTCCATACAAAGAAGGTCGGCTCTCTGAATCGGCGTCGCGAGGTCCTGGTCCAACAGATGAGACCACGATGTCGAAACTCTCCGAACCCTTAAAGGCTCTTATCAACGCCGCCCACGCGAAACCTAACACCCTACCAGCGCCTCGCCATATCGCGAGTGTGTATGAGCGAGTCGCCAATGGAGCGCTTGAGAAGGGGGTGGGGTTGAAGGCGTGGTTGACTGCTTCCGTCCGTCCATCTACTTATCTTGAATGGCTGAAGCTGACTCGAAATGTGGTAGACAGCAGCAACCTTCACAATGAATTCGCCAGACTCGTTACTTGAGCTCTACAAACTGGCCAACGACTCCAAGTTCAAGCGCAACGAGCACCACGGCATCTGGACCGCCGAACTCATGCGCGAAGTCGGACTCAAATGCATCGGCCTCAACGGCGTCCCCCGAACCATCAACTGCCTAGGCGCCTTCTACGGCGGTCTCCCCGCCGCCATCCGCACCTCCCTTTCCGAGAGACCAGCCCGCCGCGCCTTGCACCAAACCTCCATCGCAGAGACAGTGAAGCGAGGAAACTGGATGTGGGACCGCATCTACCACCCCTTCACCGCGAAGCTAACCTCCAAACTCGCTTTATCCCACCCCGATCTTCCCGTCTTCATCATCGAAGGCGAGTATGGTGCCCTCTTTAGCGATCCTGCGCAGCCGCCACTAGATCCGGACAAGTATCCCGATGTGGGGAGGGTGGCGACGAGTATCATGGCCATCGCGGTGCTGCGGGCGCAGACGGGGGTGGGGCCGCAGGTTGTGAGCCATATCTTTGGGTTGCGAAAGGCTTTTGAGGATGGGACGGCGGAGCTGGAGCCGATTGAGGGGGCGGAGTGGTTGGCGGGGAACGAGGGGCCGACGTGGTTGTTGGAGCAGGTGGATGCGATTGTGGCGGAGCTTGGGGGGAGTAGTTTTGCGCCTGGGATGGAGAAGGCGGGGACGGGGAAGGCGAAGTTGTAGGGTTAGGGGTTTATGGCAGGGAGGCTATGTAACACTTTGTACAGACTACATACACACGCTCCCAAGCTTTTGGGTGAAATGCAGAATCTACTGCTCCATCTCCTTCAAGTTCTCCGAAACGTTGAACTTCGCCCCAGTCTTCTGCTTGATCTCGTCCAATTCCACGCCAGGCGCATGCTCCGTGAGCGTCAACTCGCCCTTCTCGCGGTCGACTTGGAACACACACTACACATCAAATTAGCCATCACCACTCACACCACCGTCAGGTTAGGTATTCTCACTCACCAAATCAGTAATAATAGTACTAGCAACCCTCGCCCCAGTCAACGGCAAACTAACACTCTGCACCACCTTCGGCCGCCCATTCTTATCCACATGATCCGTCAAAACCACAATCTTCGTCGCATCCGGATTGCTCACCAAATCCATCGCCCCGCCCATCCCCTTGAACACTTTGCCCGGGATCATGTAATTCGCTAGATCCCCGTTCGCGCCTACCTGCAGCGCCCCAAGCATCGACACGTTAATGTGTCCGCCCCGGATCATCCCGAAGGAATCAGAGCTATCGAACGTGCTGGCGCCAGTGACGAGGGTGACGGTCTCTTTCCCAGCGTTGATGATATCTGCGTCGAGCTCGGCGGAGGTTGGGTACGGTCCCATGCCCATTATGCCGTTTTCGGACTGGATCCAGACGTTCGAGTTCGGAGGCAGGAAGTCGGCGGCTAGGGTCGGCATGCCGACGCCTAGGTTGACGTACATACCCGGTTTCAGCTCCTTGGAAGCGCGCTTCGCGATCCTATTCCTGCGCTGCAGGGCTGGATTGTCTTTAGCTTCAGCCTCTGGGTCAGCGTTCGGGTCGCGCAGTTTCGTGACTTCGATGATCTTCTCCTCGGTGGCTTGGACGATGCGGTCGATGAAGATGCCTGGGAGGTCTATCTCATCGGGTTTCAGCTCGCCGAGGGGCACGATGTTTTCGGCTTCCACGATTGAGATCGTAGCGGCTTTGGCCATGAGCGGGGCGAAGGACTTGGTGGTGTAGCGGAACTGGCAGTTGCCCGATTCATCGACTTTGTGCGCGCGGAGGATGGCGACGTCGCCTTTGATGGCTGTTTCCATGTTGTACACGCGACCATCGAAGATACGGGTCTCGCGTGGTTTGCCGGGCTCGATTACCTGGGAGCCTTTGGATCTGATGGGGATTTCACCGGTCTGGATGCGGGTGTTGACGCCGGTGGGGGTGAAGAAGGCGGGTATGCCGGCACCGCCGCAGCGGAGTTTCTCGGCGAGGGTTCCTTGGGGGGTGAGTTCGATGGCGACTTCGCCGTTTAGGTATTTCTTTTCGAGGGAATTGTTGCCACCCAGGAAACTACAGATGGCTTTGGTGATTTGGCCGGATTCGACGAGGGGGCTGAGACCACCGCCGACGCCTGTTCCGGCGTTGTTGGAGACGGCTGTGAGGGAGTGCAGGCTTTCTGGTCCGCGTTTGTGGAGGGCTTTGACGAGGGTTTCTGCTGTTCCGCAGAGGCCGAAACCTGCGCTGAGGAGGGTGGAGCCGGATTTGATGTCTGCTACTGCTTCATCTGCGGAGGCGTAGACTTTTGATGCTTGGGTGGCCTGTACTTGTCGCCATAACTTCGCGCTAGACTGGAAGCCTCGGCGGTGTCGCCATTGGGGTTGTGGTTGGCGGGAAGACGAAACAATGCATGCTTGTGACAGACGGACCCGGACTGGAGACGACCTGGCGAGGTTTCGCGTTGTGGTTGATGCTATAGCTTCCATGGCGGCACTTATTACCAAAAGAATTCCAAGGGAGAGTGGTAGACTTCTCGCTCTATGCGCTCATACTCCACGTAAAATTCGGACCAATGGTTCCTGAGCCCGCGGTTTTGAGGGGAGAAGACAGAACTGGAGATTCGAGGAAGGGGAAGACTGTCAGATATTTGGTCTGGTCCAAGTCGTCGAGGTGAAATGGAGACGAAGGAGATCCAATGTTGTTGTATGAACGACGACATCGGGCAAGATCGGCTCTTAGCTTACCCGCGCATGAGCCGTTGGTGAAGCCCAGCAGACGGAGACGGATGTCGGCAGGGATGGAATATACGCGTTATGTAGTATGTAAATTCCGCGCGAGCGAGACACGGATCTCGGACCGCTTCCACTCATCTGACATTCACTTCCGCGTTGCTCCCTGCTTGTTATAGTACCATCTAAAAAGGGACAGAAGCTGCTAGGTGGAATGGAATCCATGCATCCGGGGAGCTCATCAAACAACTCAGAGGTATGATGAGCGCGAAACCTGTGTCCGCAGTCGGCTCCAAAGCATATCTGCCTCTCCTACTTGTTGTTCCTCCTCTGCAAATATCCAAGCACCTCATACCAAGTAAATCATCACCATCTATAGAGTCATGGCGAGCCCGCAGTCCCGCCTTCTGCAACACAGGAGTCTCACTCAACCGGATGGAGCTGCACGATGAGCTTATTTCCCACCGGCCCTGCGATGAAAGACTCGGATTGCTCGATGCCTTCATCGTCGATAATAGATGTCTCGAAGTTCGTGTAGATCGATGCGAAGAGTAGTTTCAAAACTACACCGGTAAGCGGCAGTCTTCACGAGAAGCTAGGGACAGATATACCTTGCAGTGCAAAATTACTTCCTATGCACATCCTTCCTCCACTTCCAAAGGCCCAGAACCATCTTCGGATGACCTCAGGTGGAGGGAACGAACTGTCGGTTTGCAGACGATCTTGCATAGCCATCCATCGCTCAGGAAGCCATTCGTTGGGTCGAGGAAATATCTCGGGTTGGCGATGCAGGCAGTACGCATTGCTACTGACCGTAGTACCAGCTGGGATATAATGACCGTGAAGCCTGATCCCTTCCTCGGGTACAACTCGCGGCTGGCGCACGGGAACCGCGGCATGCAGGCGGAGGGTCTCCAGAAGGACACCATTGAGAAGCGGAAGAGCATCGACATCGGCCGCCGAGGGCAGTGCTTGCTCCGCTGCTCCCAATCCGATTGATGGTCGCAAAGCTGAGAGCTCCGCACGTAGCCTCTTCTGTAGTGCTGGGTCCAATGACATCCGGTACAACACATACGTCGAAGTGATTGCAAAAGTCTCATGCGCAGCAATGATATGATCCAGTACCTCGCTGGCACATCTCTTCATGAGATCTGTCTGTGAAAGCTGGCCACTTTCAGTCTTGTTCTTCTGAACCAACTGCGAGTACAGCTGCCGGAAGACCACGGGAGAAGTGCCATCGATATCGGTCTGCTGCGGCTGTGTTTGAGCAGCAAGAGTATCAGTCGCCAGCTGCATGCACACCGCCTCGACGACGTTGTCTTGTCCACTGTTGTCGAAGCTCTGAATCTTCGACCGGTCCTTGAAGTACGCTTCTCGGCCTTCTTTGTCTTGGAGGAAGTCGGTACTGTAGGCGGTCCCGAAAACGTAGGCAGTCATGAAATCAATGCCTGCCCACTGGAATAGCGACATGACATCAGGCTGCGTCTTTTCGTTCACGTATTCATGCAACAAAGGCAGAAACTTCCCAAGCACAATGCCTGTCGATAACGTGTCGAGATCTTTCGACCGTTGGATGTATGATTTGGCATACACGTTCGCTATCATCCGTTTCTGAACAGAATGTGGCCGGTGTTCCAGGGTAGAAACAAGATTCGGCGTACCTCCATAGTTTGCGAATATCTGTACGTACCATGGGTGCTTCTCCAAACCAGCGGTATAAATGTCACGGAGTCCTTCGAGTGAGACGACGCTGACTTCCCGTGGCCCAAGACGAACGACGGGTCCATGTTTCTGGTGAGCTGCGAGAAGAGTTGTCAACTCCTTTTGCTGCGATATCCGTCGACTGAACCACCTGGCGGTAATTGAGCAGAGTGGATGTGCTGTTGGTAGTTTTGACAACGGCGAGGCGAACCTCGGGTAGTAGATGTACTTGTACACGAGCACGCTGAGTAGCGCTGCTACGCCAACGATCGATAACATTGGTAATGGGGGAAGAAAGTGTATGAAATAATCCATATGCAACGCACAGTCGAAGTTGTGGATTACAACGAAGCCTCCAGCTGGTCGACTGCAATCTAAGCAAGTCTGGATGTGCGGCGTACGTGCAGCTCTATCCGTAGGTACCTCTTCTTCCCACGATGACCTGCAGCTCGTGCATATGCAGCTCCATTGGCGTATTGGGTGGGTCGGAGGTGCATGCGCTTCCGTAGAATATCAGTTACCTAACGATCATTGATTGGCCTCGTGTGGTGTGTTGAGCGTTCATCAACAGCCGATCGGAAAGAAACCCATCATTATCATAGCATATTGGAAATAGTCACAGTCACATGTGGTCCCCGTTCTGTTTTGGATGCGGCTATAGATTCGTCTAGAAGAGGTCTGTATACCGGGAAGCGTGTCCTCGTGTAGACACACGCCAGTGCATTGAGATGCCTTGTTTTCCAACGGGTGTTGTAAAGCGGCCTGCCCACCTCATCTTCCAAACTCCTCTCTCTTGACCAAAGCCACGGGCGGCAGATACACCTTGTGGCCATGCACAAAGTAGTATATCGTTGCGAAACCCATGATGCCAACATATATCACGATCGCCCAGTTCATCGTATCCGGTGTGAGGCCGACGACCGCAACCGGGAAGAAAGCGAACACATAGATCGGCAGTAGGAAGCAAAGAGCGATGATGTTGATCGGTAGGCCCCAGCGTCCGAGGCTCCAACGGCGCGGAGGTAAAGGTTGACCACGAATACGTTTGAGCACCAAGCAGGATATGACGATGATATAGCTTGTGAGCAGACTGACGGTCGTGAGTGCGAGGATGGCATTCAAGGCGGCAAAGGAACCGATGTTGATGAGGGACAGCAAGCTCGTCACCACCAACGAGATCAAAACCGCATTGAGTGGAATGTTCCAGCCACTATCCAACTTGGAATCAGCCTCTCTTCAGCGCTCTGCTAGGTCTTGCAATTGATGGCTTACGGTGAGATATGCGCAATCCATCTGTATCCTGGGACTCCCTTGTCTCTTGCGAACGACCAGATCTGGCGAGAAGCAGTGGCTACTTCGGCGATAGCGCTGGATGTGAGCGTCAGGATAATAATGAGCGTCATGATGTTAGTGCCGGCGTAGGAGTGAGTGGTGTTGAAGAACACTTGGATAAATGGGTACCCTTGGATTGTGTCAGTCATTATCTCTGCAATCCGGACAACGGAGACTTCAGCATAGCCGTGAGCCCAGTGCGAGTATCTTCGTCGGCGTATGCACCATGACACATGTACTCACCAGTGAGACTTGCAAGGACCTCATCGACGTTGCCAAGAGTGAAGACCAGAGTGACGGCCATGATAAAGCCAAGGAGAGCGTTAAAGGTGAAGGACCAGAGTAGCGCTTTGGGGAGAGTAGAACTAGAATCTTTGACTTCCTCGGCTGTCATGAGATATCAGTGCTCTGAACATTGCAACTCAGGTGATCGGTTGCTACTTCTTACACATGTGCACTGCGCAATCAAAGCCTAGTGAAACGTTCGAGTATGGTTAGCAATCTGGACGAGTTGATGCCATTGCTCGACGGAGCTTACCAATCGTAGAGATGACAGGGCTCAGAAGTCTTGTATCGATGTTAGCATATCCTGACGCTCATCAATGAAAAACCTTTTGCGTGACTGGTCATGGCGTGAAGAGCATAGCCAGAAACTTACCCTACCATCGTTGCTGTACCGTTGGAATTCCAACCACCAGCGTTCGAGAATCGGAACCATACATCATGTGCGTTCGCGATTGGCGCCAGTATCCACAGGACGATGATGATAGCAAACAACCCAAGCACATGCAACACGAGAAGGAACGCTTCCACCAGGGGCAGTTTCTTTGCTAGCACGGTGTTGAAAACGACCGCGAATGCCGCGACAGCCATAGTTAGCAGTGTGCCATGCCAGGCTTGAGGAATGTAGGTGTCGTCGTTGAGGATCATCAAGCCTTGTATGATCGTTCCGGTGATGAAGCAGATGGCGCAGATTGCTCCCTGCCAGCCAGTGAAGCAAAGCCAGCCTACCTGCAGACAGAAGGGCACAATTGTTAGCAAATCTTTTAGACAAGGTAGGGGCTTGCCCATACTAAGTACGATAGGAACTTCTGAGCGCTCGGAGGAGCGAATTCAGAAACCCTAGAGGAGCATATCAGCCGGTGTCTGTATGCGTGAGGTTCATGTCTTCATACCAATGGTACTGCCTATAGAAGTAAGCGGGTAGATTAGTCTTCGTCTCAGCCGACGGTGTTGTGGTCATCGAACTTACCCACCTGACGTCGGCGCTACAGACAGAAGGGCAAAAGGGTCAGCGAAGATCTCAGACAAGTTAGGGTTTTGCCCATTGCTTTGTTACCCATTGAAGCCATCTCAGCAATCGAGAGATAGACAAAATAGAAACCGGCGACCACGATCAGAAACCCCCAGAGCAAGCCAGCTGTGCCGCCGTCTGTCAATGAAGTGATGATCGTGGTAAGTAGCACCTCCCAGGTTGCGACCAGACAGCACGCTGTGGCTATTAGCACCACTGTTTGTCGCAGGTGGGGAGTAGCATCAAGGACATACCAAAGCCGAGTATGCTGAGGAAGTGGAAGTTGCGCTGGATGTTGTTAGCAAGGGCTCCACACACACGCATCACGGTGTCACGTACTCTTAGCTCTTGCACCTTTCCCAGCTGTGACATATCCTTCCTGTCGACTTCTGTGCCTTGCCATTTTTTTGCGACCATCACGTCGGCCATCTCGTGCTCGTCTTCGCCATTGTACGTCGCCCTTACCTGGTGGGCATAGGCCATCGACTTGTCCACGGGCTCCCCAGATGATCGTGGAGCGAGCACAGCCATGATGGCGCCAAAGAAAGAAAAACTGCAGAAAGGAGGCTGCGATAATGAACAGAAAATCACAAAGCACGAAAGAAACAGCACAAAACGATTCACGACACGGGCAAGGTACCCACCGGTAGCATTGGACGACCACCTTGCCAGGGATTGAGTGCCGGGGACAAGCTCGAGCTTCTGCATGCGTGCGCGTGCGGATGGGGTCGCGCACGCCTCGTCTAGATACAGTACAGTAGTTCGGAGGGGAGAACGATGGATAAAGTGGCGCCAGGGGATGATGGGCCGCGGTGCGTATCTTGGAGAAGCTCTAATTAATCGTAAGAGCTACCGGCCGCTCCTGCAGCTCTGCATATGCTGGTGGAGGGTCCTAAGGATCGTGTTGGTTTTGATCGTTCTGTGAGCTCGGGTCTGGGATCGAGGCGTGGAAGTGCTGCAGTGCCGGACGATCGCATGACACTGTAGTTCTGCAGCGTGCCTGGAGCTTCATTTGACTATCGGGAATGTGTACTTTGTATGAGTAGTCCCTATCTCACTTCCGCTTATTATTCCACAAGAGCTGAACCCAGCGAGCAGCAGCAGCATCGCTAGCGTCTCCAAGCCTCTGGGCCGGTCGGTCCGCCGGGCTAATGCCTGCTAAACGAGTGCAGAGCTCTCGATTTCCTATTTAGCCAGCGGATATGCTCGCCACGCGCCGTTCCCACCCTAAAGCTCTAAAACCGCCCCGGTACGTTCACGGCTCCCCGGCATCGCCAGTGAGATTGGCCACCAATCCCGTGAAGACTGTGCCTCGATCTTACAGCCATAGATGGCACATTAGGAGGGGAGTGCAGCGTCGGTCGTTGTTATCTTTGTAGTGCTAGTGAAGTCCAATAGATGGGCGTTCATCTGAGACCCAGGCCGCCATAATGTGCGCTCGTTCGGATGTGTTGGGTGTCGAAGCAGAGATCGTCCTTCTTAGACACCTTTCTCTAGACGTATCCAATCGTTACCGCAACTACCATCCGCGACATGGCAGACAGCTACCGCGCCCCAGTAGCTGTCATCACTGCTAACGACCATAGCGCCTGGATCTCGATTTGCAATACCTTTGGTCTGACGGTTATTTTATCAACTTTATGTGTGCGCCTGTACATCCGAGTGAGAGTCAGTCCCCCATTCTCGACGGACGACTTCACCTTCATCGGTGGAACAGCGCTGGCAATCGTTCAAGTCGGCCTGGTGTTCGCTCAAATCAACGCTGGGTTCGGAAAAGCAATCGATCAAATCAGTGAGCCAAACTTGGTCAAAGTCCAGCAGGTGAGCCTCTGCTTCTACCTGACAACCAGACAGCTTTGACGGATCGATAGTTCGGTTATGCCTCAGACATCCTCTTCGTTGCGGCACTTTACGGTTCAAAATGCTGTGTCGTGCTGTTCTTCAAGCGGATCTCGCCATCCCGTGCGAATGCAACAATGACCAAGATCGTGCTGTCAGCGTGTCTGGCCTTTGCACTTGCCTCGATCATGATGATCTCTCTGCGTTGCAATCTGGCGGCACCGTGGCTGCAGTATCGTCAGACTTGCACAGGCTTAAATGCGCGTTGGGAAGCCGTGGCCGTCTTGGACATTGTTTCAGAGGTTGCGCTATTCGCAATGAGTCTTCATCTTGTCTGGGACCTGCAGACGTCGATCACAAGAAAGAGCAAGGTGGTCTTCGCATTTGCGTTGCGGCTGCTGTGAGCTAGGCGTCTCGTACACTGCAACCCAGGTTGGCTGATGTTTGAATAGGATCATCATTGTCGCTGGGCTGCGTCTGCACTATGTCAAGCAGCAGATAGCTTCGAGCAATCCGACCCTCGCTGGAGCGACTGCCGCAGTTCTTACCCAGGTGGAGCTCTTCTGCAGTATAGGTCAGTTTCACATGTTCGATTCCTACCAAAAGAGGTCCCGCGCAAGTCCTCTTGAACTCGAACTGCTTGCATACTGACACGATCAACCCAGTGGCCGCGACCATTCCCTGCCTACGACCTTTCCTGGGCGCGTTTGTGACAAACTATGGCGCAATGGGGGGCGAGACTATCATCAACGGCTCTCACATAGGGAGCTCGGGCGCAAAAGGCTCGAAGGTCTTGGGGTCCAGCTTCACCTTGCGTTCGCTCGATAAAAACGAAACAAGCAGCAGTGAGGGGAGAAAGATCGGAGGTCGTAAGCTCGCGGATACGAGCACCCACCTGCATGGTATCGACCTACCCAACAGTCGGATCGGCGCAAACAAGAGCAAGGTACAGCACGTTGGTAACGATGCCATCAGTGTCGGGAGTAATGAGAGTACGAAAGGCATGGTTATTAGGAAGGACACCACCTTCCAGGTTGACAGCGAAAGCTATCATGGGCGGAGCGTGTCTGATGCACATCGGCATGAAGAGAGTGACTGAAGCCGGGGGTCGTCTGGCGTAGTGAGTCTAGAAGCCTTTGTACAAACTATAGATGGGCACAGACAGTGCTGCGGATGAGAGCCAGAGACGCTGGTGATTGATCTGCTGCTCGAGGGAGTCTGCCAACACATTAGCGAGGCGTCCGGGGTTCTCATAGCCAGGTTCAAGGCGGCGGCCTAGACGGTGCCCCCCGGGTTCGAACATGGTCTGCGGTTCTACATTCAGAGTAGTTGCACTGCTCAAAGGACGGGCAATAGCTGTGCGAATGAGCAGCGCGCCTCGATTGAATGCGTTTCGCAGATGGCCCCCCTTGAGATGGGCATCGTTGTCGATAGTATTAGCGACGCCGCGTCCCGCGATAGACTGAGCGAAGTATATTTTTTAGATATGTGCCGTATCTTGCTCGACAAGAGTGTCTGTTCATGAATGCGCGGAGCGAGGCAACTCGACAGGATGTAAAATACCCGGGAGACGAACTTTTCAGCACGAGCCTCCCAGGTCTTCGATATCGTGATCTTCCTCGCTGGTGCGGTGGCGAACGATTATTATTGTTTTGGCACCCGTGATAACTCCAGATGGACATTCGCCATCGAAAGCCGGTACCATGCTCAAAACACACGCTCTCCGGGCTATCTTGCTCACGACGCTGAGCTGTATCAACCTCGTCCAGCCGGCACCGCAGCATTCCCAGGCACCGTTGAGAATGACAGAGGTGGAGCATACACTTCGTCCACTCTCAGAGTATGATCTCGACGACTTCGTTACTACTTATATAGATGCCTTCAAGCCCGGTCCGGTGTGGCAGTACCTCTACCATGATGTGGAAAAATACATCAACTATACCTGGACCTGCACACGAAAGATATTACAGGAGCAATGGGAAGAATTCAAGGACACGAATACCTCAATCGTGAACGTGATCACAGTCTCTACGGATGATCGGCAGGATTCTGGAAGACGCGAGAAGGTTGTCTCTTTGGCTGTCTGGAACTGGTTGAAGCCACAAGAGGCTCTGTCAAACGAACACTCACCCTTCTCGATCGCTGCCCATCTCAAGTGCTCAGACCATCTCGATATCAACATGACGCGAGCGGAAGATTACTCGAGGCAGGCCTTGACAGCCATGGAACGATACATCGGCAACCTGTCCGAGCCACAGCTGTACCTCAACTTGCTCGCCACCCATCCTGATTGGGATGGACACGGGTTCGGTGCTGAACAAGTCGAGGTCGGCCTGGCGAAGGCTACGCTCGCGGAGATGCCGGCAACTTTGCTCGCCACCGGAGCTGGCTACCCACTGTACGATAGCTTAGGCTTCCACTCGCTTGCGAATATCACAATTCAGACGCTGGATGATTTCCCGATCATCTGGTTTGAGTACATGCGGTGGGATGCAGAACAATGAGTCTGTCATGGAGATGTGTACTGCTTGTATATCTGCCGTGTGAACTTGCTTAACGGCGGAGTACACAGCAATGTTGCTGACCATGTCCATTCGCCTTCCCCAATGAGCTCAGGCCTTCTCATCCTTTATCTTGGTTGCATCGGTCTCTCCTAATGTTACAGCCACATCTCCAACCAACAGCTTGTCTACGTTAGGACACCACCATGACACAATAATCCCGACACCACTGAATCCAAGTGTCGCAAGGAAAACTGTACTGAACGCCGACGAGCTGGCTTCCTGATATGCTCGCACACCGGCTGCAATGATCGAAGGGCTCGATCCTGGAACATCGTCAAAGTTTCCGATGGCGATCCCGCCTAGAAAAGCCGTCACCGAGGATGCTGGGAGACCTGCGGAGATGAGTGCAGGCGGTACTTTGGCCGGGATCGTCTGGGCGAGGCGATTGCTGAGCACCACAGTGTAGACTGTTGAGCATATGGTACTAATGGTACTCCTTGCACTGCCTCCGGCACCAGTGGCCGTACCGATTTCGCGTTGATCGTCGATCACAATCGTCGCAACGGCGCTGTTCAGGATCTCATTCCAACCGATGAACGCCGTGGTGAGGAAGGCCAGCACGCACGCCATCACCGGTGTATCGGGCGTACAGGCGGCCATTGCGCCTAGCAGAGCAGATCCGATGATAAATACCACACGGATTTGAATGTCAGTCCTCCTTTTGAGCCAAGCACCTAAGAATAGTGAAAGGGTCAGCGGTATCTTAGACAAGAGTCACCCGCAGACATAAGTCAACGGTTACCCTTTCACCCATCAAAAGCTCACCGCAGTATTCGCCAAAGAGTATGCCACAATTGGACAGGCACGAGATCCACCCAACCCACATGAACCCGTGGTTCCCACGGTATAGGGTTGCGACCATGGACGGCCAAAGGATTGCCAAAGCATAGTATGTGCTCGCTCCCAGAGACCAGAGGATCACGCTTACGTTCCATCCACGGTTTCGGAAAAGATAGAGCGGCAACAGAGGCTCTCGGAGTGGAGCCCAGGCTTCCCATAGGAAGAAGGCGATGAGCAGGGCCACTCCAACTACCACTGCGCTAACAACATGTGCCGAGTCCCAGGCGTACAGCGTTCCTCCCCAGGAGAGGCCCATTAGGAAGAGGCTAGAATCATGGGATCAGTAAATGCTGCCGTACAGCGAGACGATCAATGACTCACAGTAGCCCAAGTGTCGCCAGCAAAGTGCCAATATAATCAAAGTGCTTCAAGAACTCCATCTTGCGACCGTACCCATGCTTCATCGTGAAGCTCGGCGGCTTGTAAAACAGGTACCACGTCAAAGTGGACACAGCGTTGACAGCGATGAGCAGGTAATACACTCCTCGCCAGCCGACCGAAGTCTTGAAGACGAAAGCATAGCTTATCGCAGGTGCGAAGCCTGAGAAAGGGATCCCCCAGAGGAAGACGTAGCCTTGGGCAAGAGATCGCCACTTCATGGGAACGATCTCTGAAACGACGACTTGAGGACATCAGCATTTGCAGCATGATTTGGAGCTTTCGGGACTTACAGGCATATGAGAGTTGCACACTTGCGCCGACACCGACCAGCGTTTCGCCTGCTATCAACGCCGGGATACTGGGTGCAGTGGCACAGACAACGCTTCCGATCGTTGCTATAGCACTGCCGGTAATGAAGAACCAACGACGACCGAATATATCGGTAAGACGGCCGACGATGATCAACCCAATCGACGAAGTGAGCAGATAGCTCAATGCCACCCATGTCAGGTTGGGGTTCGGACCTATATCAGCGTCAATATAGGTCAGAATGGGTGCTGCCAGTGTGAAGCCGGCAACACCGCATCCAAACGCTGAGCCGATGGCGAACATGGACCCTAGGAAGTGGGCACTGCGGAAGTAGCCTGGTGGTATATCGGCCTCTGCGACAGTGAAGTCACAGCCCTTGACATCTTCAAGGACATCGGAGGAGGTTGGTGACGCAGTCTCGACATGTTGCGTCTCTGTTACACTGGGGTTGCGCTTTTCGGCCATCGTTCAGTATACCAACTATCAAGCGCACAGAAGGCTGCTGTGCAACGCGAGCAGTGAGCGGGACCTATATGGACCATCTACGACACTCAACGCTTTGATCTTGGCTCCTCATCTTGAGCCGCGGCAACAAGGAAGATTGAGACCGCATCAAAGCTGGCTACCAAGACACCAACGCAAGACAACGGACTGCTGAAGTTGGTCAAGTGCAGGCCCAAGACATTGTGCCTGTAAACAGCACGATGCAGTGTGGGGTGCGGGTAACGTTTCCCTGACTTCACTTCTCCGGTCCCCAGATTATGGTATTCTGGGGAAATGTGCTGGTGTGTCGATGGGATCAACTCTCATGCCGGCAAACCGACGACTGCAGTCTGCCATGTGTGAGAAGCATGACCCCAGAGGCCGATGTCGGTGCTTACGCCTGTGCCTTCATGTAACAGCAAGAGTCTGTGTCTTCGGAAAGGAGAATTCACGACACAAACGAACCCCAAACCTCGCCTTCGAAGAAAAGAAAGCTCGGAGAGTGGGACGATGCCGATCCGGATGTACGCAACGACAGCAAGGCGGTCCCCAATCGCGACTCGGTCGCACGGACAGAGCATGAGCGTGCTGCACGTGAGAACCACAACGCCACCAACTGTCGTCTCTTCACCCTCTGTGCGGAGCTGCGCAACCAGATTTTTGAGAACGTGGTCGCGGAACATCAGTATTTTAGATCAAAGTCCGACCTTACACCCAAAAACACTGGCTTCCTGCAGACCTGCCGGTTCCTGCGCCGTGAACTGTCGCCATTGTACTGGAACGGCCCTCGAATCAGCCTCTACTTCTGTGAGACGAACCTTCGCGCTGGTAGGCTTGACATAGTCACGATGCAGCGTTGGCTCGAGTCCGTCCTCGAGGTGCGAGACTTTACATACGACAAGCTTCGTATTGGCATGAGCACTGGCGTCGACAGGTTTCGGACTTGGCATGACTCTGTCTCTGTATCGATTGAGCCTATGGACAGATGGGCACGAGAGCATGGAGTCAGTTGCTCGAAGTGTCGCCATGATGAGACTGAACGCGATGCGCACGGCCAGTTGCACAGCGTTGTTAAAGAGCTGAACGAGAGGTTTGACAATGAGGGTAAGTGCATGGAGAAAGAAGATGTGCTGAAAGCGGTCGCTGTATGGTTCAATCCACCGAAGAAGGTCCCAGTGGAGCGGCGGGAAACGATTCAGTACATGGGGTACAGTAGACCCAATGTCGCAAGACGCCGTCCGACATCCTAGAAGGGTTTTGTGACCTGCGGCATACAAAGGTGCGGTATCATGATATTTCTGCTAACAGTGGTTCAGCTCACATCGACTCCGCATACCTCACCGCACCTCTCGCAGCACCTATAACAGCACCGCGTGCCCCTGCCTTGTCGAGATCCACCACGGCGTTCAGCGTTATGCCTTTCGGCGTTGACAAGGCAGCCTTCAGCTGCTCTGGAGACATTCCGTCCACCATCGCACCTGCTGCACTCCTGAGGAACTGGGCTGCAAAAGCACCTGCTAGTGGCCTTGGAACACCCTCGCAAACACCAGCATCGGCGATCGAGTCTACCGCTGTAACCGCGAGTGCGTGGCATGCGGCTCCGATCGCGACGCCTTTCATCAGAAGACCTTCATCCACGTGCAACACTGATCCCACTTGCTCGAAGAGCTGTGTCACAATGTCAATGCGCTCTTGGCTGACCGTGGAGGGGCTGGCAAGCAGAGAGACCGAGCCGCCCGTGCGCGCTGCAAAACTGGGAATGACTATGACGATTGCAGTATTTTGGGGAGCGCCGCTGCTGGTGAGCTCTTTCTGCAGCTGATCCGCAGAGAGCCCGGCCATAAGACTGACGATTGTCTTATCGGCAAACCTAGGGCCAGGCTTGGTAGTCTTTAGCGCTGCCGTAAGATCTTCCTTCGGGCAGCCGAGTATGACAATCTCGCTTTTCTCTGCCATTTCTCCGGAAGCGTCACCATACCCGAGCTCGACACGATCCGCCTGATCGCCGAGGCGTTGCCGGACGCGGTCGATGGACGGCTGTGATCGTGTGCAACCAGCCAGGCGAAGAGACAAAGGCCTTGAGGATGTCTGCTTTCGAAGGAAGCCTTCAAGTAGTGACGTGCCCATCGAGCCTGGTTTCCTGATCAGCGTTCTCCATGGAAGTGGCTGAATGCGGACGGTACCAACCACAGCCGAGGATGGCGACCTGCAGCGATTGTGGAGGTTCTGCCATAGTTGAGAACGTAGGTCGTTTGGGAGTGATGGGTAGTAGGATACACCCTCTGGCAAGTTGAGTTCTCCGACTTATATAAGTCCTGGTTTTACTTTGCAAGATTGTGCTCCTTGGCTCAGATAGCTGACGGCAGAAGGGAAGCAGAGCGTTTTGCCTTAGCATTTCACGTCAACGTAGAGATCCTGTCGGAATCAACACTGCCAGGTCCCTTAGTCCCTATTGATTCAAGAGTGTGATGATCTAGGTAGACTTGTGGCTATCTTCCAACCATTGAACGAACGAGGTGAGGCAAGGAAAAGCGGACCGAAAGATCGGGCCGAGACCGGCCTGGGGAATGGGGAATGTCGTCTCAACGACCTCACTTCCTTTCTCCTATACAAGACGGTTTCGGCTCCGTCCGAACTGTCGTCTCTGCGTATGCAGATGTAGTCGTTCCTGAGCGCACCGCATCGCCATGTGTCCAACTCAGGTTTCCAACGTGAACATACACATCCCACCGAGAACCAAGCAATGCCAACACGATGCCTAGGCTGAGTCGGTGATCTCAGCCATAACAACCAGTGCCAGATGGCGACGACAGTCGGACTAGCTGATTGCCAGTACTTTTTGCGGGCAGGATCACGTCCATATGAGACAAACTGGGCCAAACGAAGGGAAAGCCTATTGGGACGAGGTATAAAGGCTTCTACGTCGAGTTGTTTTCGAGTTCCTATGCTGGGGTACAAAGTACAAGGCAGAGCCAAGACAAGAAGGCGACCCAATAGATGAAATATTCCTTGGCCCTCTGGCGGCTGTGCTCTGGAACCCGGGTGGTGCTACCGTACCGCACCTCATCTACTCCATACAAGGCAGCGCTTCTCCTCCGAGTGTGCTTGTTGGGTGTTCTACGACAAAGTACCACTCACCAAGATACCTCGTACTCCTCAGTCATAGCTTCAGCATGCATTCATACTTGCTTGTCGTCCTTGCCATGGCCTCCTGGACGATCCCTGGCGGGGTGGTTGCGAAACACATGCGCCGCGATAGCGGATTCGAAGTGACCGCCCCTCAGGCAGGAGAAACTATCGTTCTCCCAGAGATTAGCATATACACGCAGCTGATCCCGATCCGATGGACGGTGCCGGAAGAACTGAAAGATCGACCGGTCATGGTGTCCCTGGTGCAAGGCTCCAATCCTGACAACCTTACTACCATCGAGACAGTAAGCGGTAAGTGACGCCCTTGCATAACACGATGCGCTCCTCGTATGAATTTCCCCTACTAAGCGTACCCCGCCTGTAGCTGGCCTGAAGAACAATGGCACCTTCGACTGGAATGCTGATGTTAGCTATGATGCGACGAGCGGCTGTAATTACTCAATTTATGTGAAAGTCTGGATAGACTTCGCCTACTCGGGCTACTTCACCCTCATCAACCCCGATGATAGTGGCATCGACACAGATGCGCAATGCCCAATCGACAACGGCTTGCAGAAGCCGGCCAACGGAAGTTGTAAGTCGCACATCCCCTATCAGGGGACGAACGATCAGTAACAAGTGCCGCAGACATGTCGTCCTCGGACGAAGTGATGCAGCAGAACTCCGGTGATCATGGCACTGGTGACTCTGGCGGCGTCACAACGACCACCCTTGCAATCGCTGTTGCTATTCCGATCGCCGTTCTGCTTCTCCTGTTTGCTATCATACTGTGTCTTGGTGTCCGTAGAGACTGGTTTGTGCGCAAGGCTGATCGGGATGCTCTGTCCAAATACAGGGAAGCCTATGGCAACGATTTCACGCAGCGGACCAAGATTGGAGTAGAGATTGGAACGAAGGAGAGATCGAGCATGGGTGAGCTGAGCGGAGATCACGGGGCCCACCAGCTCAACAGCACCGAGGTCTACCAGCTTCCAGGAGACGAGGCGGGACGATGAGGGCGCTCGATCATGATGTGGAGTTCGTGTTTGCTCGATTTGTCTGTACTCTAGTCTCATCAAGCCTTCCGCCAATGCTTGTCCGATGATTTACCCCAATGTGTGTTTATCTTGAGCACGAAACCGCCTCGCTCGATCGTATTGACAAACACATAGCCTGACGGAAAGAGGTAGTTTGACCATGTGCCAACGAACTCTACAAGTCCACCCGCAGCGTCGTCTTCTGGGTAGATGTCGAAGAACGCCACTTCCTCGATGTTGCCGCCGGTGGGGTCCTCTGGGACCCCCGAGACATCAAGCACTCTCAGACCAGATCCATAGTTCGACTGGTAAGCCAGGCCATCGTGGACATAGAGGTTGTGATCAATGGATTTTGTTTGTGCTTTATGGTAGCCAGTATTCTTCGGCGCGGTAAGGTCGCTGATATCCCTGCAGACAGAAGGGCAAACGGGTTAGCGAATGTCTTGAATAAGGTAGAGTTTTGCCCATGGGTTTACCAGATATACATCACACTGCGGCCATCGGACGCAGGCTCCACTACATCTACCTCGTCCAATTCGTCGTCGGAGAAAAGATACTGCTGCCATGACTCATCCAGTAGCCAGCCTTGGTGGGTGTAGGTTGCTCCGTAGTAGGGCGTCCGCGAGATGACAGTTGATGTGTTGACGCCCGACGATCGATCAGTGACATCGTAGATCGTGAAGGTATCTTCGTTGAAGCCATAGCTACAGACAGAGGAAAGGATTAGTGAATATCTTAGATAAGTTGAGGTTTTGCCTGTTACCTTGTTACCAGATGTCGCGACCTTCGTATCGCTCGTCCGGACCTTTGTAGGTAACACATTGTGCATCATGGACGTATCCATCTTGTGCTGCGCAGCCTGACGAGGTTGGGCTGGATATATTCCTCATATCAATGAAGATCAGACCACCGCGACAAGAGCTATCGCGTGGCATAGCGCCGACTGCCACTATATAGTCTTTTTCTTCATGTGCGACGTGGTTGTGGCTACTGCCGACCGGAAGCTCGTTGTACCATCCCGTCACGTCGCTGGTGGAAAAATTCTTTGGCGAGCTCGGGTGGATATCGAGAAGCTTCGTCATGTCGAAGATTTGGATGCCGTGGCCTTCTGCTTCAGACCCTACGACGATGTAGTTCTTGTAGCTTTTGATATCGTGCCATATGGAGGTCACGCTTTGCTGCGGGAGGCGTCCCAGGTAGATGAGCTTTCCGCGGCTGTTGATTTCGCAGAAGGCGGTCCCGTCTGCTTGAGAGATGGCGATGAACTCTCGGCCTATAGTCAGAAGGACAAAACGGTCAGTGCAAGTCTCATAGGTTAGGGCATTGTCCATCAGTCTCGTACCATCGCCCGATGTCCAGCCCCACGTATCGCTGCCTTCGCCAGCCCATGAGCCAAGATCGGCATGGGATTTGAAGTCGTACATATCAACCTGTGCATGAATCAGTATTCTCTCTGTAGGCCACGATTATGCCTCGATGGCTGACGTTGTTGCAGGCGAACGTCTGGTTCGGGTTGCCTTGCTCCATCACAGCGACTCCGTTGGCACACTTGACATAATCTCGCTTGTGCCTCGAGCCTGCTCTATTTCTGACTTGACCCCAAGACGGCCACTTCCAGCTGTCGAAATCACCAGCCGCCCGCTGGCGAGCCCATGTGGCCTCTTTTTTGCCCATGCTCATGCGATGCACCTTTCCGCTGGCATAGTCGGAGGAACTATACTCGGCCGCAGCGACCAGCGCCGGGATGAACAGCGCGAGTGAGAGCTTCATAGTGAAGAAACGAGGTCTCGAGAACAAGAAGAGTAAAAATTGCGATGGAATGCTATGAGACTTACAGCATGCTGGCCATACTTATAGATGCATTCCACACTTCGCAGACTTTTGACTTATCTGTGGAGATGCCGTCGCCCTCATACATCTTCCTTGACACCTTCCACTTGAAGACCGTAGCCCGTACGGAAGCCCAACAGACATCTGGGCATCTTCTTCATCTATAACGGCCTTTCGATGAAGGCCATGGAGTAGCCTTGGAACGGAGGCACCGATAACATGAAGAAGGTCTGCCAGTGGATTACCAAGTAATACGGATCTTCACGCCCGCGTCGAGTGGGCCAGGTAGGATGGAAGTTGCTGGTCTTGGCCCAGCTGGGCGGTATAAAGTTCTCTCGGTCTTGGTAATGTCACACGACAGGGTGGTATCCAGGGTAATGGCCTCCGAGGATATCCAGGTGGTGCCTTGTGTGGACCAAGGAAGAGATTCATGTTGCGAAGCGATGGACGAAAGAAAGGGACATCTGCACATCGCCAATAGTCAGCCGGGGCACTGTCCAGGTGGGAGACGCGGTGGATGGTGGGGACGTACAGTATTTCAGAGCTGGAAAAATGGTGTGTGTGATCATCAACTACACGTATCCCAGAATTGGGAGGATGGCGAGTGTGATCATCAGCTACACGTATCCCGGAGTTGTAAATTGGCGAGCGTAATTACCAAATACACCGACACGGTATATGGCCATGCACGAAACTCGAATACCTAGGCTTCGCGTCAGGCATCACCTCCAACTGCCATTATGGGAGGGAAGGCACTGCATGCTACGGAGTACGAAGAAATCTGTGAGCACAAGCTTAAGTCTGGCTGGATCCTTCTGTTCGCCATCGTTGTAACATTACAGAGCGCTAAAGTTCTCCCGCGACGCATCCTCCATTCAGTCCTCGCGACTCGCAGATTCACTGACGCCTCCTCAGCATATTGGGGACGTCCCTTGAGCTGATCTTCTCCAGTTACCATCCAGATCTCGCTTCGGAGAGAGCTGGTAATTGTGGCAATGTGCTCTCACCTCACCCGGCCACACTCCACCCAGCTGCTCTCGGACGACCTTCGTAGCATGGTTTGGCCGACTGATTCGGATTTTGTAAGCACCCCCATGTGGGCTCGATTTTCCATCGAGAGCTGCCACAGCCGCTTTGGCATTCGCCGCAGTCGACACATCGACGAAGCAGTAGTAGTGGTATCTAGGCACGAACGTCATGCCGTCACGGGGTTGAGTCGGAATGATTTTGCTTACAGCCTCTATGCCGAAGCCTTGGAAGAGTTTTCGCAGCTCGACATTCAGGGCAGGAGCGCTGTCGATCCGAGGCAGGCCACCTATCCAAAGTCGCCGGCCTTCATCGCACGGGGTAGTCCAGTGTTCCTTGGCGTCTCGTCGATGCCACCTGTCGAAAACGTGTGCTTGTGTGGACAGCGTTGGGTCAATACAAGTAGAGACCCCAGCGTAGGTGTCAAAGTTCGATCTGGCTGGCTTGCGTCGTCTCTCCGTGTACGAGCTGACCTTGATGGGTCGTCCGCGAACCTCTTGGCCTGGGAGGCGGTCTAGTGCGAGGCTGGCATCGCCGGGGAGTAGATCCACGAAGCAATACGATGGGTTGCGGCCGGTGAAGGGATCAGTGGGTATGTCGAGCTTTGAGCTGAGCAATGTTAGATGAGATGAGTACGCAGGGTGGGGGATGCTTACATTGAGATGCCGTTGGCTTCAAACAGCGCTTCGACGTCCTCACGCTGTGCCACATAGGCCAGGTTGCCAACGTAGATTCTGTCCATATTAAGGAATGCTTCAAATGTGCGATGGATAATCTCCCAAGAAGGAGGGCTAAGTCAGGCAACAGACTACAACTTATCCTTGAGCATAAAGGTCATCCGTAAACAGACACAATGCATGGTCTATGTTTGGTTCCATTTTGATTTCTTTGTTTGCAAATCCTCGCAGGAATCTGCCGTTGAAGCGCAAGACTCTGCCTCTACGAGCGGCGCACACTTCAAAGTCTTGGACGGTCAGTTAAGAACGTCTCCTGATTGCCCATGCGCAAGTCAGTATGTTAGTACCGAGGGGAGGAGGATGGTGGAGTGGAAAGGGAGGAAAGTACCTGTACGGATGTAGGCGCGTGTGGAATGAGCAGGGATGCTGACATCGGGCTAACGTTAATCCGCGACTTTGCCCAATTTAGCAGTAGCGACATCCTTCGGCTTCCGGTGACGTTCCTGAGATACCGACAACTTCACTCACCTACAATAGATTCTCAAGGCCACTTGTGAATGGTGTACGTGAATATGAGTAGTCACTGTCGTTTAGTATCTCCTTGAGGTCTGTCTTCTCTCTTTCCTACACTGTTCGTCCGAAAATCTCGTCAGTTCTCACATATCTTACCACCAAACGTTATTCTACACTCATCATGTCAACAATCTCTGCCAGCGTCGCAAGCCAGACTTCGAATTTCTTTATGCTTCCGGAAGAACTAAGGAACCAGATCTACGGCGACGTCGTTGAGAATAACGACACCGTCTCGCTGCGAGGAGATCGCCTACTCTACACTCCAGCGTTAAGTCTAGTATGTCACCAAATTCGAAACGAGTACGAGGAGATCTACGTGGACGAAGCCATCGAAAGCGCTGGTTCCTTCCACATTCACAGCAACAACTTCGTGTGTAAGGGTCCGGCGATCAAACAGGTCCGAGAGACTTGCAAGCAATCCTGGAGACGACTTCAACACTGTATCATATCTGCGCCTGACGAACATGTACGATCAGTATCGATACGACATGCGGCAACTCATCGAAGGCAAAGTACTCGAGCCGGACAGGACGGGGCGAAGTACGAGGGTCTGTAAGGTCATCGTTCGGTGGGATCCGATTAGCTTCGATGTGGAGTATCTCAAACAGACAGTACGTAAGCTGAACTGGTACGTAACAGATGAGGGCATCTCCCAGATAGCAGCGCACATCAAGCAGCGCTCCGAGACCCTTCAAGCTCGATCAAAAGTGGGAGACACTCGCTAACACTTCTAATCTCGCTTCAGGTACTACGCCCCAACCTACGCCTTCACGAAGAGTGTTTGGCCAATCTTCGGACAAGCGATCGAGGAAGCCACTCAACGCTACGAAACAGACAGGCTTGAGAAGGTCAAGTAGCGGAAACGTCGCTGTACCGAGCAGTCTGAGCCGTCTCGGAATCGGAGGCGTTGATAGCGTGCCGCGCTCCGCCACTGTAGTGGCACCGGTCCTCTACATCGTCAGGAGAGACTGACAGATGCGCGATACGCAGACATGACGAGAGACCAGCTTCTCGAAAGCAAGATTGTTGACGGCGTGGTAGCTCTACCACTGAAGTGGCACGTATCTAAATGCTTTCTCGGAGAGCCAACCCTCCTCCTTCATCAGCGCTCTGTATAGCCTCCGTCCACAACCATTGCACTGCCCGTAATGAACGAGCTACGACCTCCCGACAGAAAGATCACCGCATCCGCAACTTCACCCGGCTGGCCAGCACGACCCATCGGCGTCCAGTTGGCCGCTCTATCTTCGAGCGCTCTGGCGATGTCGGGGTTCTGTCTCGTCATTGGAGTGTCCATGTATCCAGGACATACTGCGTTGATTCGCAGGCCTCTGCGAGCGTAGTCTTCCGACATGGTTTTGGTCAAGCCGATGACTGCATGCTTGCTTGCCTACAGCGACCCACGACATCAGCCTGCCGATTCCTGTCTTGCATACAAGAACAGACACAGGCGCATCGCGAGGAACGAAGAACCGCCTAGAACAGTACTTACACAGTAAGCAGTCGACAACCCAATCCCAGTCAGCCCAGCAACCGAAGCAAAATTCACAATCGACCCTCTCTGCAGCTCCCTCCCATCAATGGTCGACTTCAGCGGCGACTGTTCTAGCATGATCTTCGCCGCAGCTCTCATAACAAAGAATGTCCCATCCAGATTCACCGCCAACACTTTCCTATAATCCTTCGTCTCCGCGAAAGCTCCACCGCCTTCGTGCTTGAAAGCTATGCCTGCTGAGTTGACGACATAGTCGATTCTGCCGAAAGCTTCTTTGACGCTAGAAACGACTTTGTTGACTTCGTCTTCGTTGGAGACGTCTAAGGCGTGGGTAACGATTTTGAAGTCCTTGTTTTGGGACAGCGGTTGGACTTCTGACTTCACCTTCTCGAGAGCTTCTGCATTGAGGTCAAGGAGTGCAACGCCTGCTGCACCGTCTTGAGCAAACTTCTTTGCTGTCTCTCTACCCATACCCGAGGCGGCTCCTGTGATTAGTGCGAAGCCTGGGACGTCCATGGTGATGGGTTGACTAGGGATTATGTTTGGTCTTGAAGACAGATTTCGAAATTTCCTTTTGACGTTTATGGTATGACGGCGTGAAATAGGTGACCTTTGATCCCGATCTTACCGTTAAGACGACTACTGTGTATTTGAAGCTGAACTCCGCCCCATAGTGAGGAGCTCGATGGTTTGAAGTTGAGGAGAACAACCATCTTCCGAGGTCAGAGCGACTAGATACCGAGCTCTCCCATCGACAACTTCCACTCTGCAGTACCTCATCTTCTGCTGGTAGAAACTTCGTTGCGTTGGACTACCAATGTTGCTGTACAAACCGTCACTCCCTCCATCCTGTAAAGACTCAAGAAGAGGCTCGCGCAACCTGGTATCTCTCTGCAACATTCTCAGTGTCGAGGAAGACTACTTCTCCACCAAGACTCTTCAGCGCGCCGACCGCATCGTCCCATTTCTCTCGGTCGCTCTCGCTGATGTGAAACAGCTGTGCGGCAACCACCTTCACTCTGGGATGACGGGCTCCGTAGCACTTCCACAGCGTCTCCATCTCGGCAATTTTGTAGTTGTGCGCAAGGTTAATCGCATTGTCTCGCCTCTTCTCATTCTTGATATTCGTTGCTACAGCCATGTAGATGATGTGGCGCAGCTGGTATCTACAGAGAACGTCAGCAGGAACACCAGGTGATGGATGCAATTACTCACGCGTCCGCGGCCTCCTGACAAGGCCATCCGCCGCCGCTCTTGACTTTCGTATTGAACTGCTTTGCGATGCCTTGCATCTCCATTATACCAGTATCCAGGAAGATCGCTCGTAAGACGCCGTCGTCCGCAAGCCGCATGCCATCCGCGCTGTCGTCGAGGTATTTGCGTCGAAAATCATCCATCTGTCGTATCTCGGAGGCTCGGTTGGCAAAGAAGCGTTCGATGCCTTGATTGGCACAAACCATGCAATTGCAAACAAAACCGAGATCTTCATGACGCTTCTGCTTAGGCTGGAACAGATCAATGTACGATATGGTGATCTCTTCCGCGTCAGAGATGTCTTCCTTGGCGTGGAGTACCATACACTGGTCATCGTTGTTCCAATGCAGCGTTGCGTTGGGCACGCACCGGTGATTGAGTAGAGCAAGGTTCTTGAACAGGCGGAACCTGGAAGTCTTGTCCTTCGGCGTGAAGGGGTAGGAGTAGTGGAGGAACGTGTCGATCACCCCTTGTGCAGTCTCTTCTCGTGGCTCTATTAGAGCGTTTCTGAACTCCTCAGGGTTCTTTCTAGAAATGTTGGGGCGGGCTGTCTGGACAAGAAAGTGGAAGAACACCATATCGGAGGTTTCGAGTGCTCGCACAACGTCCAGGAAGTCGTCAATGATCGTACAGGATAAGGGTCAACAAGTGTCTCAGCTTTTTGAAGGCGTTCAAAAGGGCATGAAGCGCAACGTGGAGTGCGATCCTGTCTCGGGGAAGTTTTCCATGCATCAGGACTCACCTACTGGCTCCGGGATCGTCACGGTTCCATGTCTCCATCTCCAGCATCGGCGCCATCGTGAGGATTCTCTGGCCAGCCTCGAAAGTGTCTCCCTTGGATTTGAGGCCGAAACCATGGAGTTTTGAATCCATAAGGGCTGTAAGCTCCATGATGACGGCTCGGCGGTGGAAGTTGATATGTTCTGCATGAACTAGAGAATCTACGATCTTCAGCTTACTTACATTGCCCCATTGTTTGCGTCCTTTTCCAAGACTGCTGCACACCACAAGCATCGCAATTTGCTTAGAACAAAGATCGATATCAATGAATGAATCTGCAAGTATGGCCAACTCCAAGCATGCAGACGGGACCCATCGCATGGTGCTTCAATTGTGGCAGGATCCTAAGTCGCTGTCTATTTCCCTCTGCTGTACTTTCCGGTGCCGTAGCCAACGCGTGTCTGTTTCCTCCTTCTGTACACAGTCAGCGCGTGAGTAAATAGTAATGTTCAACACGATTGACCAAACGATGCTTCCAACACAGCCAGCACAATTGGGTCGTCATTGGCATCACAGTACTCCTTCACCTTCGCCCACATCTTGCCATCGTCCTTCGATCGTTCGAACAGCAGACATATCTCGAGAATGGTCTTATCTCGCCGCTCGCAATCACGCCTGACCACTATCTTGAGCGCTCTGAGAGCTTTCAGCCTGTACTCTAGTGCGATGCTCACATCTTCGAGGTTGTAGATGGAAATTTTGTTGGCGTCAGCCCTGGCTTTCGCCGTTATCGATGCCGCTGCTGTATCGGCCCTGTTCAGAATCAAATGTTAGCTGAGACATACCAGTGTAGTTTTTTTGCCAACTTACGCAAAGAACAATTCCACACTTGGGAAAGGGCGCAAGAGATCAGCCGCTCTCATGGCAGCGCGAGACACATTTTCCGTATGTGTTGCGTGCTTCTCCTTCAGCCACTCCGCGCGTTCGTCGAGCATCGTGAACGCCTGATCCTGTTTCACACCGCAGGACTGCCGGAATCGCATGATGTCGCCCAGTCGTGCGCCCATCTTCTTTCTCTCGTCGTTGCTCAGTGTCAGCTGTGCGCCTTCGAGCCTGCATTCCGCACAGTTGCAGCTAAAGCCCAGCCTCTCTTCTCTCACCTTCCGAGTCGCCCACACGTTGATGTAAGACATCGTCAATTCTTCACCCTTCGTCACATTTTTTACAGCAACCACTTGAATCTCCTCCGATTCCCAGTCGTATGTCGCAACCACATTCGGCCGGCATGAATGATTCAGCAGCGTCGCATCATACGACACAGCCGTCCACCCCTCCCACCGCATCTGAGGTGGTGGAAACCCGCCGAACCCCATGATCGCCACCGCATCAGTCTGAGCGGCCGAGAAAGCTTCCCGAAAGAATTCTCGCAAGTACGGCAGACCGGCTCGCTCGATATATGCACCTTTGTTCGCCCATTGCAAGATGTGAAAGGTCACACGCAGGCGCTCGTTGCTCAGGGCTGCGATGTCCTGGCAAATTGAGGTCGCGGAAGGACGTTGGGCCCTGTTGGTCGGCCATTGCTTAAAGAGAAGTGGACGTGTGATGGTGACGAGCTCGCCTGGTTTGTAGTCGCGAGTGGCGAAGGCACCGCGGCCGTGGAGGCTGGAGCGATCCTCCACGAGTGGGGATGTCTCCGTTCCGGCTTCGTTGTCTGTGGCAGAACCGCTTGATGGTGTGAGGATGGCTTCTGTGTCGGAGCTGGAGGAGCCTTGAACACGATTTGCCCGTGCTGTTGCTCGAGAGGTGCTGCACTGACTGTCGCGGACGACGTCTGCGCTTCGGCTAGGCGATCTGGACAGCGTCATCGTCGGTGCAGGTTAGAGGCAAGCGCTGTCTAGGCCATGCAAGAATATGAATATGTGCGTGAACGCAATAAGAACTCGCCAGAAAGCTCTGTAGAACAGATTATGAGGTTTTGAGGTAGCCATGGAAGCTGAAGAAGGAGCGTGGAGCAGCCGGCAAGTTCGACGCTGCATCTGTATCAACAAAGCGTTCTTTCCAATTAGTACGACTGTAAGGTAGGCTATGTCCAAACCTGGGTATCAACGTCGTTGCCACACCACCACAAAGCCACCACGCATCTTGCTCACATAACCACACAAAGCCCACAACACTTGCTCTCCTTCTTGCCCTCTGGTTCTTGATACCCCATCTGCTGCTGTGGCGCATGCTGCTGTTGCTGGCCACCATACTGCATCTGGCCTTGCTGCTGGGCACCAGGATATCCACCCGCCGCTTGAGAATACCCATATGATGGATTGTTACCCATGGGATACGCCGTCTCATAATGAGGCTTGCCATAATCTTCGTGCTGTGGTTGATGCCCCTGGCCGTAACCAGAGCCTCCAGGCGGCCGTCCACCACCACCCTGCAGATCGATGTACATTCGGCCCTCGTTTTCCTCAGTGTGGTACTGTAGGTTTAGCTCTTGGCATACCTGTTGCACTCGAGGCTTGATTTTTTGGATATGATCAGGGCTGTGGTTTCCTTTGCCCACGATCACGTGAAGATGGCTTTGACCAGTCTGCTGCGCGTAGCGAATGCGCTGTTCCAAGATCTCCTCGGCCTCTTCGACGAATTGACCTACAGCCAGAAAAGCAAAGGGTCAGCAGACGTCGTGGACAGGGTAGGGCTTTGCCCATGAGGTTTGTACCGTGAAGGTCGATAGTATCGCCCTCGATCTTGCCAACTGCATTGTTTTCTCTGAAGATATACTCCGAGGCTTGCTTGTTGTACGCGTCGGCCTGCGCCGCGTGCTTCTTTCCTTCCAAACTCAGATCATGCGCTGCGCCGCCATCGCCCCGTTGGTAGGCTGCCTGCGACTTGCTGGCAAAATCATGATATTTATTCTGTTCCGAGCGTGCTAGATTGCGGAGGCGGTCGTATTCTTGTTCGGCATTGTTGGAGGGACCGTGGTTGAACGCTGTGAGGTTTGGTCAGTGTGGAACAAGGGTTTGCTGATGTGGCTGCTGAACCTACCAGAGCCTCCGAGACGTGTACCGACGGAATACATGTTGTATATCTTACGTGCTTCAAAAGAATGTGTGCTCGAAGTGTCTCGTGAAGCCAACTTGGTCGTCATCGAGAACTTGAAAAGCCAATGCCTCCGAAACCACCCAATTGGGAAGTTAGCTTAAACTCTATTTGTGGTATCACACTAGCGCGTAACGCGTCCATCTCGACAACACAACCTCCACCGCGATCATCTCGAGGTCCAAGAAGCAACACCACCACCCGTCACGATATCCAGAATCTAGGTACCTAATCACAACAACATCTTCTTGTTACAAAGCCTCGATCCGCGACCTTCGCAATGGAGTCGCTACCTCCTGAGTTGCTGGTTCGGATTTGTGACTTTTGTGACCACGCCTCGCTCAAGAACCTCCGCCTTGTTCGCAAAGAGTTTGGGGAGTATCTGTGAACACTTCTACATGGCTTTGTTCGTCCGGAACATGAGTAACCTCGAAGAACTCTCCAGCTCGTCACTAGCGAAGCACGTCCAAAGCTTCACGTTTTACACCGATGCGGTACCAACTTTCGCCTTGCACGCGCAAGTAACCGAGCGGGAAATATGGGAGAACGCCATCGATTTCCGCGAAGACATGGTACCCGACGTTCAAATGTCAACCATTGCTGGAGTGTCCGTAGACACCGGGACTGGATCACTACGCAACTTCATTCGGTACAACATTGCTCGACACCACTTCAGCCGGCAGCAGCTTGCCAATGGTTGGGGCGAGTATCAAGCACTACGGAAGGAACAGTATATCTGGCTTCTCGAACAGACGAGTCTCAACTTCAAAGCCTGTTTCGTAAGGCTCCCAAACGTCGTCACAGTGAATGTCATGAGCGCTGCAGATGAGAGACCAGCGAATAAGATACCGCTCTGGAAGATGCTCCGCCAACGCATCCTAATCGGGCCAGACGAGTGGAGGCGGAAGAATGGCAGGCAAAACGTTGCTAGCTTCGACCTACCCGGCGTTGCATTCCTTTGCGTACTGGAGGCAATAGGTCTTCGCGCTGTACTTGCCGAGACCAAGCCCAAGTTCAAGCAGGTTACCACATTGGACGCCAGACCTCATTCTCTCGGGCCTCTGCGGAACCTGCTATGCAACCTACCATTTACGGCAGAGACGTTCATACAGCGAGACTGGGACGCCAGGTACCGCTTCGTTCGCGAAAGCTTCCCACGCCTCACCGACCTTACGCTGCACATGGGAACTTTCTGTAACAACACACGGCACCCCGAACGGGATCGGCGAAAGGCAGACGACATACTTGACCTTCTCTTTTCTGCTCCACGCTTGAAAAGGCTCGACTTCTCGTACGACAACAACGCATATCTGGGCCCAAACTTCAATAATTTTGAAGCGACCTTCGTCGCTAGCCTACCTCACTGGCCTGACATTGAGGAGTTAGGCTTGAGCATATCGAATATGCACCACAATCAGCTTCTGAAGCTGCTACAGCTCAACGCGGCTCGCCTCCGTTCGCTGGAGCTGAGCTACATGTGGGTCAAAAATGCAAGAGTACTGTTCACGCAAATGCCGAAGATTCTGAACCTGGAAAAGGCGTCCTTCCGAATCATTCATTTTGACTGCGATGTGTGTCAGGATCAAAATTGGCTATTCGATACTGATAGCGACGTGAACGCGGCAAACGATCGAGCTATGGAGGCCTATGTGCTTGGGAAGACTGCAGTAATGCCGGATCTGGCGCTTTATGAGCTATGTGGGAGGTAACGGTGATAGTACCCCCTTGCTGGTGAAGCGCAGCCTGAAGCAGCGTACTTAGCCGGAACGTGATGATGTAGAAAGTCGTTCGAATGCGACAGCCTCCAGACTGCCAGATCCATCGTTGGTCGCTTAAAGACCACGACGGAGTCAGAGAGGCAGCTTTGCAAGAACCGAGAACAAGGCAAAGTGGCACTCTACCCCCTGCCTGACCACATTCATAGGAGGTGATCATGGCCTCCGAGAAGGCCGTCTCACGACTCGAGATTCTTGGAAACGATGTACGGCAATATGTGGACTCTTCCGCAAATTAAGCCAAAGCATTCAGGCTGGCAACGTGCCATAACGATGAAACCCTGCGACCAACCAGTATGCTTCCCATGGCTGCTGAACCGCCTCCCGATGCAATGGAAGCAGGTGGGATGGCACGTCCTCCTCCACGCTTGTGGAGAAGCGGAGTCACGCACCGCTAGGGAGCTGGCTCTGTAAGATAGCACACTTTGTCCTCCAGCCCCTCCCATTGCGCCCTGTCTTTCCCGGATCGTCTCGCATGTCGACCCCGAACCGCTATGAGTGCGTAGTCGTTGCGCTGCAGGTCCCCGCTAGAAATTTACATCTGATGTCACGTAGAGTTGCGAACGAGTTGATGGACTGTGTGAATGGGTTGACTCGGTGTACAAGCATGGGAGAAGGGCTTTGGTTGGCCAGCCTTGAAAAGATGGCACGGGCACATGATGTTAGTTCTAGCGCCACGTGGCTGCACACCCAACAAGGAAGTAGGTGAAACTCTATTTTGCGTTTGTTTACTGCTTAGTCAATCCGATTCCTGGTGAAGTGGTGGAACTTCTACGCTTTCCGTCCTACTGACAACTTCACCACTTCGCCTGTCATGTTCGCAAGGCAGACAACCACCACTACTGTAACGCGACCAAAAATTACATGAGTGGACCCGGCCACGATCAGGGCTCTCCTCGAGCAGCCGCCAATATGGCCCTTCCGGTGGAACTGCTGGAGGTCATCTTCGACTCATGTGAGATTGCATCACTAAAAACCGTCCGACTCGCTTGTAAGCAGTACTGCGATATCGCCACACGGAGAGTTTTCGAAAACTTCCATCTGGCTATGCTAGATGAGAAGCTGAAACATCTTCGTCCAATATCCAAGTCGCCACTCGCTACGCACGTCAAAGCATTCACCTTCTGGAGCGACGTACTCCCGAGCTTTGGTCCCCCCGTACAACACGAGCGCGAAAACTGGGAAGGGACCATAGACTGTCGGCCTGACATGATGAACGCTCACATGGCGTTGCGAAGAGACCCGGTAAATGCGATGCTCGATACCTCGAACATCAAGTACTTGCGTGTGCCGGTTACAAACGGAACAAGCTCTGGTCGTCTCACCTTTACCAACCAGGAACTCGAAGCCGGCTGGCGAGAGGTTCAGAGGTTGCGCGAAGAACAGCAGGCATGGAAGAAGGAGGACACGATCACCCGCTTCAAGGAATACTCTTGTCAACTTCCGAACATCACGCAAGCGCAAGTCCTGCATTCTACTGCCTTAGCGGAGCGTTCAAGTCGATCGCGAATCTGGAAGAGGCTCCGTCCGCGAATGCTTGCAGGGCCACATGAGTGGTTAGGAAGGCGTGGCCAGCACACGCTGCTCGATGACTCGGACCAGGCTATTCACCTCCGGTGTGGCATGCGTTGGTCTCCTAGAAGCAATTGGTTTCCGTGCGTCCCGCGGCGGTATCAGGCAAATCGAGAAACTGGACGTACGTGCATCACTGCGAGGTCGCTTGCAAGACCTGTACATGGACACTATGCAGGGTCAGAAGTCCAGATGTCGCCTCCTCCACGAAGCCTTCAAGCATGTCTCGAATCTCACTCTCGGCGTGCCCGACGCTCATCTTTTTGACTGCGAGCTCGCCACTGAACTGGTCAGCCTACTACACTCCGCGACTAAGCTACGCACACTCAACTTCGCGTACGTCCGCAATGAGAAATTCATCAATGGCCCTGCGGGATCTCTGGTAGACAATCCACCACATTGGCCACAGATTCGGGATCTGAGCCTGAACACTGCCAACACGGGATCGGGTGCACTTTTGGAGTTACTCCGCCATCTCGCCCCGACTCTCTGCTCGCTGAAGCTCTATGACTTGAAGATCACCGACGGAATCGGATTCGTCAAACAGATTCCAGAGATACTGCAATTGCGGCGTGTATATCTCGAGCGAATCGTGCACCGCTAGACCATCAACCAGAATGGCGACGTTAGCCGTCGTAAGGCTACTCTATTCAACAAAGGCACCGAGTTTGAAGCACCGTACGAACAGGCTGTGAAGGCGTATCTGCTTCGTCAAAGCCCTGAGCTACCGGAGCTAGTGCTGTGTGATGAGGATGAAGACTATAGCTAGCCAGGGGAACACGAAGGCCAGCAAAGATGGACGGTCTGGTGCTTCTCGACAAAGGCCGAACGCACGCCCTGACTCCTTGACTGGATCAGAGGAGCAGTGCTGTGGTGGGCGATGGAGGCGACATAACAGACAACTTTGCACCGATATGCGATGCCGCTGTGCTGTGCCAGCTCTTGCCATTGGGTGTTTATGACTTGCAGACATCATTGGGGCGACTTCGCTCAATTAGACGAAGGTAACCACGGGTACTTGATTTTCACGCCCCATGTTCTCTCGTACACTCGTTCATGCGAGCGTTCGATACATTTCGAGCTCACGTCTCCCAAGCTGAACCACCACAGTGACGGTCATTCCCTTCTGATGCAACCCGTAGCAAGAGAGAGGTTTCTACATTGGTTTTCAGTCTTCTACCACTGCTCGAGTGACCACAGCAGGTCACACCTCCGACTAGTGTTGCACAACGACTCCGGGCCAACGCTTGACAAAGAAGGTTGCTGCATAAGCTTAGCGAAGCTCGAAGGCTAACTGCTCCACCATCCCAATCACAAGCATGCTAGCGAACATGTGCCTGCCGATCATTTGGAGATCGACTTTCGTGCAGCGCCGATCATTGCGCCTTCACTCGAATAACCAGGTCGTTGGTCATCAAGGTACGGCTCGTGGATGCCGACAAGGAAGAGAAATGCTTGAACGAGCTTAGTCGGTCATGCTTGTTGACTACGCCGGCGGACATCGTACTTGCTTCTGTACTCGAAGCCGTATAAGTAGATCTGAGTTCGCACGTCCAATTCATCCTCACGAGTTAAAAGATCAATCAGCTTCGCAATCATGCATCTCTCAGCATCCGTCCTCATTGCTTCCTTCGTCGTTTTCACGGTGGCTGATCCGACCGTCTACCTTATCCGCCATGGCGAAAAGCCGAGCGATGGAGGTAATGGCCTAAGTGCTGTCGGCCAGCAGCGTGCTCAATGCCTCCGCAACGTATTCGGTGCGGACTCGGGATACGATATCGGATATATCATGGCCCAGACACCAGACAGCGGTGCGTAGCTTCGAGGTCCGCGGATCGATGCCTGTGTGCTCATCAGTTGACACCTGTCAGACGGCTCCCGCGCCCGACCTTTGCAGACAGTAGAGCCTCTCGCTGGAGACCTAGGCATCTCGGTTGACACATCGTGCGACCGCGACGATCAGGACTGCGTGGCAGACACCGTTGATGATTACGGCGGACCCGGCAACATCCTGATCTGCTGGGAGCACGATGCGCTCCACGATATCGTCAAGGAGCTCGGCGACAAGAACGCTCCTGACTATGACGGCGACGAGTAAGTGATGTCCTTCCTTGAAGTCTCGAGTGATGTTTTGCCGCTGACCGATACAGCTACGACATCATCTGGGTCGATCCACCGAGCTATAAGGATATCACGGACAAGTACTCCGAGAACTGCCCAGGCCTTGATGATTAGCGAGAATCAGCCAATGTTAAGGTGTTGGCAGCTATTTGGCAGTAGTTTTGTATATAATCATGTACATTTCTAGATGGCACGTCAGCGAACATCTGTCCACCCAAAACTCAAGTCGTACTGCATGTGCATGTGGGATGGACATCAAATTTGCCTCATAGCCGCGCCTTCATCCAACTCTCAACGACCACAGTACCCTCAGCTTTTCCTTTGTAGCCCAACAGCTTGTCGATGATGAAGTCCTATCATCCAAGAGGATCAGCGATCATCCCGTATTCTTGGAGTGCGGGATTCTACTCAACAGCATACTTACCTCATGCGAAGCACCCGGCTGAACAACGTACTCGACCCGCGGATGTGCCTGTTGCAACTTCTTGGTCGAGACTTCGATGCTGTCGATCAAAGCCTCTCCACCACCGCCCCAGACTAGAATATCCTTGACTTTGCCATCCAAGCCTTGAAACCATTCAGCATTTGCAATGGCTGTCTGATTATAGTTGTCGACCTTTCCTGGGCCTGTGATTTGCAGTCATCAGCACAAAAGTTCTGGCTGGGCGGAGGGGTGTTCTCACCAAGAAACAAACCGGCCCAACGATGCGCTGCCGCTGGAGTGACATAGTCGCTGTAGTGATTACGGGACGCACTGTCATCGTCCGTTGCGAATTTGGTCCACGGAGAGATCAGGATCACTCCTGCTAGTGGCGAAGAAAGCTCAATTTTGCTCGAGACAGCCGAGTGGGGATGTAAGAGATGAGACAATAGCATCAGAGTCATGTTGGCTCCTGCTGAGTCGCCGGCAATGAAGATCTGCGAGGAAATTAGCAAACCAGTTACACAGAAGAGATGATGATCTTACATCACTCGGCTTCTTCTGCTGCGTCTCAAGCAGCCATTCCAATGACTCGGCTGCTTGCTTCAGCTGCGTAGGATACTGGCCATGAGGAGCAAGCGTATATGACACAACAACCACGCTCAGATCCTGGGTCTTGGACAGCTCCTGAGACAACTCAAACAGCCATTGCATATGACCTGCGGACGCAGCTAGAACATAACCACCACCGTGGAAGTAGAGCAAGACTTTGCGTGCGGTCTTCTTGCCAATCCAATGGACTTTGAGACCGCTACCGAGGACATCAGTATCTGGTTGGAAGTTTTGCTTCTTGGCTAGGCCGAGGTATTCAGCCTCTGTGGTGCTGTTCATCCATTGCTCTGCGCCTGGTGAGATATTGGACAAGTTGGTCCTCAGTGCGGCATAGACAACGTCTTTGAAGAAGGTATTGGCCTTCGCTCCGCCGACGAATGGAGTTGTCAAGAGGCGAATGAGGGCTGATGCAATTGATGAAGCTGCTACCGGGATGAGAGAGAGCTTATCCATTGTGGTGACTTGATAAGAGGATGCCATGGTGGCCGAGTGGGATGCGAGGTGCAGAGGAAGCCGATTCTCGCGGTCTTGTCGGACAGCAGTTATATGGGATGGGTATACTCAAGGCTCTGACAGTCTTGTCAAAACAGCAGATTTGTGAGAGGCGTATAGTCGAAGTAATATGTCTCTTGTGGTGCTGATGCGGAATCGGAAGAGCCCTACTTTCAGGCGAGCCACGCCCCACCAAGAAGTGCCTAGAACTAGAACTAGTTCTACTGTTGCTCCCTCAGTATCCAGCACTGCTCGTTGTGGCCTAGCGAAAAGTGCTAGATCTGTTCGTCTCGTGTCTGACTCTCACGCTCACGCTGACCAACCTGCCTATCGCCTCGAGGACAGTCTATTGATGACACGTCAACAGTACCACTCGACCGCCAAAGGACACATATACCATTCAGGCCTGAATTCCTGGCTTATCAAGGACATTATTACCATCTCATCATGGACAGGCTGCCTGAAGAACTTTTGCTCCAAGTCTTCAGTTGCTTGGATATAACGCCGCCATCGGTGCTGAAGTCACGACAAGAACCCAATTCATCGCTGACAGACGCGACATACACACCCTTGAAGAACCTATGTAGTGTATCAGAGCGGTGGCGGAGGATAGTGCTTCCGTTACTGTTCTCTTGCGCTCGACTGCGGCTCGATGGAGTTCCTCCCGAGTCGACTGATTTCTGCTACGCTTGTGGCCTGCCAATCAACGAAGCGAGTCTGGAATCCGAGGATACCGAAGGACTTCACCAGGAGCTGGCCAAAACTGCGTGTGGTCTTTCCACGATGCTAAGCGAGCCATTGTTCGGGTACAAGGTGCCTTATCAACTGATGACAGGCAAGAAGCTGCCGGGCATTGGGACGTTAGAACAATCCGCAGCCTTGTGCGCCCTCATGTTCTACCATCAGCTTGTGGACATGCTGTCGTTCCTGGAGCGCGAGAATATAACGAGAGAGGTTCAGAGCTTCGTCGTGCTTAGAGACAAGGTACCATTGTGGAAGCCGCTCTCTGCTACAGGTTTGCCGAACCCTGGTTGGCGCCATCTTGGTGCAGTACTGTTCTGGCGACAGCTGTTCTCTATGATTGATCCGAAAAGAGTGGCGATACTCGCGCCGCCTGGAGATCTGGCTTATCTAACCAACACTACAATGGACAATTCACATGTGAGCAACGGCCAGTGAAACACGATACCATCGTAATACAAACTGACTTCCGCGATCTATGATCTAGGAATGGGCCTTCGGGGACATGGACTTTCACTTGTTGGAATTTAGGAACGAGAACCGTGACTTGGCGGGTAGTCCACAGCCGCTGCCATACGGCAACGTATTAGATGGATCACTGAAGGACATCGCTGCTTACTCACGGACAAGTGTACTCTGCTCACGGCCATGGACACACCTAGCCCTGAACGAAGGCTCTTTCTTGAAATCGTATGGCACTTACGAGTACTTTGAGCGAGGGGCCCCTTCGGTAATCCATGACATCACCCGTCTGCTTGCGCATTACGGCAGCCCGTTCCCGAACGACAGCCTGGGCCCTCAACCATGTATGCAAGCGAGCATGCCCTTCGTGCACTCATTCACCTACACTGGGATATTCCCGTTCGCTAATCATGCCAACTTTGACAAAATGCTACCACACCTCGAAGAACTAGACTGTCGTTTCGCTCCTGATCCGGGCTCCGGCATCCTTGATGATAGGCAAAGAGTTGGACGCGCAGAACTGCAAGACTGCTGGCAGGAACTTTTCACCGCATACCAGGATATATGCTCTGCTTTGGAGACTGGTCGCGGTGCATACCCTCGATTAAAGAAGTTCATTTGCGGTGATTCACGTGTTACTGGGATCAGCGATGACCTGGAACATCTCTTTACTCCGCTTTGCTTGCCCGAATGGGCTGAGCTCAAGCCTGGTGAGTTCCATAGGCTCGTCAGTCCATCATCCCCGCCAGAACCAAGCCATAGGTGGACCGACGATGAGAACGAATGAGCTCAAGTACGAGAAAATATCAGGGGTTAGCTAAACAGTTCTGCGCTCGGGCTTCTCCAGAAGCATATTGAAGCTCACACTTTACCAAACTCTCTATGAGAACGAAGTGTGGCCGAAGTCGCATCCCCGCTTGCATGCAACGCTGCAGGTACACGGTACCTCCATACCACCGAAGCTCTCTCACCTCATCGATGGATGCGACAGCAAGATCTACTTCCGATCACAAATTCCTTGCAGTACTGAAGACACCGGTCATTGTTTTCTAGGTAGTCCACATTGATCTTCGCTGTCTCCTCAAAACTCCAGAAAAGGCCCTCCCCGCCAGCCACCTGGACAGCAACTCTGTCCACGGCAAGCACCATGAGCACTTCAACAGTTCTTGACCTGGAGGATGCGATCTCAGGACTGCCGCCGTCGCCATCGAAATACTCGCACAAGTCGACTCAAGCGTTTCTCGAGCAGTCGAGAAACAGAGTACCGATCCTGGTTGCCCTAGATGAGGATCCAACTGGTACTCAAACGTGCCATGATATCAATTTTCTTACTGTATGGGATACGACGACGCTGGTAGAGGAGTTCCGACAAACAGCTTACGGCAGCGGTTTCTTTATCTCGACCAATTCGCGCGCTCTTCACCCTCCGCAAGCCAAAGACTTGATGCATGAGATATGCTCGAACCTTAAGTCAGCGGCAGGCGATGCGGGTGTTGAGTTCGAGATTGTGCTGCGGGGTGATTCGACTCTGCGAGGCCATTTTCCATTGGAGCCAGAAGCGGCGGAAGACATACTCGGGAAAGCCGATGCCTGGATCCTATGTCCCTTCTTCTGCAGGGAGGCAGGTACACCATAAATGATGTCCATTACGTTGCTGAGGGTGACAAGTTGGTACCGGCAGCTAACACGCCTTTCGCTAGAGACGCAACTTTTGGCTACAAGAGCTCCAACCTGCGAGACTGCGTCGTGGAGAAGTCAAAGGGTAGCATATCAGCAGATCGGGTGCAATCTTTGACATTGGCCACGATCCGGCAAGGAGGACCTGAGGAGATCACACGACAATTGATGGCCTTACCTTCTGGATCAATCGTGATCATCAATGCAGCAGCGACAGAAGATGTTGATACTGTTGTTCTTGGTCTGCATCAAGCTGATGCCGCGGGCAAGAAATTGCTTTTCCGCACTGGTGCTGCTTGGGTGTCTTCTCGACTGGCAATACCCCAGATAGAGCCAATATCGGCATAGCAATTGTCTCTGCCCGGTTCTGTTGGTGGCTTGATCATTGCCGGCTCTTACGTACCCAAGACCACTGCTCAGCTGGAGGTGCTCCGAAAACGAGGAGGAGATAGGCTGATAACCATTGAGCTAAATGTGAAGAAGATGCTGGAATTCGAGGAGAGTGCAAAAACAGTCATAGAAGATGCAGCCACTCGAGCTGAGCAAGAGATCCCCAATGGCCGTGACGTCCTTATTATGACAAGCAGGGAGCTCGTTACCGGCGAGGATGAGGCATCGAGCCTTGACATTGGCTCAAAGGTCGCTGAAGCTCTTGTCAACTTCTTGACAAGCCTGAAAGTAAAGCCGAGATACATCATCTCAAAGGTATAGTACACCACAAACTGTACCGTCTTGTCAATTGCTGAGGCATAAAAGGGTGGGATCACATCGTAGGATATGGCCACGAAGGGCTTGAAGATGAAGCGTGCTTTGATTGTAGGGCAAGCTGCACCGGGTGTCCCGCTATGGCGTTGTGACGAACCTTCATCGAAGTGGCCCGGTATACCGTATGTTGTCTTCCCTGGCAACGTTGGGTCGGAAGAGACATTGTTGCATGTCGTTGAGCGTTGGCGGCCTTAGTTGGAAGATACTATCGATTCGATTGCAGGCGTCGGTGATTCGAGGTCCTCTTTGTCAGAAACGCTTACTTCGATTGCTTCTAGTCACTTGTAGTCCTCGGATTCTTGTGTAGGAAGGAGTGTTGGACTATTCAACGAGGCTGAAATCAGACATTGAATGCAGTCTTCTTCCCCACTCATACTCGGGTACTGACGCCGTTTGGAGGCCGTAGGCTCGGGTATAACAGCATCGGTTACTCAACGTCAACATCGGACGAAAGTCACTACGTCGTCCCATTCCAATTGTCGTATCTTATTGCACTACGACGACAACATTGCTCATCAATCATGACGTCCTTGTCTACCAAATTGGCCCAGAGGGAGGCCGCCGGCAACCCAATTCAAGTCGGCATCATTGGGGCGGGCAAGTTTGGGTCGATGTTCATATCACAGTAGGTGAACGAGTATAGCCCTTCTCCGGGACATCACTTGTTCTCGATCCGAGACATAGACTGATCATACCCTCTTTGTTCTGGCAGGTCTCATCGAAGTCCTGGTATCCGACTAGCAGCAATTGCGGACCTGTCCAAAGATCGAGCCTTGTTAGCGATCAAACGAACTGGCTATCCGAAAGATCGGTTCGATGAGACAGCGTCTTTATCGATATCTGAAGGTCTGAAGGCCGGAAAAACAGCTATCACTACAGACGCAGCTGAATTGATCGCTACGCCCGGCATCGATGTGATACTAGAGGTTACCGGGAGTCCTGCTGCTGGAATCAAGCATGCTCTTCTGGTTGGTTCCCAACGATATCCGTGGAGATGTGATGCTCTGCATTTGCTCAGCTGACGATATGAGTAGTGTTGCGAGCACAAGAAGCACGTTGTAATGATCAACGTGGAAGCCGATGTGCTGGCTGGTCCTCTCCTAGCAAGAAAGGCTCACGAGGCTGGCATCATTTACTCTATGGTAAGAACTGATGGATGTTAGGGCGCCCATTCAAAGTTATATGCGGGTCTAACTTACTTAAAGAAAGTTGTTAACTCCTTTACTCTTGTAGGCCTACGGTGACCAGCCGGCATTGATCAGTGAGTTGGTCGATTGGGCCAGAACGGCTGGTTTGTGAGTTAGATCAAGGTCAACGAATTGAGGGATTCCTTTCCCTTCTTGAGCTATGGTATCTAATTCTGTGGACATAGCGATGTCGTCTGTGCTGGCAAAGGGTACCAAACCCATGGGCAACACCTACTTTGTCTAAGACGTTCGCTAACCAATATGCCTGTAGGACAAAGCATCTGCCTCGTTACCACCAATCGACGCCAGACACGGTGTGGGGGGATTACGGCTTCACAGCAGAACAAACCGAAAGTCCGGATTTCGATCTGAACCCGCAGATGTTTAATTCGTTCTTAGATGGGACCAAATCTGCTCTGGAGATGGCTGCTGTGGCGAATGCCTGTGACCTGAGCCCTCCTTCGGACGGTCTCGAGTTCCCTCCATGTGGCGCTCACGACCTGCCGACCGTATTGAGGCCCAGGGAGGACGGCGGCCATATTGAGAAGAAAGGTACGGTCGAAGTCGTGTCATCCTTGGAGCTGGACGGACGACGGGTACATAACGACATCCGATTTGGTGTGTTTGTCGTATTCGAAGGTAAGAAAACTCCAATCCAACAGAAAGGACAAGGCAATGGTTGACGAGATTGGTAGCTCCCGGACAATACCAAAAAGACTGCTTCCAGCAGTATGGCATGAAAACTGACAGCACCGGCAAATACGCTGTCCAATACAAACCATACCACCTCATCGGCCTCGAGTTGGGCTACTCGGTAGCCTCCATCATGTGCCGCGGCGAACCAACCGGGCAGACTAAGACGTGGGCTGGCGATGTTGTAGCGACAGCGAAACGCGATCTCAAAGCCGGAGAGAAGCTCGATGGCGAGGGTGGCTATACTGTTTACGGCAAGCTGATGCCGGCGGAAAGATCTATGGAGGTTGAGGGCTTGCCGATAGGATTAGCCCATGGGTTTGTGCTCAAGAAGGACATCAAGCAAGGGCAAGGGCTGAGTTGGCAGGACGTTGACTATAGCGAGAAGACACAGGCCGTGGCAGTGAGAAGAGAGATGGAGGAGATATTCAGAAAAGAGTTTCAGCAGGCTGAAGTACCGGTGAACGGGACGAAGTAGTTGTGGGTTATGGTGAACGTGAAGTAGATCTTGACGAGCATAACAGAAAAATCAAGTACGTTTACGTTTGTTGTAGTTGCTTGATCCCTCCCCGTTGTCACTTTGCGTGCGCTTCCGTCTCGCGGCAGACTGAGCTTGTGCTTCTGCACAATCCATACGCGCAATCCGAGCTTTCCGATCATGTCGCTCCTGTTCTAGGTACAGTGCAGCACTCAAGTTGCCGAACAGCTGCGTTACCGCTTTACGATATTCAACGTCATGGGGCGAGACCAGCCATGGACTTCGCATGTTTTCCCGTCCCTCAACGCTCAAGAGAACTCGCTTGAAAGCGGCTACGTTAAACGTCAGCGCGTCGAAGCGGATCTGGATCTGAAAGCTCCGCATTAGAGGCGAATCTGGTGAAGTAGAGGTAAACCTACCTCCTGCGACGAGCCGAATGAGCTCCCTGATCTTCTTCTCATTCTCTTCGTCGTTGTTGTTCGGATAGATTCTGAGAGTGATGGTTTGTTGCGGGCGAGTCACGACCCTTGGGAATCGTGCGATGATCGTATCGTAGTCTTCTAGTCTCGGTAGATGGATGATGATGGTTTCCGCGTGTCGTGCACCTTCGGTACGGTAGAAGTTAGCAAACTCTGCTTGGATCTGGCGGGTCACGCCTGTCATCGGCGGAATCCTGTACGTACCAATAGGCTGGACGTGAAGCTCCTCTGCGGCCATGATGGCTTGCGCTATTTGATTCCGCATTTCAGGAGGCACACCAGTCAGCGAAGGTGTAGACGCCACCAGAGGTGAGGATGGAGCCGGAGGTGCTTGGTTGCTGTTGTCCATCGTCGCTGAGGTCGTTTGTGTATTGCTGTATTCGATGATCGAAGGAGCATTCGTTATCTTGGTCAAGTACGGGTAAGTTCAATGGTAAATCTAAGGAAGGGCTCGCATGGATACGATGCACTATTAAGTCCGGCCTCCAAGAACAAAGGAGGGTACAATGCACAGTTCATCTCTTTGTCACGTACCTCGAATTCTTTCAAGAGGCCGACAAACCCCCAAATATGGCCAAGTCGGTCGACGGACAAGGGAGAATAGCCGCCGGTCGTTGGTGCAATGCATACAGAAGGGAATGCAAGATACATGGTTTGGCAATCATTGTGTGCTGGAGAGTGTTGGTGTCAGCACCAGTAGCATTGAACGTTGGTCTTTATAAGCTTACTATAGACATGAACGAATGGCGCGGGAACGTTTTAGTTTCGTACAAAGGTCATGGTATTAAATACATTCTCATGCGCTTGTAGATCGCGCCGGACGTACGAAGTCTGTACCAAGACAGCGATACGCTTGACACTCGCCAATGAGCTCGCAAAAACGATCCCGGGGTATCATGTCCTTGTCTGATACTCTTGCAACACATTATACTCATCGGTCTGGGTCGAGGATCATTGCTTCTTATCACCCTCGGCCGTCTCCTCCTCCTTTACCACCCTCGCGAGTGCCTCGTAACTCGCAACCGCTGATTCGAACCTGTTGCGTACCAGACCTCTTCCCATCAGACGACCGCCCTCGTGCTCAACACACCAGCAGACTCGGACGCGGTCCAGCACCTGTCGAACTGCGAGACATCCAACACTTGCGGATCGAATCGAATCATCACATCGGTAGATGAGACCTTCGGCAGGATATGAAGGCAATCCCGCAGTTTCAAGTCGATGTAGGGTTTGCCGGTCAGCCAGATGCGAAAGGCAATGGTACGCTGAACCCCGTTGGCGACCGGATGAAAGGATTCCAGGGTCTCCCGGAGGTCGTACGCCGGATTTGTTGTCGATGGAGGCGACTTGCGGACGAAGTCCGTCAGGTGGATGACGACCGTAGCTGCATCGGGCAGCAATTTGAGGTTCCACATATGGCCGAATCCGTGCGTAGCCCTTGCGATGCCTGGGACAGGGGATGCTTGATTAGACTTCCGTCGCCAGTGATCGCTACCTTGTCGAGGCTTGAGACGACAAGACCAAACATGCGATTTCTCAATTCTGCATGGAGCTGTAGTAATTGGCACTGGAGCTGTGCTGGATGGCCGTTAGGGTTGGATATAGCATGTTCCTGTCCACTGGTTCCGACGCCGAGAATTTGTGGCTCCATATCTGATGTTCCGGTGTTGTTGGTGTTGGCCTCTTTGGGATATCCGTACATGTATCTTTGGCGAAAGGAAGAGCAGAAAGAATGTTGGGCCACCTTTGTACATCTCGAGGATGGTGTCGGGAAAGGTGTCGTTGCTATTATGGGCTACAATTCAATTGTTCGCCGCCACTAGAAGGAAATGATCAGCACCGCACGTGAAGTCTTTAGTCAATATGTCGTGGTAATGACGCAAGGACCAGTTGATACTGTGAATGTGTATGTTGATTGTGTATGTTGAGTCTTGGACATTGTGTTCGCATTGCCATGATATGGTTCTCAGTTGACTTACTCATATTCTGACCACTGCTCAGGCTGAAACAGCCCCTTCCTCACGATCTCTTCTGCCTCTTCGCAGCCCGGTATTCCTCAAGCCGTGCCGTAAGCGGCTTCTCACGCCTCCTTTTCGTTCTCTCCTTCTCAGCCTCCGCAGCATCTTCGTAGCCTTTCAGCGCTTTGGCCATCGCGTCGTGTATCACGCGTCCTGCGCAGATTCGCCGGCCGTCCCAGGTGATCCACGGGCCGAGGTGATGGTGCCTCAAGATCGTCATCAGGTGCTTGAGGAAATTCTTGTCGAATGTCGCCGGATCCCAAGAAGCTTCGACCTCCACGGTGTCATTACCACGCACGAGCAACGGGATGATCTTGAGAAACGCACGAAGTTGCTTGTCATTGTCGAACATCCTTGTGAGGCGGACATGGAGGACGATCGTGCGGGAGAACTCCGTCGACGGTGGCGGGAGGAACTTGACGATGTCCGGGAGGATTCCAATCGGCTCGCCGGATTTGGTGAGTGGTGAGTTGAGGATGAAGTTGGCTAGGCAAACCTTGATCCTCGGCGTGTTCTCTATGACATGGCCGCGCCACATTTCGAGAAAATCCTTCCGTATGGCCTGCGAAGTTTGTAGGAATGGGTGAAGGAAGAACCTTCCGTCTGAGCAGACCGAGACCTCTTCCTGGTTTTGGACGACCAGTGCGTATATTTTGTTTCGCAGCTCGGGGGCAAGAGCGGACAGTCGATTGACCTTCTTTTCTGGAAGTCGGAGGCCGTACATCCTCATAGCGGCGGCTGAATCGTTGGTCTGCTCTGCGAGCTCGCGGAGTTTTCGCATTGGGGTGTACATCTTGGAAGTTCGACGTAGGGTAGTGCGGTGTAGAGTGGTGTGCAGGAAGAAAGGAGGAGACATCGAGACGAAACAGTTTTATCCATCTTCGCCTTGAGTGTCGGGGCGAGTGTCGTGGTTGAATGCCATTGTCCGATCACATCTCCCGACACGTCGGTAGCCTCGTACGTCACGAGTCATGAAAAGATGGATATGTCGTGGCCGACGACGGTATACTGGTAACTCACTATTGTCTGCAGTTAGCTCCGACGGTATGTCCTTTTGGTGTGCCTGGGAGGGAGGTGCTTACTTTTGCTTGTATACAACATGTCCTCGCCGTTTCCCATACAAGAAAAAGGATGGGTTAAGGAAATGAGATAAAGAGGAACCACGAGGAGAAGGATAGAAGGGGTGAGTGACGGTTTGCAAAAGAGCTCAGGTAGTCTCCTGTAGAGGTAGATCAGGGGAAATGCACCTAGGTTGCAGATGGTGCAGCCATCCGAGACACAGCTCAGAGGGCCTGACGAGACATCCATCTCATCGCTGGGACAACCCAGAACAGTAGACTGGAGACGTTAGTATACGTTGGAGGCTGGTTGCGATGAAATTAAAGACTTGCCTGAGTCCACTTGCTCCAGATTCCGGGTCTACCGCATATAAGCAGCGATTTATCCTCGCCGGCATGCGTGCACGACAATAGATGCGCCCTCCCTCTCGAAATTCATCTCCTCACCACCTCAACAAGACCAACTCGGCGCAAAATCCCGGCCCAACCGCCATCATCAGCCTCGACGACCCCGCCGGCGGTCGATGCTGCGCAAGCAGCGCCATAGTATCCTCCAGCACCATCAAAACAGACGCACTCGACAAGTTCCCATACTCCGCCAAATGCCGTCTCGTAACGTCCAGAGCATGCGGCGCCAGATCAAGAGCAGATTCAAACGCCTGCAGCACCTTTGGCCCACCCGGATGGCAGACGTAAAAAGCGATATCAGCCTGCGTAAGCTGATTCGCCGCCAAGAATTCTTGGACGTTGGTGGCGATGTTGGATTCGACTATCTTGGGCACATCTGGCGAGAGCACGATCCCGAAGCCGTTTGATGTGACGTTCCAGTCCATGGCGTCTTCGGTGTTTGAGTAGAAGATGGAGCGGGTGTCGATGATTTGTGGGCCAGTAGCCAGTCGGTTGGCGCCTGCGATGAGGACAGCTGCTGCGCCATCGCCGAACAAGCCGCTAGCGATGATATTGGGGATTGAGAAGTCCTGTTGTTGGAAGGTGAGGGTGCACAGCTCAACGGAGACTAGCACCGCGATGTGGTCTAGGTATGCTTCCAGGTAATCCGGAACCCGCGCAACGCCTGCGACGCCAGCTACGCAACCTAGACCGAAGATAGGTGTGCGTTTGATATCGGAACGAAGACCTAGAGTGTTGACGAGGCGGGCATCGATGGAGGGAGTAGCGATACCGGTGATCGACACGAAGAAGATGTGGTCGATATCGCTCGCTTTGAGGCCTGCTTTGCGCAATGCCTCGTTGATCGCCGCAGCCCCAAGCTCGACTGCCACCTCGATGTAAGCGTCGTTGTTGTCCTTGAAAGATCTCGGCTGCGCGTAGCGCTCGATCGGTAGTGCTGTGTAGCGACCGCTGACATGCACGTTCTCGTGCAGCTTGGCTATCCGGTCGAAGTTCTGATGGCTTGTATCCCACATTCCGAGCAGCGCTTTCGTGAGAGTTGCTTGGTCGTAATAGTATTTGGGTACTGCCCGCCCGACAGCCGTAGCACGTGTCGCCTTCGCATGCTCATTGCGCGGTGTCTGCGCGGTGAATGCTGGTGGAAGTCCGAGTGTAAAGAGTCGAGTAAGTCGATGCCAGAACGAAATGGGAGGGGAATACGAGGTTAAGCATTGTTCTTTCGAGTACTGCGGCAAAGACATCGTCATCGAGACGATAAATGATTGCGGGCGGAAAGAAACAGCTTTTGAGACTATTGCTCATGCCACTTTCCACTTACCGTTGATGCATTGTGCGCCGCCATCGTCCATCACATCACATCATTGCTGCCTTGCGAACCCCTTGTTCGGACCCAACAGCACTTGTTTACGATGTGCAGCGGCGCTCTAGTGATAGTGCATAGGCCCTTGCGGACAGGTTAGCTCGTATAGAAAGTCGGTGCGCGATCTCAGAAGCAACTCAGGCTATTCACTAGCTCAGCCGCATTACTGCCCTATCTTCCAGATTCTCGGGATTCGTGGTCCTTTGCTATCCTATCGGCGCTTAGCACGACCGGTCCTACCGTGCCATTGCCGGAGAGATCGATGGCGACAAAGGCGGGGATCGAGTGAGTTAGTCCAGATAGCATGTGCTCCAAGATGGCGGGCCACTTACACTTATCCTGTATATATCGAGCGCTCGCCACCACGGTTGCGTCAGCAGAGACTGGGTCAGCTGATAGGAAGTAGAGAAAAGAAGTGAAGAGGAGGAAAGTGATTCTGCGGAAATGAGTTGGGAAGCTTTGTTTCTTCCTACTGTGCGCCAGGGGCAAAGCAAGTCGCTGCAGCTATCTCAGACATGCCCACGTTTCGATCCAGCCATAACCGGCTTGAGACATGCACGTCACCTACCTCCTAACCCGTGACGATATCCTGACAAGGTTAGTATTGATTGATGATACATACGCGAAAACTTGCCTGCAACACTGAGCTCCCCTGGTTCACCCTGTGGTCGGTTCGAGTTTCTTCAAGTCGACGTCTCCGCGGTGCGATTCTGTGAGCGCTCTACAATCCGCGCGATCGCAAAACGGAGCTTCGGCGACAACGGTGGGAATTTCGGCCTCTTCTTCTTTGGTGGGTCCCTACCTGCAATCAGTACCCACTTTGCAAAAATGTATGCGTATCCCTTACACTTCACGCAGCAGAATGTCAAGCTCCACACGAATCCGCGCCCTCGCAGTGGAGACATCCAGCGGATAAGGCTTCTTGCTAAGGTCCTTGGTGAGTTGACTGTACATGCGCGACAGGTTACGTAGCCACGCCTTGTACGCCGGGTCGTTGATTCGCACTCGGTCAGCGTGGAGTCGGAGGATAACGTGGGCGTGAGATTTCTTCGATATGTCGTCGACGATGGGTGATAGGTACACCATATCTTTCGGGCGAAACTCCTCCGTATTCGTGAGCTTGACGTGGATGAAGATGAAGCGTGTTTGGTCCGTTTTGTATTCGAGGTAGCACTGGATGGTGTTGGCTTTGTTGGTGTCGCTTGGGCATTTCCACCAGAGGAAGTTGGTCAAGTGCAGGTTCACGGTTGTGGCGGCTTTGAAAGCGCTGCGGGTCCAGAGTGAGCCGAACTCTTGACGTAACTGCGTGCAGGTTTGCATAAGAGGGTGTTCGGCGAGTTGTCCGTCGATGTTGATGTGAGCCTCGTCCGGGTTGGTGTCGATCAAGTGGTAAATAGCATCGCGGATTTCTTGGGGAATGCCTTGCAATGAGGGTGAAGCTGGGGTGGTTAAAGTTGCGTTTGTGGCCAAGCCACTGTTTGGGCTCGCCATGATGCTCATCACCACGGGAAGTAGCGTTGAAGCCATGCCCGTCCGCCGCCTGCCACCAATTGCCTCGTCTTCTTCTGTTCTCACTCAGACTTACCTGGTGTTTATCAATTACTGCGCGTTCGACTGTTGTGTCGAGGTGCCGTCGTGGTGACGGAGTTGTTTCATCTTGCGAAGTTGCAGTGAAAGTTGAAGGTTGGAAGAAGCTCAAAGCTGAAGTAAAGCAAAGCAAGAGTTCAGCTAGTTTCGTGTTTCGCCGCGGGGATGCCAAGACCCTCCTGCCTCATTGGGAAGATTGAAGACAAGTTGCACATGCGTCAACCACAACAAATCTTCGCCCATGTCTGCAATGGACCAATCCTCGACCGTCTCACTAAACCGCCTCCTCTCCCGCTTAGACCGTACCCTCCTCTCACCAACCGACGAACAACTCCACCGACTCCGAAGTTCGCCATACGAACGCAACAAAGTCTCCACCAACATCGATCACGCCCGTACAATATTGCTCACCGCAGAGAAACAGGCCAGCGGTATAAGAGTCCAATCAGAACGACAACGAGTACAGCAAGACCTCCACGAGAAACGCGAATTGATCAAGCGATTAACCTCCCGACTGGACGAACTGAACCAACTCGGCGACGAAGATGATGACGACGAGGAGGCCCAAGACGAGACAGAAGACCAGACAAACGGCGACGAAGGGTCAGACTCCGACTCCTCCCAACAACGGCAACCCTCGTATGCTCCTGCCCGGTCGGACGCGCAGGATGGCATAGAGACTACAGGCGGAGGCGGCGAAGCAACCGCAGCCCACGCCCAACTCTCCTCCACCCTGCAATCCGAGCTCCGGTCCCGCAAACCGCCCTCCGCCTCCGACAACCACACCGCAGCCTCCACCACCGCACGCGAAGCGCTCTTCTCCTCCCGACCGCAACAAGCCACCCCAGACGTCTCGAACTCCGAATCCCTGCTCTCACACAACCGGACGGAGCAAGAGAACCTCACCACAGGCCTGTTATCCCTAGCGCGGGCGTTAAAAGAGAGTTCATTGAATTTTAGTTCCAGTCTGGAGAGTGAGAAGGATGTGCTGAAACGGGCGGAGGGAGGGTTGGATAAGAGTGCGCAGGGCATGGAGGCTGCGGAGCGGAAGATGGGGGCGTTGAGGCGGATCAGTGAGGGGCAGGGGTGGTGGGGGAGGATTAAGCTGTATGGGATGATTTTTGGGCTGTGGTTGGCTTGTTTTCTTTTTGTGTTTGTTGGGCCGAAACTGAGGTTTTGAGGGGACGGGGATGTGGTTATGAGGTTTATGTCGTAATGCCATGATTTAGATGATAGGGCTACGTTATCATGCTAGCAAAACTGCTGGCAAAAGAGTCCTGCGCGGGAATGAATGACCCGCTCTTTGCGTGGAGTCTATCAAGGCTCGAACTTCGGCGAGTACTTCCCCATCGCCGCCTGAAATGCCTCCCTCTTCGCCTTGAAATCGTCCAGCATCTCGTTCTGCGCATCTGCAGCCTCCAGCTTCATCTTCGCGTCCTCCGTATCCCTCCCTAATATTGTGTCCAGCACCAGCTTATTCGCAAGGGCCGCACTGTTCTCCGGTTCCATCGCAAGCGCCGAGTTCAACGCCGTCTCCGCCTCCTCCACCCGGCCCATATGCAACTCGCTCACCGCCTGGCTGACCAACGTCGCTGCACTGGAACTGCTAGGCGACTGTGCAAGCTCCTCAAACACGTAGAACGCCTTTTGATATTCCTCCCCACCCTTCCGCATCCCGATCCACGACTCGGCCAAGTTGACCAGTAGAGCGTCCTGCGCGAACGAACGTGCAGATTTCGCTTCCTTGACCGCAAGATCCATCCGGTTCTGCGAAAGGTGGATCTGAATGATCAGGGCCACAGCATCCAAACTCCCCTGATGCCGGATTAGCAGCTCGAGCGCATTTTCTGGTGACCCCGACCTTGCGAGTATAGTGCCGACAAGTAACTGCACACTCAAGTTGTCCTTGTTGCCCGCTGCTATCCGCTCTGCCTCTGCCAGCGCATCTGATCCATCACTCCCTCGCGCACTAGATTGCAAGAAGCTGGCGTAGACCCTCACAGCCGCTAGATCGGGAGTGCTTTTGGCGTCGGAGTCGCTGATGCTACTGATCACGTCGTCGTACTGGCCGAGGGCGCATTGGGCGCGGTATTGAAGGACTTGGACTGGCAGTTTGTTGTTGGCCGAGAAGGACGAGGGGTCGAAGTCGGAGAGCACGGTCGGGTATTGCGATTGGGTGAAGGCGGTGTGGATGTGCACCAGTTCGCCGTCCGAGGAGAAGGGGTCCATTGTTGTTGTTACAGAGGGGTTGGTATGAAGGAGAGAGGTGGCTTCTTCACATGCCATTGCTGGGAGGTGAAGTCTTGGCGGTCACTTCCGCGGCCAACCTCGACTTTCGAGACTCTCCATGAAACATCAACATCCATCTTGCACACACACGCAGTAAGTGAAGAAACAACCATACAAGGTAAGCTAGTAGTTCGGAGGCAAGGTAAGCAACCTCAAGTCACGCACGCGCCGAAGGTATAACAGCACTGCATCACATGCCAGTTCACTCGGATTCCTACACGCCCATTTCGACCCGAGGACTCACACAGAAAGCCCTTGCGACGAAGCTGACCCCCTGTAGCAATCATGAGCACCACGATGGCCGTCCCGAGCAACAAGCTAGTTGCAAAGACTTCTCCGAAACCAGGATTCCAGCGCATGCCAGGCGAAATACGCAACGCTATCTACCAGCTGATCGCCGATGAACCCGAAAAGGTTCACCTGAGCGACTGGCATACTTGGGAAACACCCTCTAATACAGACATGCAAGCAGATCCGCGCCAAATTCGGTCCGGTCTGGTACTTCAATCCCGTGAAGAACGCCGGCTCCATCATCGTTCACATCGAGGACTTCCGCATCGACATCCGGAAGCTAGTCGATGCTCTTCCGAAGCCTGTCGAAGGTACCAAGCTCTCCGTCACCATTAGTATTATCCTCACCCAAGAGCACGAGGAGTACGACCTTGACGGCAGCCTGGAATACTTCTGCCACCAGATCACCGAGGGTTGGAGATCTTCCCAGGCTGACCTGAATCTCGCGATTCGTCACAAGAACAGCCATTACGAGCTGCGGCGTCTACGCGCATGGCTTTGCAGAGTCACGATACGTGGGAGTACCGAATCCCCGGACTCCGACATCATTGATTACGAGGGGAGTCACCGCGAGTTCTACGGCGTTGTGAGACAGATTAAGCATGCTCTCGCGCGAGGCAAGGCGTGGTTCTGGTGAAGCGCGGAGATGATCTTGACTGCTCCCAGTGTTCGACCTGGCGGATGGAAAGGAGGATATGCTGGTCGGCCAATCGCCCTAGGCTAGGAGCTTGACGATCCTTGGTTCATCGCGACTTCATACGGCAGTAAGCTCAAGCTGCGTACTTTCAGGCAAGTCTTTATCGTAGATGGATACACATTGAGAAGTCTGTGCTGACCATTGCACCCTCAAGATATCTCAGTGGGCAGTGTATAAGCTGCCGCCGACTCTATGCCTCCAGGCAGGATTCCAAGGAACAAAATCGGAACATCGATCGATCGGGAAAAGAATTACAAGGAATGTTGCATCGGTACATCCGCAGCGGCTGTTTTGCGCACATCGAACGATGACCCAAAGTAGGTTTGAAAATGAAGACTTCGGCGAATTCATCTCTCATCGTTAGTGATCCGTTCACTGCAGACCAAAATAAACACTCTTCGACTGAACTTCATAGTCTACTTACTTGCTACCATACCCGCTGGTGCGCGAACGAAGTCCACACCTAATCCCAACTCCACGTACCGTCCGCGCCCTTCTTCATGTCTCTCAACATTGTTGCTCTCTCGTCCTTGTGGACCACGCACGGTCGATACCCCGTCATGCCACCATTGACGACAAGGTAATGCTTTCGAGCAAGCTGTTCGAGCACCATGGCCGAATCGCGGTTCTTTCGCCCGACCTGCAACTGGGTGGCAAGTGTGATCATGCGAGCGGCGCCCGGGGTAACGAGAGCATGGTCCGAAGGCCTCAGCACGGCCGATTGCTTCGTGATGCTGGCCTGGAGATAGCCGAGCGACCGGAAGTAGCTGCAGACAGCAAGCAGTGCTTTGTCCCACATCGTGGACCCTCAACCCCGATACGCGGTTGCCAGCCAGTATTGTAGGTTCAGAAGAGCCTGCCGTGAGTGGTTAGCATGAGTACAGCAGATCGCTAGAAGCAGAAGCACGAGCACTACTTACATGCTTGGGCAGCCCGTTGTAGCGAACTGCAGGGTAGAGAGAGTCGATGGCGCCAATCTTGGCCTTCACTTGCCTCTCCAGCACCGAGAAAGCTGCACCGGACATGGTTCTGACTTCGGAAGATTCCGTGATCGACCATCCTTCTTCCGCGAGTCGGCCGCGCGCTTCTCTTATCGCCACCGAGTCAGCCCCTTCAGCACAGCATAGTGGACAGTCGCAGGCGAAGTTCCACGCCCCTTGGATGTTCGCACGTCGTTGCTCGTACGGCTGCAGAGCCACGTATGGCAGTGTGAACTCTTCGCCGGCCGCGATGTCTCGCGTAGCTCGCACGAGGATCAAGTCGCCGAGGAACGTTCTGTCAGCGTTGGGAACGCAGGAGTGATTGAAGTAGGATGCATGACACCACACTCCGCTCATTGCAGGGTCGGCATCTTTACCCATGGACAGCCCGAATTCATTTGTCACCTGCAGGCTGGCAGGGTCGGGCAGACTGAAGGCATTCTTGGAGACGATGCGGTGGATTCGATATGTGTCGATGACAGTGTTCCCGCCGACCTCGAGGGTGGGCGTGTTCGGTCCATCGTCAGCGCCGTGGAGCGCCGTGATCTGCTGCACGAGTGAAGGGTTGCATGCGAGCTTGGTGACCACGTCACGCCATGGCTTGATGTTGGATCTGACAGGTCTGACAAACTGTGCATCGGTCTTGACAACGAGCGGCGACAGACTTTCTTTAGCGAAGTCGACCACGAAGGCTTTCTCGCACAGTATTAGATCGCTCTGCTTGATGTCTTCGACGGCGTATAGCCCGCGGCCACGATCTCGCCCACTGTCTCACCTCAATCCTTCTCACGAAGTCGGCAGCATCGATGCGGCACCTGACACTGGAAAGACTGCGAGCGAGTTTGTCGAAGTCGTACTGTCCTGCAGCTTGCTCCGTGAGGCGGGCCCGGATATTTGGGGTCACTCTCGTGCCGTCTGGATGGTCTGGGCACAGCTTGAGTAGACTTTGGATGTGTGACTCTGCTTCCGAGAACTGACGTAGGTGGTAGGCTGCTTCTGAGGCACGAAGGTAGGCTTTGCCATCCAACTCCCGGTCCTGCGTAGCGATAGCAGGCAACAGTTCAGAGAGGGCATCGTCTTTTGCGGCATCAAAGCGAGAGAGACGGATGTTGACTATCGCCCGATTGCGCAGACTGTCGCATCGTAGGCGTGGATGCTCCGAATCGACAGCGTGGAGCGCCTGCGTGTACAGTGCCAGGGATCGCGTGTACCCCTTGAACTCGAGCGCCGTCTTGCTTGGCGATGCAGTTTGCCAGACTTCTTGGTTGTTGGGTGGCATCGTGGGTTGAATCAAGTCCAGGAGGACCACATCCGACGGATGCTCGACAACAATCATGAGCTGTATCGTCATTCCTTCGTTTGAGTCCACGTCCAAAAAGTAGAAGGGCTCTTTGATCGCAAACGTCATGCCCTTGGGCAAGAGGTCTCCAACCAACCCCTGATCACCCATCGTGAGCTTCAGAATATCCTTGGCGCCTTCTTCGTCTTCGATCAGCGTGATCACGTCCGTCTTCTGGTACACCCAGTCTGCAACACCCCGAACCATCAGGTATCTGCCGTAACGATGTGTCTCTTGCTTTATCTCCGCGACCCGCATCTGTGCAGCATCAGCATAACGTTCGTTGTCACGATCAGAGGACTTGCGTACCTTTTGAAGCTGTGATAGCGGCGTGGTGCAGGTTGGGTATGGATCGCCAATAACCATGAAGAAACCCTCGTCCTTTCCCAGTAGCTGGCGGTGTTGCTGCTGTGCATGCTGGACGTCGGCTTCATGTCGCTCGATCAACTTGTTTGGATCCTTGAGCACGTACGGTTCGCCGCTTTGTGATTTGGCCGGTCCGGAGACAATGTATTGCAGTTTTGCGAACTTTTCGATCTCTTCGCCTTCGATCTTGCCTAGTGGGCCAACCTTCACCACTCCCATGGACCTATACATTTTGGGATAGCATGTATCGGCAAAGCAGAGATCTAAAGCACCCGGCGTGCAGGACCAGAACGGAACAGTCGAGACGTGTGGATGCTACTAGACTTCTGAGAAGGCTCACCGCTCGTTAGATCCGACCTGATGGCCAGAGAGCTGAGTAGGTGGGTGGGAAGCCCGGACCTTTGGCCATCCTAGTGTTGTTACAGCTCACCCACGGGAGCACGCAGATATCCACTTGTATGCATATGCCAAACGGGTATACTTGGCATAGCTGGAGCTCGATGATCGGAAGTTCGTATCTTGTCGGGCTGAATCGGTGGTATGTGAAACGGACCCATGATGGGTGATCTGTCTCTCAAGTGTTGTGACTTTCAAGTTTTGGCAAGAGACAGGAGTCTCTACCAGTAGCATTCGCCACTCCGTCTACAACTGAGACCTGAGCGCCTGTGTTCATGCATCAGCGCGCGGATATCTGCATATTCGGTACCCTAGACTGGCAGGAAACCTATCACATTCTGATGGCGTTCTTCCTCAATCACGCAGTGTGCGCTTTTTCTTCAGTATGACTTTCGTCCCTAGGACACCAAGAACCAATTACAGGTCGAGTTCGCCGTTTCAGCGTTCGGCAGTATAAAAGGGTGCGGAGTTGAGGACGGAGGCAGGATGAAGCTGTGTTCAAATGGCTGCTCGGCTGCTGGTATAGTACGCTAGCATTTGCTAGCGCCAAAAGTGGATCACAGGTGAATGCGTGACGCGGTTTGCAACAGTCCTCTTCCTCTGCGCTGGGCTCTGTCAGAGACGACATTTACATTGTTCACTTCGTAAGCCAACACTGTGTCATGGACCTCAATGATGATGTTGGGATGAGATGCACAAAGCTAGTGCTTATACAGCATTGTGAAGTAATTGGACTCTCGCGACTATCACTGTTCTCACTCATCAGGTGGGATAGGAAGCATATATGTCGTCCACTGCCCTCCTTCTAGATCTCGAATGTATTCCGAAATATTGCTGCCCGTCACCTGGTTGAACACGAGTAGATTCTGCCCGCCAGAGTCAGCAGGCACGGCGGTGACAGTCATGTGTGTCCCAGCCAAAGCCACATCGTCCTGGATCACAAAATTGTCATCAAGTATGAACGCCGTACTCTCAGCATCCCACGAGACATTGTAGCCGACCAGATTCAGCTGAGAGTCCTGGGTGTACAGGAACTCTGTATACCCCAGCGAGGTGTTTTGGAAGGTGTTTGGAATGGCCGCCGAGCTGTTCGTCCAGCTCCCGACAGGATGATCCGACGTGCCGATGGCAGTAGCGTTGAGATCCTTCCACCAGATATTCACGGTGTCGGAAAGGTCAGACAACATCAGATAAGTGACCGTCCCGGGACCCCAACTGTAACAGCCGATGCCAGCATGCCCATTGAAGCCTTCGAACGTCGTGTCGGTTCTGGCCCAAGTTTCCGTGCCGAAGCTCCAACTTACGGATTCGATTGAGGTTGGACTGGCACCGTACCATAGATCTATACCCAAGGTCTGTGAGCTGCTGTTGTAGTGCTGCCCATTCCCACCTGGAAGTGGTACCGCGTTGCTGGAGAAAGCTTTAGCCAGCATTCTTGAGATGAGTGTCATATCAGCTTACATCTGGCCACCAGGTCTGTAGCCCTCCCAGCAGCCTTGCAGGCCCACATTATCGTCGTCCATTGCTTTGAAACCATTACTGCCGAGAGGACCGTCGAGCCAATAATTGGTCGTGTTGCCGTTAATTTTCTCCTGAAGCGTAGAGTCCTCATCGATGTAGAAGATGTGCCACTGAGCTCAGTCCATTAGTAGCGTTCAACGGGAGGGCGTCGCATGACCAACCGTCGAGGTACTGTTCATAGCATAGGCGACCGCGGCAATTGGAGTTCCATTCCGTGCGTTAGTCGCCACGACGGTGCTCTCGTCTCCACCAACCCATGAGCCATCTGTTGTGAGCAGCATGTACCGAATCTGACCTGTCCAGTGTTGGAAGTATACCACTACCGTGCCGTAGGTGTCCTGGCCGAACGACTGAGTCGCGAGAGCTATGCCCGTACCGTTGAAGGCACCGGATGTGGAGAAGTAGTTGGGTGATGTAGCAGGATGTATCTTGGGTGGAGTGGGCTGGTCTACGCTACTAGGGAAAGGTCAGTATGATGAGGCATTGCGCCATGTTGTGGTACATACCTCTTCTGGTGGGTCAATCCCAGCCCGAGCCCAACCCCGAGCCCAACGGCAAGAGCTATTAACACTACAATTATGGTGAGTAGTAGCCATAGAGGCATCCCACATAATCTCTTCTTTTGCTTCGAAGAGCCAGTGGTCGCAACAACGTCCCTGCGCGGACCAGGCTGATATGACTCTTTCTCCGACTCGATATAACGCACTGACTCGAGCCCAGGAGAGCTCATTGTGTCTCGTCCATCCGATGAGCCTACTCTTTCCTCGTATGGCCATGAAGACGGGTATTTGGCGCTTTGGGCGCCATAATAAGTGCTTTGATCCGCAAAGCCTGCAAGATGTGGTTGTGGCGAGGCTACTGGTGTACCACTCCAAGGTGTAACCTCAGGAGCATTGGCGGATGTAGGACTGAATGTTGGCGGCGTTCCATCGGGTGGCATACCGGCATAGCTTGGATGTTGCGACATTGCGAGAAAGGATGGATTGCAGTTGCGAATATGCTCACGTCACGCAGAGGTCTGGGAACGTCCACGAAATGTCGAGGCATGACCTGACCATACTACCTCGCCTATCGCCCCGCTCCCTCGAAAGTCGCTCCCGCCCTTACGGTGGCCGCAGAAGGTACCGAAAGAACTTTCCCACAGAACATTCTTCGAAGGGCGATAGGGCCATGCGTGTTCGCCTAACGCAGCCATTCGAACATTCGATTCGGCCACGGCAGAGATCAGCTCTGAGCCATTGCAGTTACAGACGTCAAGAGCTGCTAGATGACCGATTTACGCATGAGAAAAGCACTTGGTCCCGTGAGGGTGCATGTCAACACGCCAATCGGATGTGGTTTGCTGTGTAATCGTAGCTTCGAAGACGCAAGGCTGAGAGCCTTGTCGAAAGGCTTCCTAACATTTACACAGCGATGCGGTCTCAGCTCGCTGCTTGTCCCTCAGACGAGCTTAAGCTGAAGTCCCGCCGTCGAACACACTGGCGCCCAATTCTTGGAAGGACTTACGGCTATGTTTCATTCAATTTGTGTAGATAGGTTGGTACCACGATGTTGTGAAGAGCTCCGATGAGGTCTTTCTAAGGCAGGCTAAACTCGTTCCGGTGATGTGGCTGATCCAGTTCGAGCTCTATGCGATGCAGGCAGTGGTAGTGCATGTAGTTATGCTGTGAATCGCACCTCTTCTATTGGGCTACGACAAGATGTGGCGTCAATGCGTTTGGCCAGACCAGGATCCTGAACCTCATGCCGTTCATTTGACGACTTGCATCGAGGCACATTGAGCTCTGGACTTTCTGAAGTTCGACATAGCGATAAGAAGGAGGTAGTGGTCATCGACAATCGGACCATTGTGCTGAGATAGCGCTCATCACCAGAGCTGGACGTTCGAGACCGCTACCTTGACTCGACCACAGATTTCCAGAATCGCGGTGTCCGCGGGAGTGGAGATAGTACTTCGACGATGACCATCATGGTGTCTAGAATATCCAATATTCGTAGGTCCCTTGTTCTGGTTGTCCCACCAAAATGATCTCTGCAACAATATTATCAATTAGCTGTGTGTGAAATACCAGTACCATCCAGTGCTGCGATGTGTTGGTTCATATGGATGCGGTCATATGGATATGGACGAGTTCCTGGCCCTCCATATCCATATCCATACCCTTGCCGTCCACATATATATGGACATACGAATAGGAGTGAGCAGAAGTTACTGGTGTTTTGAGTGAAAGGTTCGGATGGTTTTTGGTCGCGAATTCGGGCACTCTGATTGGCTGGCTGGATCCGGCTTGGCATTCGTCCATCCATGCCCATCCCTGCCCATGCCCCCTCGCCTCGCCTCGCCCTTCTCCAGCTCCATCCGTGTCAGATTCCATGTCCAGACGGCCAATCTAGTCTAGATGGACGAACATAGCACCGCTGGTACCATCGTGAACACGGTACAGTCGCTCGCCTGCCAGCGTCGCTCTGTAGAGTCCTCAGTTTGTGCTTACCATTGCAGCAGTCTGGATTCGACTCATCAAAACACGAACCTTATTGCAACGATACCATGCAGGTGGGTTAAAAGCCACACAGGTAATATTAAAGAGGTCATCTTTCTTTTCATCGTCCTCGTCCTGACCTTGCTGCAACGACGTTTACCTTCACTTGCACCTTCCCTGGCCACCCGGATCGGTCTTTCCTCTTCGAAACCTCGACAAGTCCCGAACTCAGCCGCTATAGGCGTTTCGCACTCCAGCCAGTCAGTCCAAGAGGTAGCGCAGCCAAACACCGCCTCTTCTGGACAATTCCTGGTTGAAGGCACGGACCTCCCACCTGCGCTCGACAACTTACACCCCGAAGCCACCAGCGAAGCCGATGACTCTACTACCATGGAAAAGCCCCACAAAGTGTTCAACTCATTTCCGCGCGACACCACCGAACAAGCAACAGCACTCAGCAAGACAGCGGCCGATCAACCACAAACGCAGCAGACTTGTCCCATGCTGGCGGCGCTACCACTTGAGCTCAGACACATGATATACCAGGAAATTTTGGTAGATGCTCGCGTACAGACTGACGCTGCCACAGGCGCGGCTGTGCCGAATCGGGGTAGGCATTACGACCTCCAAGTGAATATTGTCCGCCCTCACGTTCTCTCGCAGCTAGCGGGCAGATCCGGGACGAGTTCGCCGAGTTCGAGGGTACGAATCAGGCGGCAAGCGTTGCCCAACTCGCTGTCCACACCTCCAATTTCTGTCTTGACTCAACCTTCGAATGCGGACCCGGGAACGAATTAACCAGACGCCTCTACAGACGGATAAAATCTTTTCAGTTCAATCCCCACAGGACGGTACTCCGCGTGTTCGTGGGACCTGATACTGACCTGCGAGATCCAACACCGCTGGTCGAGCTCATCATCGAGATAGGCAGGTGTATAGAACATTCCGTCCCGCTGCACGACTTTGAGATCTATTTCGACCGCTCCATCCGAGACACAGAGCACTTCAAAGCCCGCCTCGAGGGGCTACTCAAGAGAGCCTACAGGCGTATGAGCCGGTATGAATACCGCGATTACTACACTCAGGCGCGGGATCAGGTCCAACGGGCGATAAGCAGGAATCTTGAATGCATCCAGTGAGGTGCGCAAGGGATCGTTGAGTGACTACGCCGGTCGCCGAAAGACAGTTGTTATGGTCAAGAGGATGGCGATGTCGAACTTCTCCGCTCCCGACGTTCAGCTCAGTCATTTTCAACCGGAGCCTTCCAGATGGCGATCACGAGATCGTGGTCCACATCTTCCTGACCCACGACCCGAACATCAACGACCCTGTACCATTGGGGCGACTGATCTTGGAGATAGCTGAGTGTCAGAACAATGGACTCCGACTCTACGATTTCGAGATCCACTTCGATCGATTGATCGTGGACGTGGATTGTCTCAAGACGATGTTGAAGAAGGTTCGGCAGACTATGAAGACCAGCAAGCGTTATTTGAGAATTCTGCTTCGCATTGAGAAGGCGATGATAGTAGCGCTGAGGCGCGACGTGGTGAGAGCGCAAGAGGTGGAAGAGGAGATCATGAACGAGACCGTGAGACCGCTGAGCTGTTTGCCTTTCTGCAGACGTATTTAGCTGCGACGAGAGGCGATCGTCGACGAGGAATGGTTGTTGGGGTTGCTTCGAGGAGAACGAAGCTAGTTAGTACCTCGTGAGCAAGCGATAGACATAATCAACGGCGTTTTTGCTTTTCCTAACATATTCTTCTTCCTTCTACTAACTGATGCACGTCCCAAGCCGTAGATACCTAGTCCTGAGCTTACTGGCTGGGTGTGCATTGTAATCCAGAACTGCGTTTCACTCGATACCACGAGTTCGCCATCTTGATATGCTCTTCTCGATTGAAGGAATCGCCTTTCAAAGAGTTGGGCGTATTCGCAACTGATCGTAAGAACTCTTTTGTTAGTTTCCCGTACCTAGTCTTGGTGAATAGCCTCGACACTTCTTCCATTCCTGCACTATCCATGTTGTTCGTGGCCGCATAATAGTGTGCCACGGCACCCAGAGGGAAGCATGCCCTCGATGCACCCCAATATCCAGCATTCTCGTCGAAGTAGTGGTAGGCATGAAACGCGATACAGGAAGCCTTCGATTCGGGATCCATCCAGGATGGCATGTTGGGAAGCCTAGGCCAGGGAGATCTCTCAGATCCGCCAAAGCTCTTGTATATGGTCCAGGTCGTGCTGTACAAAATAAGACAGGTCACCCAGTACTGCTGGATGCTGTTGAAAAGGCCGTAGCCATGGTTGGTGCAGATGTCCTGTAGTGTTCCTGTGGCATTGCTCGCTGGATCCAAAGGTGCTGCCGCCGCAGCGCGCAAGACTTTCGTCTCCCATGCGTTCAATAATTCCCCAATGCGAATGCAACGATAAATTAGGTTTTGGCCGTCCGAAAGGGCATCGAATCTCTCGGACTCTGTCTCCATGGCAGTATGCCTCATAACGAAACGATCTTGCTGCGCTAGAAGGTCCGGAACGGTGAGCATGACATCAACCAGATCATCATGGAGGCTTTTCCCCTGCTCCCAAGGTGTCGTATGCCTACGTAGAAGCTCTGGTTAGCCATTTGGATTATAGTCTTGAGAACTCTTTAGCCCTTACCATGCTGAGTCTGTGAGACGACTGGGTCGTCTGCGAGTAATGGCCGATGTGAGTGCAGATGTTCGCAGGTCTGCGAAGAGAGCGTGGCCATGACCAGTAGCATGCATAGCAGGTCCCCGTAGCTCGACGAGCCCACACATCCCATCGACATGACTGAAGGAGATAGTTAGCCCGTGTCTCAGACGGAGAGCACATGGTATCTAGAGATGGGTTGTACCCGTTGAACCTTACTTATGCCAGTCGAAGCCTTGAGTTGATATGCCAGGCGTGTCTTTCACGCGGAATTGCTCATATCTTTAGCCAGTGTCAGCACTCCTACCATTACTGCTGTAGGTGGATTCTTACATGGCCAGAATCTTGCAACATGCTAACACATCGTCGCCCTGCGCCGCTGCCGGATCTTGCAGCGCTCGATTTGTCTCGCTCAGAGCGAGGGAATACTGTCTCGTGCTCTCTCTTAGAAGAGACTGATCAGCTTTTGTTCGACCTACAATGGTCAGGGCGACAGCGTTGAGTGCGACTAGAGTAGTAGGAGCTCTATCTGATAGATCAAGGACCGTTTTCATCCCTAATGTGAAAGGTCAGCAAGTGTCTCGAACCCTAGACCGGCTTATGAGATTTCAAGGCGCTGCATCGTGATCTCCACTGTTTCGGAGAATCCCTTCACATATCGACAGACGAAGTGCTGGATTGAGAGTCTCGAACTGCTGATCGAGCTCAAACCGTGAGAGAGCGCTGCATAGTGCCGCACAGTGCTGTGCTTTGTCTCGGGGAACATTTCAACCCATCAGTTTGACTTACAGGGTACAGTCTGCACGTCGCCGATGTAGACAGTAGATGCGTCGTCCCATGGCATGAACTGGAACCAAAACTCTCCTATCAGCTCAGTCTGTCGAGCTGTGCGGCTCAATGAGTGCTGGATTTGGCCTTGTGGGATTTCGGAATCCGATTCGGATGCTTTTCTGGTCAGCTGTTCAGGCTGGCTGTCGTCGGACGCTCGCGACGACTCTGTGCTTTTCGTTCGATGACCAACAAAGGTCCACCGCTTCTCATCGTAGCCACACTCGTAGCCGAGGGCAGCGCATCGTCCGCACGCAGGCCTCTCGAGATCGCACCCTTTCTTCTTCCTATCATATCAAGTAAGGCGAGATCGGGAAGCTGAATGTAATTGACGCACCTTCGACAATTTCGACAGCCTTGCGAACGAGGTACGCCGACCATGGGGGGTGAAGAGCTGTCGGATATGGCACTTTGGCGGTGATGAAAGTTTAGAATTGGTCGTTGGCTCTCGAAAGCTCGTTACGCTGGCCAGTTAGTGGTCTCGAAGTGGCTTGCTGCTGAGAATCATATGCCACTCTAAGGATGGGACCATAGTCTTTGCTTTATGGCAGCCTGTTGCGAACGTCTCGTTGTGCGTTCGGACCGGTCAAGGACTATTTCAAGCGTGCTGAAGGCGCAGCGGATGTGAGTACCTTCGAGACGAAACCGACATCTTGAAATTTATGCAACCATACGAGACTCTTCTCTGGAATAATGCCGGTGAACATCAGGGTGGCTAGCTCGATCTTCCAATGGTCGTATCAGATGCGTGGAGTTCAGGCTGTCCTGCTGTCTCCCATGCTTCCCGGCCGTTTGACGTGCGGCTCAGGTGCGGCTCATCGGGCATTGTGAAGTCATGGTAGCTGACGATTAGATACCGAACTACCGCGTAGACCAGATGGATCAAGTAACTGCAAGATGAAATGCTTGGCCCTCATCTTAGGGGCAGGAGTGGAGTACGGACGTACGTGTAACTAGGGAGGCATCAACGTCTGCTCCGTAGATGTACTCAGACTGCTCCGCCCTCTCCCTTGGACGGTCCTGAACTTCATCTTGCGAGCTTTTGCGGCCGAGATGTGTGCCAACGCTGCCCAGGTATATGGCGGCCTGGTTTACCTTCGCAACGTGCCTTAATCCAGCCGCGTTGCAATGCACGTCGTCACCAGCTGAAGAGCTGCACTGGCCGCAAACTTGCCATCAATCTCGAGACTCCTGGGTCAGTAGAACGACTGACCGCAAGCGCCTTCGGACTCGCGTTAAGGACATCACCAGCGTGCAAGGACATACCTCGTTCTTCATCTGGAAAAACGGCGAGTCAGCCGGTCTTCGGAGCCACTGCAAGTGCCGGCGTGGTTCTCCCAAGCCTTACCCATCGATCAGGGCACCGAGGGCAGTGTAGCATGTGTGAGATTAAGTCTGAGATCCATCAAGAGGCATATTGCCACCACTTGAGATGGAGCATCAGAACCTCCAAAAGGCTTATTCGACATAACTCTAAACGATCCTAGTACCCCAAGGAGCGACATTCTGCGCTCGCATTGGACTCGAACCCGAAGCTTCACACGGGGGAAAGAAGCCAAGCACGCCAACTGTTCAACCGCATTACGGCAGACTTTCCACCTATATACTGAGCCACTGCTTCTGATATACGCCCAATGGTTTCAGCGCTTGGCTTGGTGAAGTATTCCTGGCGCCTGGCATTGGCTTGGTCGCAATGCATAACTACTTCAAGACAGGTCGAAGCCGTCTCGTAGACCCAGAATCCATAGGCCGCAGCATTTGTGCTGTAGAAACTGGAGCTTCTAAACATGGCGCATACAGTTGGCGAAAGCGACCCGGAATGCTGGCACTGGCGATGAGATATAAGTATGCTGCGGCTCTCTCGTGCTCTCTCGTACGCTCTCAGTACATCGTCTTCTACCGCTACCAGTACACCACAAGAAGACTCTGTCCACCCCAACCAAACTGTCTCTTCTTTCCACAATGGTACAGCCTTCCAAACCTCCGGCCAACGGCCTGGTCGCTCTTGTTCGCAAGATGTACAATCCTCTGGGCTTCGCGAAGGGTTACAACTTCGTACTCTGTAAGTTGACTCTCCTCGAGATACATTGATTACATGCTAACAGTGCTGGAGTCTTCATCACGGCCGGCGCCTTGATGGGCTTTACGCTCGCTAGATTGCAGTAAGTGGCACAGCTCAAATAATCACACACCGTCCTGACAATCCTGCTACAGATATTTATCGTACTACGGCATCTTTTGCAAACCCGGGATTGGTGAGAGCGGTGCCGCTCCTGGCGAGTGTGTCTACGTAAGTTCAATCGCCAGAATACCCTCCGCTCAGACAGCATGTGCTTTCTGTCTGAGACATACGCTAATCAACCAATTCAATTTTTCAGTGGCTCAAAAATCCCTATAAGATCGGAATGATGCTTCACCTATTCACGATCCTGCCGGCCGCCTTCCTCGTCTGCTTTCAGTTCGTTCCCGCCATTAGACACAAGTTCATCATCTTGCATCGCATCAACGGGTACACTGTCGTTCTCCTGGCTCTGATTGCCAATGCTGGTGTCATCATTGTGCTGCCACATGCTTTTGGTGGGGACCTGGCGACGAGGACGTGGGGTGGTAAGTACTCATGAGTATTGGAGGCTTCATGTCTAAATGATACTGATACCATCTGTGTCTACAGGAGCTATTGTCATCTCAACGACGATATCATTGGCCCTTGGAGTCTACAACATCAAGCGATTGCAGATCGAGCAACACCGCGCATGGATGATGAGGGCCTGGGTCTACTTCGCGTCCAGCATCACCATCCGCGTTATTCAAGAGGCAGCTGTGGTCATACTTACTTCAATGTGCGGTCCACCACCCTCGTTCTCCCTCAGCTTCCACTAATTTTCTACAAGCGGTCACTTCTACATCAATCGACCCTGCTCGCAGATCGATGGTGTCTATGGAGACTCCGGCCCCGTTCTTGGGCTATACCCAGGATGCGAATCCTACTATTCCGGCGAGAACCTCGCGCAGCACGTTGTCGTTGCTGTCAACGTGAACAGCAGGACCGACGCCATGGAGGCTACTGCCGCTTACGGCATCGTGTTCGGCTCCGCTGGCTGGCTTGCCTGGTGGATTCATGCTGTGCTGGTAGAACTTTACCTCAATTTCACCCCGGCTGAGACCGAGCGACTGCGTGAGGTCAGCTATCAGAGGCAGCGCGAGAGGGGAATGAAGCATCCAGGTTCGGCGGGACTGGTACCGCAAAGCAGTGGATTCTTCGGAGATGCCAATCCGTATGTCCCAATCTCTCAGAGGCGCGATCCTGGCAGTCTAGAGGAGATGGACTTGTTGAAGGCTGCTAAGCGTGGGTCTGGTGGAAGTGGGGCCATCTGAGTCTTGGAGCTCTGATGGTCGTGACACTGCGATAGCAGACCATGATTCCCGACATCATGGTTGCAGAATTGACAACTTACATCAGTGGGCCGTTGAAAGAATGAAGGACTGATCGAATCACCACCAAGCGGGGCAGGTGGCAGATCTATCGAGCTGAGGCAGACACGCTGACGACGACCGCCAGAGCACCCGAGTATAACTTATATGAAGATTTAACATTGTAGTATCCATATCTCCAATCAAACCTTCTCGCCCTCGATGCTCAACCTCTTAACGCTAACCGCCACAGAGGCGCAACAGCTCCTCCAAGCAGGCAGCACTACATCTGTGAAGCTTGTCGAAACATATCTCGACCAAATAGAAAGGCACAACCGCAACGGTCTCCATCTCAATGCATTGATCTCTACAGTCCCTCGGGCAAAGCTTATTAAGAGGGCTCATCAACTAGACGCTGAACGGCAAGCTTCCCAACTACGTGGCCCACTTCATGGTATCCCGATCGTGATCAAAGACCTTTTTCTTACAAAAGACCTTGGTCTACCCACTACAGCAGGTGCACCATGCTTTGCCACAGCCATCCCGAAGCGAACGGCGCCACTGATCGAACACCTCATCGCATCCGGCGTCATCATTCTCGGAACGGCGAATTTGACCGAGTTCTGCGGGCTGAAGTACAAAGGTATCACGCCCGGGTGGTCGCCGATGGGAGGCCAGACGCAGTCGCCGTACATCTTCGGCGGGCTGGAAGTTGGTGAGAGTATGCTCGGGCATTCGTCGATTGGAGGCAGCTCATCGGGCTCCGCGGCAGCAGCTGCGGCTGGGTTCGCGCCGTTGAGCATTGGGACGGAGTGCTGTGGAAGTTTGATCACGCCGGCGAATCGAGCTGGGCTGTATGGGTTGAAGTGCGGGCTGGATACTGTTGGTGTGGAAGGCGTGTTCCATTATACTGATTGCATAGATTTCATCGGAGGCATGGCGAAGAGTGCAGAGGACTTGAGCTTGTTGACGGCAGCACTGATGCAGATGGCGGAACCGTTCGATCTTAGAGGTGGTTTCGAAGGTATCAAAGTTGGCTTCTGTGATATGAAGGAATGGAAACTGCCAGAGGAGATTTGTCGGTGGCCCGGCGATACAAGAGAGCAAATGGTAAATTGAGACTCCAGGCTTGCTGGCTGTGTGGCGGCTCACAACTAGCATAGGAGATGGCCTATTCGGATGCTATTGAGAAGATGAGAGAGCACGGCGCACAAGTGCAAGAAAACGTAGACCTACCATCGGCGTGGGACGTTTTCAATATAGATGGCAAGAGCCCTTTCTACGTGATAGCATGTAAGTCGCACGGCACCACGCTGTTACACGGTGACTGAGCTCGCAGCAGTCCATCAGTTACGCAACAAGACAATGCAAACGTTCTTCGATGAGCTTGAAAGTTGCGATGTTCGCTCGATAAGCGAGATAATCACTTACAACGAGCAGCACGCCTCGCCGTGCCTACCGCCCGGTATCACAGCACCACCTCGATCAGAAGAGACAGAACGAGAGCTGACAGCGTTTCAGCACATCCGTCGCAGTCCGAACTGCATGATTTGCAAGCAAACACAACCACGGAAGCTGGTCTCGGCAGGCTGTTCGAGAAAGTGAATGTGGTGGTCGCTCTAGCCGACTGCCCACTGTGCATGTATACAACAGCCATTGGTGAGTAATCATTCTGTTACACAGCGGCCAGTATCAAGCGCCGCTTCCGGGATTGTGGGGGCGTGCGGGCTGCGAATTCCGTTCTCGAGCTGACGTGCATGACTTCGCAGGCTGTCCAATTGCATGCATGCCGCTGGGTACGGTAAGCTATAGCGAGGTCAACGCGAGACCATTCGGGCTATGCGCCGCTGCGAGAAGGGGCGACGAAGGATTGCTGCTACGTGAGTCATATCGAGCAGTTTGTGCCTCTGTGAAACTCGTTGTTGACTCACACTCAGGGTTTATGGCGGGATTCGAAGCTGTGTCAGCTGCGCGACCGCTTCCACGGCCATTGCAAGACTGATCGTAATCGTAATGACTCGGTGGTGACCAAGCCAACGGTGGCTTCCTCGTGGTCACGACTGTAGGCTGCTGCACTGGTCCACGGAAGGGACATGCATAGAACGAGTACTGCGTTACGTTGCACAGCATATTCCCGGCTGCATGGCTCTGCACAGATGATCTGCGCGAAGGTTTCCATGCATGAACGCGTTAGAGGATCGGTGGCCCAGCCGTGGCCGCCGAGGGTGTAGCAGGACGATGATTTTCGTGAGATTGTCATCGCCTTCGCTACAACCCCACCGTAGCCAAGATCACCATCAGGATGGCGGATGTTCATTCTCGGTAATTACATCATGCTAGAAGGCAGTGTAGTAACATCCACTTCTTGAAGCAGGTGAAGTTGAGATTGACGTGAGGTCCGTGTGCCTTCCCAAACTGAAAGTCGACGTCTCGTCGCCACGATACACGGTTTTCGGACCTTTGCGATAATTACGATTGTAAGACCGGAGCAACCGGGTGCGCAGCGACCAGAAAGAAGGCCTCGATATTGAAGCGTGTCGAACCGACCCAAGTTTCGCAAAGTTGGCGAATGAGCCGTTCATGCCATCGAATTGGCACTTTTCGTTCCATCCAAACTCGCCTATTGGATGGTCGATTTCCGCCCTCTCCGGTACCACGAAACGCGCGGTGTAAGAACCACTGGCCGCGGCGATAAGGTCTGCTGTGGGTCAATTTATCATGCGTACCCCAGGGTCGAGAGGAGTCGAAGGATGAGTACCAACCTGGAATACGAGACCATTGAAACCTTCCATGGACCCCACGTCCACTTGGCAAGTGAAGCAGATATAGCATTCTTGCGACATCGAGGGCACGGAGGGCTGAAGGATGGTCGCACAACGAGAGCCGTGCGCGCTCCATGCGGCTGGAACATGGCGCAATTACTCCATGCTGCCTCTCGCCAGCGCGCATTGCCGGTCGGTAGGTGAGATTAGCGCAGGATGACACCCTGGGTGTCACAGCCAATCCTTGGCTAAGCTTGCCATTACGGGAGTACAATCTCGAGCGAATGCCTGCTGATGAAACGAAGGTACGTTGCAAATCACAATCGCTGGCCCGTCGACGCGAAGGTGATGGGAGAGAGGGGTGAAGGAGCGGGGTGTGCCTGGCAAGGAGAACCGAACGCGAACGGAGCCAAGGCCGGCAACAGCGGATCACTTCGGCTCCAACGTCCAACCCGTATCGTCCTGTCCTTTGCGGCCTGACAGGTACGTGTGTACTTCGCGCTCTGCCTTGTTCTGGCCATGCAGCCCGCAAGCACTGCGGTAGGCCGCGTGACCGGTCGCGCGATCAATCTGTACCATTCTGGCTTATGCAACCACAACAGAGACATGCGCTACCGCGTGTTGTGGTCGTTGATCAGTCTCCTGGGCAGGCCCACAGGGCGGACTCGCAACGGTCCCGAAGCGCAGGAATGTGCCAAAATCCCCAAACTCCACCTGAAACAGTGACGTACGAAACTTTGCCTCGTCGCAGCTCTTGCAATTTACGGCGGTGAGCACGAGCGCCAGTTCCGACACGGCGGGATAGCAGCTGCAAGTCATTCGAAGGAGGCGACGACGAGTCAGATGGCATCCGCACCCCTCCTAATAATAACATTGCATTGTCATTGCTTCGCTGGCAGGAATTCCAGCGCCGCACGCACAGCCCAGGAGAGTTTCGTCGGTGGATGATCTGCAAAGCTCCCGAATTCGGGCCCTGCTAACTCCAGGGACTTTTTTTCACGGCTCCTCTCTTATAGAGTTCTGCCCACTCACACGACATCCATATCTCACCGTAGTCACTCCTTGTCGCGCACGAAAAGGCTATTCTTAACACCCCACCGCACCGCCGCAATCTCACTTCATTGCATCGCACAACAACGCTCCTTCCAACCCCACGCACCGCACCTCCCCTGGTCCTTTCCCACACACCTGCAGCTTACCGAATATATTTGAGCTGCATGATTTGCTGGCCGACGTGCATGAATACGGCGCAAGACTTGCAGATACCCTCCGGATCTGGGCGCCTGCCTGGGGCGACGATTCGCGACCTGGCACGCACGCCCGCGGACAGTGACGAGTAATAATATCGCTGGGGACGGCAGGTTCGACCCAGCTCGGCGCAGCGCGCATACTCCAACAGCAGGTGCAAGCCCTACCTCAGTGCCGAGCATCCGACGAGGCAGATACATTACGAGAGCGAGACAGCTTGGTTACACAAGTCGCCTTCTCCATACTGCACTGCTCGTACGACATTCTGCGGTTGGAGCAACTGGAAGCGATTCACCATGCATGCTCGTCACGAGACCAATTAGACACTCTTCGGACGACATACAAACCTGGCGATGAACCTCCCGTCCAATCTTCCTATACCACCAGAGTCAACACAAGATGTCGCCTCTAGACCGAGTCGATCAACGACAGCTCCGAGCTCCTCAACCACTCCAACCATTTCAACAGTCATTGATACATCTGTCGCGATGACAGTAACCCCGGCGTCTGCGACATCGAGCGCAGCGCCCAGTTCGCGTCACGCCAGTCCCTCACGCCCTTACTATCCGATCAAGACCAAGTCAATGCCAATGCCAGACTCACCTCACGACTACAACCGCTCGCCACCACCATACTCATCGCCCTCACAACTGAACCTGGCGTCTGCCATCCCACATCGTTCGTGGTCCGACCGATCACCCTCTCCACATGGTCGGACGGCGGCGGGAGGTGCAATGGCTGAGGTTATCGCGTCGAGCAGGAGTCCAGGCTTGATCAGGAGGATCTCGAGAGGCGCGCATGACAGACTACGACGCCGGACGTCGCATCAACACTCACTTCGCATGCGTGACCAAAGCGCAGGCCCAGTGTTGGTCCGGAGGCGAAGCGACAGCAATGCAGCATCCGAGACAGGCCAAGATATGTCCGACCTTGAGCTCGACAATCAGGCAGAGGAGAGGATCGATGAACCATATACTGTGCCGCCTCGCGACCATGCCAACGGGCTCGGCATCAGCATCGGACGGCCAAGCAACGCATCTTCTGGTTCTGACAATCGCGTAGCGCCGGCAGTGTCTGCCATCCTGCAGGCAGGAACCTGGGTGTTCAAGCATTCCAAAAAGAACAAAAAGAAACGCATCAAGATTTGGCTGGATCCAAATTCGGCACGAGTATGCTGGCACTCGTCCAACCCTGCGAAATCATTCTTCATTGATGATGTTCGTGACGTCCGAGTGGGCGCTGAATCAAGGAATGCTCGCGACGATGCTAAGATCTCGGATGAGCATGAAAGCCGCTGGGTCACGATCGTCTACGAACCCCCTGAGCGCTCGAAAGGACGCACGATCAAGACCATGCATCTCATCATGGACTCAAAGATGATCGTCGACTACTGGACGGAAGCACTAGGTAACGTCACTCGAGAGCGGAGCGAGATCATGAGCGCTTTGGCCTCATCATCCGAGAAAAGCGAAAAGGGGATGGCCATTGCTTGGACGAAGACCATGACCCGACCACACCGACAAGGTCCTACTGGCGAGGAGTGCTTCACACTGGAAGATGCGACCTGGCTATGCGCTCGACTCGAAATCAATTGCAGCAACTCTGCTGTGAAGACGCATTTCATGCGATCAGACAATCGCAACACCGGGTGTCTCGACTATACCCAGTACAAGGACTTTGTTAATTCTTTCAAGGAGCGCAAGGATATTCAACATCTGTTCACAAACATCAGTTGTGGTACAGACAACGACGTTCGATTGGACGACTTCTTCACTTTCCTGATTAACGACCAAAAGATCAACGTCGACAAAGATCGACCACACTGGGAGAGCGTCTTTGAGAAGTTCTCTCGACTACCTCACAAGCCCTCGTTACCCGATGCCGTACCAGTCCCTAGGGAGCGGACAATGAACATGCAAGGCTTCCAGAACTTCTTAACGTCTAACTACAACTCACCCGTGCCGGTCAGCAAGGATGAGCCGACGTTGAACCGACCGCTCAACGAGTATTTCATCTCAAGCTCGCACAACACATATCTACTCGGCCGCCAAGTCGCAGGAGCATCGAGTGTGGAAGGCTACATCGCCGCGCTTATTGAGGGATGTCGTTGTATTGAGATTGACTGCTGGGATGGCGATGCGGGACGGCCGATGGTTACCCACGGAAGGACCATGACGACAAAGGTCGCGTTCGAGGACTGCGTGTCCACCATTGCAAAGTATGCTTTTCATTCATCAAGCTATCCACTTATTGTGTCGCTCGAGGTTCACTGTAGCTCTGAACAACAGCGAGCGATGGTCGACATCATGCTCAAATACTGGAAAGGAACAGTCGTCGAAGAACTTCTCACGAACGATGCACAGACCCTGCCTTCGCCGGACGAGCTCAAGAACAGGATACTGGTCAAGGTCAAGGTGGCAGAGGAGAGTGAGCCGGCCTCGCTGCAGCCAGACATGACTAACGGTCGTAGTCGTGCTCGCAGTCTTGGTTCGGCATTTACCCGAACGGCATCGGTGGATAAGCTCCCAAGCACCGGAACACCTCTAGTGTTGAGTCCAACACTCATGAGTCCATCCGATACCAACCTCAGTCAGATCGCAACCCCACGAGGCTCGATGACGTCTACTTTGATTTACACGCCACCCAGTACGTCCTCCGACGATAGTGATGACGTTCTTTCGCCGACTTCTGAGAAGCCTCGAAAGTCCAAGTCGAGCAAGATCGTGCCGGAGCTAGGCAGGCTTGGAGTGTACGTGCAAGGGATCAAGTACGGTGGTTTCCAGGCGCCTGAGGCAAAATCATTCAACCACATCTACTCGTTCTCGGAGAACACTTTCGATAGCCTCTGCACGAAGAGCAGTGGTTCGAAGTCGCTACTCGAGGCGCACAACCTCCGCCACCTGATGCGAGTGTACCCAAGCGCGAAGCGCATTACATCTGGCAACTTCGATCCCATGGACCCGTGGCGTCGTGGCGTCCAGATGGTCGCGCTCAACTGGCAGACCTACGATGTGCATCAGCAGATCAACAAAGCCATGTTTGCTGCTGGCACCGATCGGTTTGGTTACGTACTGAAGCCGGACGACCTTCGTCCCGCTAAGCACTTACCTATCACCGATACGCTCCCTGCCGCGATGGAGAAGAAGGATAAGAAGGGAAAGGTCTTCATCGGATTCACCGTTGACATTAAGTCTGCTCAGCGACTACCGCGTCCACGGCCACAAACCGGACACACGGCCATGAACCCTTACATTGAGATGGAGATGTACTGCGCTGAAGAGAAGGCCCGTGGCATCGCTAAAGGTCATGGTGGTGCGGATGCGTCTGCACCGAACGGCTTGTCTGGCATCGGATCGCCTCTTCGAAAGCGAACGAAGATCTCGGAGGGCAACGGGTTCGACCCCATCTGGAACGAACCTGTTAGAATGACAGTGGAGACAAGGTACCCCAGCCTCATCTTCGTGCGCTTCACCGTCTGGAACTCGTACGACGGTCACTCGACTGGCACGGATAGGGCCTTCTTGGGTACTTTCACAGCCAAACTCAGCAGTCTCCAGCAAGGGTACCGCCACCTCCCACTATTTACTGCTCACGGTGAGCAGTTCCGGGATGCCAAGCTCTTCGTCAAGATAATAAAGGAGACTCCGATCTCGTTGCAGCACGACGGCACGTCCAACGGCTACGTCATGGATGCCACCACTTCACCACGACCTGAAGCGCGCCCCGAACCTCAACGCTCTGAGAAATCTTGGGGCCGGCGATTCATGGGCCGTCCCTCGAGCCAACGGCGCATCAACCAGGATGGGTACGCGGGAGTGCTTAGTAGGACTTCTAGCACCGACCGCGATTCGGTCCGATAACACGAATTCGACACCACCACACGATGAAAACTGTATACCACAAGGCGCCACACGAGCGCAAGGAACTCTCGGCTGGCGTTTTGCTTTTGAATATACCCACATTGGCACTAGGACATGGCGCGGCTGGACTATTTGTATTACCACTTCGGCGTTTTATCACGATGGCCTGGACACACAGGCTATGCCTTACGACACGCTGGGCCGGCACCTTCGCTTTTTTCTTCTGTTTCTTGTACATATAGTTGCATGCCACGTGTGTGGTCTTGGGATGATACGCTTTTCTGTTCGGTACTCTGTCTCGAGGCTGGCTCTTGGAGGATGGGAGATTTGTTACAACAAACAGGTGAATGATGAAAGGAGGCGGGTAGCAATTTACTGTAGGAGACAGATGTTGGGGACTGAATGAAAGACCATGAGCCTGCGGGCTTTTGACAGGATTTGATGTCTTGCTCACGCTCACTTCTCTCCTCACTTGAGCCGTACACCCTACCACGCTTTAATCTTACCTACAATTCACGGGACAGGGCTACCATGTTGTTGGTATAGAAGGCGCTCGCGTGCGTCCCCGCCATTGGGTCTTCTTCGCTGCCTCGGCATCTTCAGGATGGTTGCACTCTCGCCGAAACCAACCGGACGACAACAGCTCCTTCACAATTGTCATCTTGAGGTCTGCATCATCATCTGGCGAAGTGAATACTGGTACCAGACATTTGGATTCGGGATTCGACACTACATAACCTCCTGGACCGCGACGATGGCACACGCATCCTCCAGCTCGAACCTTGCGGTCTCCAACCTCTTCAGCTTCAAGAATCATGTCTGTCTCGTTACCGGAGGAGCAACTGGCCTAGGTGAAATGGCCGCTCAAGCGTTCGTGCAGAACGGAGCCAAAGTCATCATCGCCAGCCGGAAGGAGTCTGAGTTGAAGAAGACCGCCGACCGTCTCAATCAGCTGGGCCCAGGAAAGTGTGATTATGTGGTTGCTGATTTGAAGGACAAAGCTGGCTGCCTGGATCTGTGTAAGAAGGTTAAGCAGAAGACTGATCGGTTGACCGTGTTGTTGAACAACTCGGGGGCGACATGGTAAGACCATCCTACTTTATAACCAGCATTGACGCTCACTCATCTTCTACCAGGGGCGCCGCTTACGATGACTTCCCCGAGGCCGGATGGGACAAGATATACGCTCTCAACGTCAAGGCGATGTTCTATACCACCGTTGGCCTCGATGCTGAGCTCAAGAAGGGCGCCACTGCGGACAACCCCAATCGTGTCATCAACATCGCCTCCATGGCTGGCGTCCAGACCACGGACGTAACCACGGGCTCTGAGGGCGGTCTCTCAGCACCTGGCCATGGCACTTTCTCCTACGGACCCAGTAAAGCTGCTTGCATCCACTCGACCAAGATGCAGGCGAGTAAGCTCATGCCAGATCACGTCACTGTAAACGTGATCTGTCCAGGTGTCTTCCCGAGCCGGATGACTGCGTTCGGGATGGAGAGTGCCATGGACACGCTGGTGGCCGGGCAGCCGAGTGGGAGAGTTGGCAAGCCGGAGGACTTTGGTGGACTGGTGTTGTTCTTGAGCTCGTTGGCTGCTGGACACATGACTGGAAATGTGATTGAGTTGGATGGTGGGAGCACACAGTCAGGGTTCAGGTCGAAGAGGAAGGAGAGAGCGAATATGTAGCGGCAACCGTATTGTATATGACAAGGACACCTGATAACGTCGCGTCTCGCATTCACTTCCGTCTTCAGAGTATGAATAAGGTTTGTGGAACCTGGTGGAGGCAACCGCGATACCTTCGTGTTGTGGGGCGATTGGTGGATTGCCTTTTTTGACTTCACCTGTAACTTGGTTGTGTCAACCTGAACTTCGGTCTTTCTTAATGGCCATGTCACAGCACGCACCTCACACACATACATCATCACGATGAAGGCGCAAGTGGTTCTGAAGTGTATGGTTGGTAGTGCTGGCGGCTCTTCCCCACCTGGACAAACGCTTCAATACCTTGTTCCCAGCGACGACGATGTCGCCACTGCACGAATTGTCCACGACAGCCGCAAGGGCACGTTTGAGTTCTTCACGGACAACACAGAGGCACAAGGAGATGTTGTGGCACTCGCGAACATCAGTAAGCGTGTCACTCTCGCGTTGTTCGCCACTCCCTCACATCAAATCTAATCTATGGCCTAGGATCCACACAGCTGAGCCTTACTCTTGAACCGCTCGTTGAAAGAGTCTACGTTGAGGCGCCACTTGCACATGGCCATGCGAGGAAGGACCAAATTGATAGGATCGTTGTTCCCTCCAGCAAGGACTACCAGCATCACTACCTCCATTTGCGAGAGGATGATGTTGTCAATTTTGACAGACACGGCTTCAAGTTTCGAGTGGTGATAGCAGGGATCTCGGGCACGTCTACGCCTGCGCCGAATGCCGTAGACCATGAGCGCGTAACGGACCCACCTGCTGCACAGTGGGGATTCGAATCTGCGCAGGTCCAGGATGAGGTCCAGGTTAAGTCGTCTAACGCTGAGGAGGTTGACGATGGCGAAGCTACGGAGTCTGATGAGGATGATCTGGACGATATTACGCATCCCGAAGCAACTGCCGGGGAGATCACGCCAGCTGCTGCCCGTATATCTACAACACTGCCGACGATCAAGGAGACACCGAATGCGAAAGCGACCGTGGCCGCCAGCGTTGCAGATACGGATGGCGGAAACGGTGATCCATTCTCAACAGCCCAAGAGCCTTCTTTGTCAGACCAGTCACCAGCCGACAGTCCTTCGATACGTGCCAAAGCCGTCATTCCCACAGCAGTAGTTGAGACTACCATCGGCGAAGTCGCTGGAGCTTCCGACGATGATTCAGATGACGTTGGAGATGCCATCATAGTGCCGAAACCAAAAGCAGTTCTTACATATGGCAAGAATGGTAGGCCTGCTGAGGATGGGGTAGATGCTGCAATATCTGATGTCGATGGAGCTAGCAAGGATCAGATGTCTGCCGCGAATGGAGACGGGGACGATGATCAACAGCTCTATTTGGTCTCTTCAGAGCCGTACGGGATACCACGAGTGTCCGCAGAAGCTGCCAAACGCCGAAGTAAGCGCAAGGCCGAGCCTGACGTCAAGGATGAGGCGCTCGTGAAGCAAGACGACGAGGAAGAGATTGTCGTAAGTGCGAAGAGACGCAAGACCGTCTCCAACGGCGAAGCTGTGTTTGACGATGATCAGCCCAGCTCCAGCGCTGGCACGGGCACGGGCAAACTCAAGAGACCAAGTCGATACTCTACCGCGGCAAGCTCGCCTTCAGAAGGCGTGAAGCCCGAATCGAAGACCACCAAGCGACGTCTCTCACCGCAGGTAGTCATACCGCCATCGTCAGCGACGCCTACCAGCACAGCAACGTCGCCCCTGACTGGGAGAGTGCCAAAAGTACTCCTCAGCCACGACAGTGCATTCCGAAAGTCACACTCGAAGTGGCTAAAGGAGCAAGGGTCGGAGGTCATCGATGATGTGAGGACAAGACGCACCAATTTCGTCTGCGTGGTCAAGAATGACAACGTGAGGACCGCCAAAGTTCTCCGCTCACTGGCCCTTGGGAAGTTTGTGGTCACCGAGAGCTGGCTTACGGAGTCCAAGAAGTCTGGTCAGCTGCTGGACCTCGAAGAGTACGTGCATCCTCAAATCGAGAACGTCAACGTGGATCGACGCAAGCTCTTTCATGGCAAAAACCTGTTCTTCACGTCCACCCTGGCCGACAAGGTGTACGGAGTGAACTGGGACGATATCTATTCTCTCTGTGAGGAGGTCGGTGCGAGTGCTATCTTGAAAGGAACTTCTGGAGATTACGGCGATTTCAGCCGTACAACCGAGACAATCTGCTTTGGCGCCACAAACAGCGACGTCGATGTCGGTCGCCTCCAGACCCAGTTCTCGTGCACTGTGTTCAACAAGAGTCTGATATCGCATGCCATCATCAGCGGTGAGCTGGATCTTGACCTCGGGGAGTTCAAGCTGCCGGCGGGAGGTCTGAAGAAGAAGGCTTGAGCTGCGGCGCAACTTCTCGGCCGCTGCATGGGTACGCACGAGGTGTCTAGCTGTACGAAACATGTGTTATTTTGCAAAAGTTAGCGAGGCGTTGGGCGCCCTCCATGTGGCTACAGAAAGTGCTTCTAAGTAGCTGTATTTGCTTGTCGAGCTTCGGGTACGGCTTGATCTCTCGTCTCACATTTTTCGCATCAAGCCTCGTACATCACAATGTGCACATGAAATGTCGTCGTTGGAAGGAGAATATGGATCGCCGGTGCGTAAGGCTCCCTTACTCGAGAATCTGCCCTCGCGGCTTTAGAAGGTAAATGTAAATGTATCTTCCTGGGGAGACCCCCGGCACCCCCCTTTGCCTCCGGCGGTAGAGTTCACGTGACTGCACTTTTTTAAGGACTAATAGAATCTTGCCTTGGCTAAAAGTTGTAAAAACTGGTAATAGTAGAATCACCTTTGCGCTAATAAAGCGCTCTGGCAATAAAGGCGAGCCAGAGGTGTCGTCTGGTCTGGAGTCAAAGCTTCTCGTCTACTTCTCTTTTCATCGGACTTCACCCCAACCTTCATCTTCCTTTCGTACTACCTCAGAATGCCTATCTACTTTTTTGGAGCTGTATCAACATCGCCGGCCTTGAGTTCGTATCAGTACGACGACTTCTTCGAGGTCATAGCGGCCTCTGATCTCCGAACAACAGAGCCAGGTACAAGCTCCCAGGATGAACTCTGACCTCCGCAACGCCGTCCGAGGTCGCTCGTTGATCCATGGAAGGCATGAGATCATCGCAGCAGCAATGGCTCACATGGGTGTATACATGTAGGTAAGCGTTTGATCTGCGTTCTTATGTATTCTTTGTTCCTGAGTGCCTGCCTGTTACGCCTCAATCTCCTTCTTTTCACACAGCAAGAACCAAGATGCCTCCAGCAACAGATGGAAAGCCGCCCGCGGTGAAAAACGTTGGCTACATCGGCTTGGGCAATGCCGGCTACTCGATGGCTTCCAACATCCCAAAATCAGGCTACCACATCATCGTCCACGACGTAGACTCAGAGAAAGTGCAGCGCGCAGCAAAAGAATGGCCTAATACTACCGCCTGGAACGGCGACCCCAAGCAGTTCCAAGACTGCGAGGTAGTAGTCACGATGCTTCCGCAAGGCAAGATCGTAAGAGACGTGCTACTCGGCAAAGACAACATCGCGAGCGGACTTAAGCCAGGGACCATCATAGTCGACACCTCCTCCTCAAGTCCGTTCGACACGCAAGAGCTAGGCAAGGAGTTGGCGCAACATCAACTCCAGCTTGTCGATTCTCCAATTACACAGACGTACATGCATGCGACTGACGCCGGAGAATCGACGCTCATGGTCGGGTCTGACTCCAAGGAAGCGTTTGAGAAGGTTGAGCCTATATTACGGTGTATGGCAAGCTATATCTTTCACATGGGCAAGCTTGGCAATGGGCATGCCATGAAGACGCTGAACAACTATATCATGGCATCCTCGATTTGCGCTCTGTGCGACAGCTTGGTGACTGGGCAGAAGTACGGCTTAGACCCGCAGCAGATGGTGAACGCATTAAACGTCGGCACCGGTGTGAACTTCCCTACCATGGATACCTTCAGACGAGACGGGATTACCGGACGGTACAACAGTGGCTTCGGTTTAGCATTATTGGTGAAGGATCTAGGCATTACCGAGGACTTCATGCAACACAACAAATTCGAGACCGAGCTTCCGGCCCTGCTGAAGGGGTATCTGAGTGACGCACTGAGTCAAGTCGAACCGATGGCTGATCATACCAAGGCGTTGGTTGGCTGGGAGAAGAGGTCTGGCGTGCAACTGAAGCGGACTGACGAGGTACAAGATATACCTCAGAAGGACTTTGACCATAGATTGAAGGGCTTGAATCGAGAGAATTGAGTTTGATGGAGACCACAGTGCTGATCTTTGCACTCGGAGATGTAGCATATAGCCTCGTACCGTGTCGCTGTAGATCAGGCGAAGTCGGATCAGGAAATACGTACCTCCTTCTACTTTCGGCTGTTTACGAGCGGGGTGAGAACTGGAGTTAAAGAGGTACGTGTTAAAGTTGTCCATCCCTTTCTCGACTCTTCGAACCAACAACTTGGGACCTATCGAGCCCCCCGAAAGACTGTAGCCATCATGATCGGAGCAAAACTTCACCTTGGCAGCTTTCCGTTGGCACAGGATATTACAGCCGGATCACTCCTGTCCACCGTGATCGTGCTCGCTGTTCTCGTTGCAATCAGCTATGTATTGATCACCGAAGCATACCGCTCCAAAGTTCGGATCCCGAACATACCAGGACCAACAGGTCTGCCAATCGTCGGCAACTATTACCAGCTCAATCCAGATCCAGCAGAGACACTCCATCAATGGAGCAAGCAATATGGCGGCGTCTATCAGATCGTGCTCGGAACGATGCCAGTCGTCGTCTTCTCCTCGATGCAAGCCGCGAGAGATGTCTTCATCGGACAGGGTGGTAGCCTGATCGACAAACCCATCTTCTACACCTTCCATTCGGTTTTGAGCTCGGTCGCGAGCTCGATTGGCACCACGCCATGGAGCGAGTCGACGAAACGAAGAAGAAAGACTGCTGCGACTGCCATGAATAGACCAGCGGTAGCATCCTACTTGCCGTTCATTGATGAGTTAACTAAAGACCTCATCTTAGACCTGTGGAAGAAAGGCCATGGCGGAACAGTAGCATTCGATCCTTGCCACAGTCTTTCCAAGACGATCACCGATCTCACACTTACCGTCAACTACGGTGCTCGATTGCCGGATGATGATGCATTGCTTGAGGAGATCATCGAAGTGGAGGACGGCCTGTCCAGAATCAAGTGTCCGCTCGGAAGCTCGCAAGACTTCATCCCGATCATGCGGCTGCTACCGTTCAACAAGAAGTCTGCAATGGCGAAAGAGATCAATAGACGGCGGTTGATCTTTCTTGAGAGGTTCAGTCAGGAAACGGAAGACAGGATCGAGAAGGGGGTCGACAAGCCTTGTATCCAAGGCAATTGCTTGAAAGATCCGGAGGCCAAGCTGAGCAAGGTCGATTTACTGGGTATCAGTATGAGCATGGTATGTGATGTTCTAGCATGGCTTTGCTGCCGACTCGAGCTGACCAATTCTCCTAGGTGAGCGGCGGCCTGTAAGTCATTCTGATAAGTGGAAAGGTTCTCCGAGACAGCATCAGGCATCATGCGGCACTCCGAAACCTTTTGAGCTCGACCAGAAGGACGAGACACATGCTAATCTCTTTACTTACTCCTTAGTGACACCATGGTCAATACGCTTGCATGGTCCATCGGAACGTTCGCTCTCCGGCCAGATGTCCAACAGAAAGCCTACAATGCCATCTGCGAAGTCTACGGCCAAGACAGCTGGGGTCCAATCGAAGACGAAGCCACCGTACCGTACATCTCAGCGCTAGTGAAAGAGTGCCTGCGCGTATTTTGCGTGCTGCGCTTATCCCTTCCCAGGGCGACGTACAAAGACGTGCAGTATGGGGATACTTTCATACCAAATGGGACAACGGTCTTCTTAAATGCATGGGGTTGCAATAGAGACGAGAAGGTCTACGGTCCAGATGTCAATAGCTTCAGGCCGGAACGCTTTTTAGACGATCCGGACTTACCGCACGCTGCGTACGGTTTCGGGACACGGATGTGTGCTGGAGTCCATCTCGCCAATCGACAGCTGTATGTGATGATCCTGAGACTCATTTGGTCCTTCAAAATCGAGTTGGACAGCAGAGATGATAGCCAGTGGACCATGCGAGCACTAGAGGTAGGCCAATGGAAATTGCACTCTTCGTCCTGTCGGATTGCAGCAGCTGACTAGGCTTTAGGATGTTACAGATCCATGGCATCTCGCCGCCATTCCTCCAGGTTATAAAGTCCGATTCGTACCCAGGAATTCAGAAGCCCTGGAGGATGTATTGGGAGGATTGAAGGAAGAAGGTTTCGACGTTGGGCTGAAGACGGCGGTAGTCAGCATTTAGTCATCGAATTAGAACTAGGCGTACTTCATCTTGTCAGACAAAGCATATTCACTCACTTCAATCCATCTCATACCCCTAGTTCCAAATTTCTACAGATCTTACGGAAGGGCGAATACGTCTCTACCCGTCCACAGTTCCGATGAAAGCTACCAAAATTTTATGCTTTCGTGTCGGCTGCTCTGATATATATTATATAAAGGTCGCTTATATCTGTCAACAATGGCCACCACTCCAGGCCATCTCGTAGAACTCGCGACGAAAATTCTCGAGCAAGCCAAAGAACTAGAAGCCTACCATGCTTCAAACTCCATCCCTCTCCCGTCCTTCGACGAAACCGCGACTGAAGCCATCAACTTCCCAACGGCTATGGAGATGACTCGAGCAAGAATCTCAGATGCCTGCGAACAACTTAACGCTCTCGTGCAGGGCCCACGATTGATGGCACAGTCGAGAGTCCAGGTACGGCCACGGTCCTTCCAGCATCCGTACATTCACTGACATAAGCAAGGCACACGTCACATATCTCGACGTAATCCACCGTTTCAAAATCGCACCGAAAGTCCCGCTCGGCAGCTCGATCAGCTACCCAGAGCTCTCCGAGCAAACTGGCGTCAGCGAGGCAGCTCTACGACGAGTTCTACGGTTCGCGATCTCGAATCATGTCTTCGCCGAGAAGCAACCTGGCTTCGTCTCCCATTCAGCGGCGTCAAGACTGTTCTTGGACCCAGCAATGAACGACTGGTTTGGTTCCTTCGTGCAGGAGATTGCGCCAGCCCAGCTAGCGGAAGGCAGAGCGTTGGAGAAGTACCCTGAAGCGGACGAGAGTTCGCAAACTGGATATATGATTGCTAACAATGCAACGGAACCGTCCTTCTACCTCCATATGGCCAAAGAGCCGGCACGCGTGAAGCAGTTCTCGGGCGCCATGAGTGGGTTCGCTAAGGGCAGAGGGCACTCGTTGGATCACTTGACAGACAGCTACCCTTGGGCTGAGCTTGGATCTGGCACGGTGGTTGATTTGGGTGGTTCAACTGGTGGCGCAGCTTTTGCGATTGCTGAGAAGTTCCCGGATCTACACTTGATAGTGCAAGATCTGCCTGATACGGTAGCTGGGGTGAAGGAGAAGTCTGGTGTGAATGTGAAGTTCATGGGACACAGCTTCTTTGACGAACAGCCTGTACATGGTGCGGAGGTTTACATGAGTAGATGGTGCTTCCGTGAGTACCCTCATCTAAGCCCTCCAACAGCTACTGACGCGATCTCCAGATAATTGGTCCGACAAGTACTGCATCAGGATCCTGAACGCACTCGTCCCGGCTCTCCGGGCAGGCAGCAGGGTCTTGATCATGGACGCGGTACTGCCAGCGATCGGCAGTGGCGCTGTACTGCCCGTTGAAGAACGCCGCTTGAGGTCAGTAGGAGACATCGTTCTTGGGAAGGGGGAAGTGCTAACACCAGTAACCAGAAACTTCGACATCAACATGTTGACACTATCAAACTCAATGGAGCGAGAGCTGGAAGACTGGAAGAATCTGTTCGCAGCAGTCGACAGCAGATTCCGCTGGAAAGGCGTAGTACAACCGGAAGGCTCGAATCTGGCACTCCTTGAAGCGGTGTGGGATCCGTGATAACTGTGATATGATTCGTATTATACATAATGTACAGATCAAGTATACTGTTATAACACAGTACATGAGAATGCCGCATCATCCGAACGGCCTGTATGCCGGACCAGAGCCATCCGAACCTGCTGTGGACCGCTCGTTGCACTGACCGTGATTGCCACCTTCATCTCCTTGACGAGTCCGACGCTCCGAATAGCCGGCCGGCTCCTGCTCAGAGAACAGGTCGAGTCCTTCGTCTGCGAAGGACGCGTAGCCATTCACTCCTTCCTGATTGGAACTTCCATTAGTGCCAGCAGCCGCATCCTGACTCAAGGCATCGGCCCAGAGCTCACTCTTACTCCGCTCAGGTTCCGTCTCGGCCAACCATTTCGCCCTCGTCTGCAACATCTTTGACTTCCGTTCGTAGTACTCGTGCGCACGCGGCCTATAGCTCGTCTCGACAGCCAAGTGTATAGGTCTTATAGTAGGCAGGTCCCGGTCGAAAGTCCTGAATACCTTCTTGAATCTGAAACCTGTGGTGGGTTCTTGCCTCTCGGCCTTCTGTGGCGCATCCACTGCCTCCGCTACGTCCCCCACCTGCATAAGGAATCGTTTGGTGACACGTCGCCACCGATTACTGCTTACGCTGCCTGTTCGCAAAAGAGCGAGTCGGTTCTTCGCAAGGGTGTTGTACTGTGCCCACACCCGCAGAGCGTCCATGCTATTTGGCGCGATGCGCTGACGCAGCGCTTCACATACGTTCGCGTGCTTTTCCTTCAGCCCGCACACGACATCTTCTCTGATGGAAAAGCTCCAATCAACATCGTCTGGCGGCGGCTTGGTCGCGGATGGGTCATCCACCAGGCCACCAGCACTCTGGAAAATCTGCTCGGCTTCCCGGCCATCTAGTCATTCCTTTGAGGCCTTCACATGCTCCATTTGAACAACCTGCTTGGTATTACCGAGCGGACGTGCAGAAGTCGAGTACCACTTCCGACCACGGGTAGGTCGACCTTTGACAGGAGGGCTCCACGAATGTCGTTTGGTGGCCAGCCCAGCTCCCTCGTCCTCCGAGTCAGAGACTCGTCGTAAGCGAATGCCAGCCTCGGACTCTTGCGGCGTACGTTCCCAGCTCCCAAGGATCCGGTCCCAACCTTTCACATCAGAGGACGACGTTTGTGGGCGTGATCTAGCATTCTTATTGGCTCTCCGTGAATCCGCTGCCTGGGTTTTCTCCGGTCTGGGCTTCGCAAAGATGAGATTGGTGAAAGGCACGTCCAATTTGGTCTGAATGGTCGTTTCGAACGTTTCTGACTTTAGAGGATTAGGAGGCGTTATGATCGAGGCGGACATACCTCCTTCGGAGAGCACGCCGAAGGCCTTGTTCGAGTGAACGATCGTCGGCACAGGGTCAGATTCTGTCGAGGTTCCTTGCGCCACTGGGGAGACTTGATCGATAGAGGAGGGCAGAGCGCCGAAGATAATGCTTCGTTCCGTGTCTGCCAGGACCTTAGTGAAGGTCGATTTGGGCAAGACGTGATTGTACGTCTGCCGTTCGTCGAGCTCTTCCTCGTGCGCTTCCGGAGGGTGCGGACCAAGTAAGAACATAACATACTCTCCCTCTCTCACAATCTCGCCAAGAGCCGACTTCTTCTCGTGCTTCAGCCCTGCCGCGTCTTCAAGCATACCATAGTCAATGTCCCGCTCGGAGGCGTCCGCACTATGTCCCGAGAAGTCCACGTCTGGGTCCAGACTCAGGAGTCCAGCTTTCTTGCCCCAGCCGCCACCGCCACTCAGGACGCGGCAAAGCCGTGCGTTGTATTGGGTGAGTAGGCGTCGCAGTCCGACTTGAAGGTCCATTGGGTGAGAGGTATAGCTCGGGTCGTCACTTCGCTGGCTCTCGAGGACGGAGAAGACTTCCTTCCCGCGCTTCCGGTTCAGCGTGTGCGGAACAAACCCGGACGGGAGTATCAAAGCCCAAACATGCACTGGGCGCGGACTGAGGTCGTGCTTTGTGAAGAAAGTCTGGATAGCAGACTCCAACTCAGAAGATGCTGGTTGAGAAGGCGCGGACGTTGAAGATGGGGCTGGGTTATCGTTGGATTGCTCCTTGCTGAAGACGCTGGGTTGTGAGGAGACAGTGCGGACAATGTTTCCCATGCAGTTCTCAATTCTTCTGGGCATCGTGAGTGGTAGCAGTGGGAAGTATGCATGAAAAACGCGTGAGGAAGCGCTGGAAGCCAGAGGGATGAGCTGCGATTCTAGCATTTCAGGCTCACCGGACAAGGCAAGAGTGTTGTGATTGCCAGTGTCCGGAACATACGTTGCGGATTGGAGGGTCGAGACTTTGCCAGTAGAGAAGATGGTCTGCGCGAGCGGCATCTGAAGATCGATCGTCTGCGGCCGATGGCTCATGTCGGATTGTATCCGGAAGGACACAGTACCGGGGATTGACTGCGACAGCTGCTTGGAAGATGCCGTATTCTGGATTTGTAGCCGTTGAGTTGCGACCATAGACTCCTGATCCGCATCAAGACTGTGTATGTAGGCGTATGCCATACCCTCCGCGCCCAGGCTCCGTCCCTCGCGTTGGAACGAGACGTCAGGCACACGATCCACCACTGCCGTGACTGTCTTCAATATTTTTTCATGGTGCCTACTCCCGCGCAACTTCTCGAACGCGCGGAGAGGCAAGTCGGGATCCAGTGCATGCAGGGCGAAAGCCGGTGTCAGGAACAGCGCGAGCAAAGAAGGGCCCTTAACACGGCCGCCGCTCTGCGCATAGCTGGAGGCATTCGGAAGCTCTGCTAGAAGCTGATCGATCGTCGTCGTGTGCGGCGAGGCGGTTGTAATGGTGCCATGGCTGGCCGAGTTGGCATCGTTCAGCGGGATCGTGACATTGTCATCTTTTGTCGCGTACAACCTGCGCGACAGCCATTCGACAGTCCCGCACCCTGACTGTGATTGACAAGGTCGTGCTCGCCATATGACCAGCGAACGGCGAAACATTAGATGTCGACGGTTTAGTTATCAAGGTAGAGTGAAGTCATCTTCAATCTTCAATGGCGAAACGCCAAGCCCGTCCAGCTCTTGATTGGCCGTGACCACGATGCGCTAGTGTATGTTCAATCTTCTCCGCCAGATAAGATCGTGGGGTCCTTTGAGGGTATTTTATTTCGTCAAAAAGTCTGAGAGCGTGCTAGAATACTACGCAAGTGAGAGTTTGTATCTGTTCTCCAAGTCAAAATCACCTACAGTCTCGTTCACAATCTCTGTAGCAGCAAGAATTGGCTTCAGTTCTCTAAACAAACACAACATCCATCATCCAACAACCCTAATCCAAAAACCACTTCGGCACCTCCGGCCCCCAAACCGCCAAACTCTCATCCCCAGCATGCATCCACCCCACCGGCGTATCCCGGTTCACCAAATCCCCGTCCGCGTAATGCTCAATCATATTCCCCGTCGTATCCCACCAATAATCGAAAATCTGGCTCCCCAGAATATGCCTCCCCACCCCCCACACACTCGTATACCCCTGCGCCGCCAACCACTGATGCCCCAAATTCTGCGTATCAAAGTCGTGCACCTCGAAACTCGCGTGATGGACGTGCGTGGTCGGGTTCGAAGCCATGAATAACGTGTGATGGTCGGTAGGATCCTCGCCGCGGTCGACGTGCATGAAGACTGCGACGTCTTTGTTGACGCCGGACTCGTCGGGGACGTAGAGGAAATCCGTTGGTACGAGGTTGAAGTTGTGGGTGTAGAAGGAGAGCTCTTCTTCGAAGTTTGTGACGCAGTAGCCGTAGTGGCCGAGTTTGTGCACGGCGGCTGGACCAGGGGTGAAGCGGTTGAATTTGCGGACGCGAGGTTTCTCTACTTCGTAGTTGTGGATGAGTTTGTCTGGGTAGTCGCCGCAGGGTGCGGGTTGCTGGCCGTACATCAGGTTCATCGGGAAGCCGGCGGGGTCGTGGATGGTAAGGAGGTAGCCGCCGCCTGGCGCTTCGGTCATTTCTTCTACTTGGCCTGCGCCGGGGATTTTGGAGGCTTTCTCGAGCTCGGCGTAGCTTTCGACTTCGAAGCAGCCGCCGAGGAATTTCTTCTCCGGGCCGGCTTGGGCGTAGTAGACGTATTGGTCGTTGCCGTAGCCTCTCCACCAGATGCGCTGTTTGTCTTCGCTCTCCTTGACGATGTGCATGCCGAAGTCTTTCAGAAACTTGGTCATTGTGCCCATATCCGAGTGTTGATACCGCATATGCGAGACCTTTACAAGCTTGACCTGCTTGGACCGGTCGATACCCTGCTGTTTCTGCCAGTCCAAGGAGAGTTCGTTCTTGCTGTCGCCGATCGCCACCTTGTCCAGCAACGAGGCGCCAGCATTGGGCTTGATACCGCCCTCGCCATCATCCTCACCTTCCCGTGCTGTTAATGTCGTAGGTCTAGCGACGCCGAATTGTGATGAGTTGCCTTGTGGAGGTGTCCACGATGTCTTCGCTCCGTTCTCAGCCATGGTCGTGAATGATCTCGTTGAAGGGGCGATTTTGTCCAGCGAGGTGAGATGCTGTTATACGTATAGTGGAAGTCATGGCGGAAGATGTTGGGCTTATGATGTCTGGAAGCGTATCTGCCGAAGTCAAGCAGTTCTCGAAGTCAGGATGAAAAGTGGGGTGCGAGCGGAGCAATGGCGGAAGACTCCAAAGGCCACTTGGTACACCTGCCTACACCCACGCACTTACGGCCGCTTCATGAGGTCAACGGACGGCCGACGGCCGACGGCCTGCAAGACTGCGCGTGGCCATGTTGATGGTGACGCTAAGATGCGCAGTCACATTGCACTGCAGAAGGAAGTAGAAGACGAGCGGCAAGAGATTCCATGAGACAGGACTGGTCAAAGATAGTATGCATTCAGACTTCAATCATTTCTGATGTACGAGGGAGAAGCAGAAATACCACTTGACGGACCACTGTTGAAGTAAGACGTTCTGCTCGCCGCGTGAGATGTCAATCTCCTCTCGCCCTCGCCTCTTGATCAATGCCCCCAAACTCCCGGCTCGTTCAAGTCGACCGTCGGCCCTGTCTTACAACACACACATCTGCTACACACACATGCTTACCACACACACATGTTCTCCAGCATCCACGCTTTTTCAAACGTCACATCCTCCATGGCATACCCATCGTGCTTCTTGCAGATCTTGACCATGTGATCCAACACATGGCGCCGCGTCACGACATACCCGAAGTCCGCGGTCCGCCTCAAGAACGGAATCCCGAGCCAAGCGGCCAACCACGTGAACTGCAGATGATTTGGCCCCGGGAATCCTTCGCCATCTTCGAAGCCATTGCGCTTGCCATCCTTCGAAGCCCAGTACATCGGGTACCCCGTCCACCTTGGCAGAGGTCGTGGCTGGACCATATACGGGAACTGCGGAGGTGTCGGCTTCAAAGTCTTCACTACCGCGCAGGTTGAAGGGACGGTCTCGAAAAGCGTACCGTCTCCTGTCAGAGTGGCGAAGTGATGGAAGGTGCCCTGGTAGAACATGACGTTGATGAGGTCGCCGGCTTCTTCGCTCCTCGTCAACATACTTGGAGTAGGTAGTCGCACTCTGTCATGCCACCAGTCGTTGAGCGAGGCTTGCTCCGGCCCACTCAGGAGCTCCACCGCGAATCCTAGCAACTCTCTGAGCAACTGGTCACAGGTCTGTGAATCGACATTGCCGTATTTGGCCTTCACGTGTGCACGGCAGAGTCTGGCCAGGATATCGTGTTGGGTGTCGTAGGCTTGTGGTGTGGTGTAGTGGAGCAAGTATCGCTTGATCACCTCGCTGAATGGGACGTTGCTGGTGTTCACGAAATTGTCGACACTGGTCTTGAGACGATCTTGGTGGACGGCGACTGTCGGATACGAGATTGTGGTCTCGTTTGCATCGATAACCGCTTTGATCGGCTTGCTCGCCATCCGGAGGTTTCTGTAGGTCTCCTTCACTGGCACGCGCGCGAAGATGTTCACCAGCAGCTCTGCCGGTAGTGCTGAGAGGCAGTCTGGCTCAGCCTCCTGCACTTCTGGCTTCGATGTGATGAGTGCGCGCATTGTCTCTGCACCTGACGCATTGTCGGCCATCGTCAGCGTGTGTTCTCTTGCTGCTAGTCAGTACACAGAAACGGTGAAGGAGGAAGTTTTGGCAGCGGGGCAGCAGAGGCTTTTTTCGCATGTGCATGTGAATGTGCAGCCAAGCACGGACGTCCGAGTCACAGCAATTCGGCAGTGAATGAGCATAGTTCCACGATCTCCTTCATCCCATTGGTCCCAAAGAGCCATCAAAGTAAGCTCGTTATTCTCATATGCATCCCCACTGGGAGACAGAGTTCACATGTACAACTAGTTTTAGAGACGAAGCCGGCTGTTTTTCGGAGGGCAGGTGGGTAAAGCTATGTTGTGATCTCACACGCAAGCAAGATTCAAACACAGCGCTGCCTTTGTGTCTCCCAAGCATCAATTCGAGGAGTTCAGCGTCATATGACCATTTGTTCGCTCAAGTCAACATCGCTGAGCTCTACTGGATCCAACGCATGCATGATGAGGTTCGCTTCCGTGGTGTCCCAGTGTTCCTCACATGATGTCTTGCCTCAACACGGCATTCAGCCAAGCACTTCCCATTCCCACCTCGGATCTTCGACAGCCTGGCGTTCGGTCCAGTCTCACCACACAGATATGCTCTCCAGAATCACAGCCTTCTCGAAGGGTGTCACCTCCCGTCCGTCCTCCCTATGTTGCTTGCAGACGTTAATGGCGAAGTCAAGCATCGAAACACTATGCACGCGGTAGTGGAACACCGCCATGTCCCGCTCAGAAGGAATGCCGAGCGTGCCCACCAGCCAGCTGCGACCGTTTGGATCTTTGTAAAAGCAGCAAATGTCGTGATGAGGGTAGCTTAAAGACCCGAGTGGCGGTTGCGGTGTCTGGAAGGCCTCCAGCATGACGGAGTACGTTGATGGCACAACGTGACCCAAGGTGTCGTCTCCTGTCTCCGTAGCCAAGATGTCGAAATGAGGTCTCAGATGCGAGAAGACATAATCCGCACCATTCTTCATAGCCGCCTCGAACGCTCCGTCCGCATGTATCAAGTCTTGCAGATCGATTGCCACATTGGACACCTCAAGTAGATGCTTTCTCAATCAGTGCCGAGTAAGTGGAACCACGCCCCGCTCACCACGGTACCTTGTGCGCATGTGGTGACCACAGAGCAGCCTTATAATGGTATGTCTGGTGTTGTAGTCTGTCACCGCGCCATAGTGATGTAGATACCGTGCGACGACGTCGCTGAATCTCACATTGCCGGTACTCGTAGCTAGATCTTCGAGTTCTGACGTGATCCGTTTCTGGTGGAAGATAATTGTGGAGCGAGCGATGGCCGCCTCATTCGTATCGACTCTGGATTTGATTGTCTCTTGCTCACTCTCCGTAGGGCCGCATATGCCTCTTTCGCTGGTAGAGGTGAGAATATGTCCACCAGAAGCTCTGTAGGCAAAGCGGAGAGGCGGTCTAGGTCTGATGTAAGGAGTTCTTGGTTTTGTGGCCCAGTTTCGGGCGCCGATGTCGAAGCCATTGACTTAGGTGCAGCGCCTGGCGCGCATGTGGCCATGACTGAGGTGGCTGGAGCCTGCCGTTAAGATGTGAATCTGTTCAGTCAAGAACCAGGAGTGGTGATGTGGCGGAGCAGGTTTCCATCAAATGACGCGGGTGTGCACGCGAAAGCGGTTGGCCCAAGCAGTGAAGAGGAGTCAAGTGAAGGTTGCAGAGAGGTATCGGAGGCAGATACACTCTTACTCCATGCAGCAAAAAGGCAATAGGCTAGATCAACAGGACTACTCACATGGTCTCTCAATATCCTGTCGCAAACCGAGAAGTTCTCACATCTGGACCATTGCTGCTTCAGCCAAATCTTGCCTTATCTTGCAGCTCGCTCGTACCACACTTCCACGTTTCTTACTTGCTGTGGGGACAGCCATCTCCATAGACTTCACCATATGAACATATCTTCCAGTATCACCGTCTTTTCCAGCTCTGTCACCTCCGATGCGTACGCCCTGAGTACTAAAGCTCCTATTTTCGCGCTTCCGGCACAATACGAAAAGAAGCCGTTCGAGAGCGAAGGAACTCCCAGTGACGTAGTCAACGGTTCCACCATAACCTCTTGTGACACGGGGTCTGACGGAGCGAGCTGCGTCCAGCGGTGTGTCTCGTTTGGGAAAGTGATTCGATATTGCGCACGACTGGATCGCAGAGGTGCAGTCGCCAGAACGTCTTGCATCGAATCAACAGTCTCTTTAAGGCTGTCGTCTTTCAATAATTCTGCTGATGTGTCGAAATCCTCTTCGACGTCCACTCTTAACATCGAGAACTCGAACTTTCTGTTCGGGCTTTGTTCCCGAGTCAGATCCCACAAAGCAGGTTCCCGTCTTTTTGAGGCCGCTACTTCCAGCACCCAGTTGGCAGCGGCTGCCATGGTCTTGGCTATCCACTGAAGCGGGTGCTCGAAAGGGCCAAAGCGAAAACCAGTAGTATCGACGTCCTTATACCTGGCGCAAGTGTAGGTTCCAAAAAGTCTTGTCAGAACATCCCGTCTAACGCTGGCAGACTCTTCCATCTCGCCGTAGTAGCACAAGAAGCGCCTGAACACCTCGCTAGGCAGTAGACCCCCGGTATTGCTTAGCATATTATAATCTGTTCGGAGGCGCTTTTGATGGAAGAGAATCGTAGGGCGCAAGATTGCCGCAATGTTCGCATCGATTAAGATCTTGATAAAGCTGTTGATATTCCTCAACTGCCTGATTTCGTTAGAAGAGAGCTCCGAGAAGATGCGATTAAGAAGCTCCGGGGGCAACGTGGTCAAATGATCGACTTCAGACGTAGTAGGTAGCTGTGACTTCGTCATTGTGGGCGATTGTTGGCTTCTGCTCAGTGTAGGTTGTCATGAAGAAGAGTCAGGAAAGGAAGCGGATGTCGAGTCAGAAGTCCGAAGTCCTTAAGTACTAGCAGTGACCAGTGCTTGGCATGTGAGTGTAATCTTGACGCTATTCATTGGTCCGCGAGGCAGTAACACTGCTTACCACCTGAGCTGCAGGCAGAGGGACATGGCTGCGTTCTACCCAACACTTGTCCGGGCTGCAATCGTATCCTGTGTCAAATCACCAGATATAGATGTCTCCCAGGATCGCTGCCTCTTCGAAGACAGTAGCCTCTACACTTCGTTTCTTGCACACACTAGCGATGAGCTCCAAAGTCTGCTCACTGCCAGCGCAGTAAGCAACACAATCACTCCACGACAACCATGGGATTCCAAGCGAGGCGGTCAGTAATCGGACCTGTGTATCAGTCGGTGGATCGGGTCTGTCGTAGCTGGGATAGCAGTGTGTAATCCAGGACTCAGGTTCGTCAGGGTAATTGATCTCCGAGATCAGAGACTCTGAGGCGTTTGCGATTTCATGCATTGCCTCGACTATATGAGCCAGGCCCTCGTGACCAATGATGCTCGCAAACATCTTCGCAGCTGCCATGTCTGCCCTGTATGTTTCTTTCCGCCTCAAACACTGTTCACACTGGTCACTTGTATTGCAGTCAATTGGACCATGCTCAAGCGGCTTCCCTGTTTGCCACGCATGGTATGCGAAGCTGCGAAGTGCTTCAGTCAGGCCTCGTTGATCAGTGCGCTGGAGAGCGTGGAATCTCGTGGTAGTGTAGTAGCCGCAGAGCCTGCCCAGAATTTCCAACTGAGTATTGGCACTCCCGGGAATGCCATAATGGCCAATAATCCGCTTGAATAACTCATCGAAAGCCACATCGTAGGCGTAAAGCAATGCATCATAAGTAGATCTTAGGCGCTGCTGGTGGTAGCGAATCGTAGGCAGCGAGATCCTAGTCTCATTTGCGTCGACGAAGTCTTTCCAGGGTTTGCTAAGGACACGAGTACGGCACATGTCACTCGCAGGTAGATAAGAGAAAATGTCGATGAGGAGCTCAGGAGGCACTGCGGACAGTCGATCTGTGGTCGCTGATCTCGCCATAATCTACTTGCCCGCCGTCGCGTGAGTCGATGATGTATCTAGTGATGGGAATCACTCTGACCGGAAAGGGGAAAGAGAAAGTGGTCCGTGCCTATGTCATGTGACCCACGTGGTAAATGTAAAGGTCAAACTCTTGACCGTGCGGTAACATCAACAGCTATCAACATTGTTTTGGCCCCGACATGAACACCCTAGATACACTCTCATCGGGTAACGTCCTCCGTTACCTTCACCAGATGAAAATATCCTCCAACGTAGCCAGCTTCTCAAACGCGGTCATCTCCATGACACCCTCGCACTCGCACAGCCTAGTGATCAGTTCGAACGTCCACCAGCTTCCGGCGCAGTATCCGAAGTAATCGTGCTCCCCCAGCAAAGGTATTCCCAGCAACGCAGTAAGAGACTTGATCTGAAGTTGGTTTGGTCGTTGCAGCTGGTGGGAAGGCAGCTAGTGAATGTCCTTTCGCTCGACACTGACGCCGTCCGATTGTGTGAACCAGTACTGAGTCTCGAGTGGCTGGCCCGTCCGTTGAGGTTGAGGCAGCGGGGCCTTTAAAGTAGCTTCCACGACTCGATGAGCTGGCCGAAGTGATCCGTGCCAAACGCAGCATCTAACTCAAGCATGCGTGACTTATGAGATTCGATACGGTTGATCTTGTTCAGGAGCCAGTCCGTTCCAGGTGCATGACTGGCTGCCTCATCGAGTACACACTCGATTGCGGCCCAAACATCCACAACGACGTGGCGGCTCGGCCCCTCTCCAGGGTCACGCCCATGGTTGATTTCTGTGTGGTGCAAGACGAGCCTCCACAAAATGTCTGTCCTGGCGGTAGAGGCCCTCATGAACCCATAGTAGCTTATGAAGCGCTTGATTACCTCGCCGAACTGTAGATTGCCGATGTCTACCAGCATTTCGTAGTCGCTCTTGATGCGCTGTTGATGGAATCGGATGTTTGGACGCGCGATAGCAGCTGCGTTGTTGTCGACAATGGCTTTGATAGTCTTACTGAGGCCCCGCGCTTTGCACATTTCTTTGGTAGGCAGGTGTGATAAGACATTGACAAGCATCTCCACCGGCAGGCTGGAGAAGAGGTCTGGTTCCGTACTGCCCGCCGATTGACCGGCCATCGTGGGCATCGTGCTGGCGCCTTGACCAGTAAGGTGGTGTTGAGGCCGTGGTGGAAGGTTGACCAGTGAGGACCGCAATCTAAAATACTGCAAATACTGACGATCCGCGCGCGGCAGTGAATTTCGTGTTCACATGTGAATCATGTGCGTGTAAATGGCCAATAGCCGAGCACGGCCGTTTCCGTTTGAAAGAGAAGTGAATATTCCTTTACCAGACAAACATGCTTTCCAACACAGCCGCCCTTTCCAGCGCTGTCACCTCCACCTTAGGCCTCTTACAGATCTGCAAAACCAAGTCGAGCATTTGTTGATTCCCTACGCAGTATCGCAGGCATCCCTCCTCGTGCAAACCCGGAACACCAAGCATGACTCCGAGTGACTCAATCCGTTCTGTATCTGCCTGAGTAAGGATCCAAAATTTCCCATATCTAATCCCCTTCGGGCATACGTGGCACCTTCGTCCATCATGCACATGAGGGACCGCCGCATCAAACGTCATCGTGGCAGCACCCATTAGTGTCCGGATTGGGTGTTTCATCGCATCTCCGAGCCTTTCGTATCTTCTCTTGCCGTGCTGAAAGACAAGCCTGGTCAGTATATCTCGCCGAGCACTGGAGTCTTGGGGAACGCCGTAGTGATGTAGTATTCGTCTATACACCTCGTCGAATGATAAGCCACCTGTGTTGGCCAGCGTATCATGATCTGTTCGGAGACGGGTCTGGTGGAACAGAACCATGCGGCGAGTTATCGCTCGCTCGTTGACGTCTATGAGGGTCCTGAAGGTGCTACTAAGAGTCCTAGCCCTACACAGCTCTTTCGCAGACAGTTTCGAGCAGATGTCGACCAGGAGCTCTGCTGGTAGCCAAGAGAGTCGGTCCAGTGGCGGGTGCCGTTCATGAGTGTGGCTGCCATCGCGGCTGCCCTCTTCCTCCAGAGGGTGTTCGCAGTGGAGTCTGGGACTAGCCGGTGAGCAGTTGTCCAGCGGGTTATTGCGTCTGAGTACTGCCGTCTCGCTCCCGTGATCATGGTGCTCGGGTTCGAGTGTGTGAGTAGCAGTTCGGTGCATTGCCCTTGTCCGAGCAAACTGGTTCTTTGGGATATCGATTGCTTCCATATCAGCCAAAGGCGGTGTCGTTGGTTGAAAGGTCTGCCAGTTTGGTCGTTCGTGCAGCGGTAATGGGTGTTGTCAAGTATATGTACTCTGACTTGGCGCCTCCAAAGTGCATTAAAGTTCGAGCATATAGCTGCCGCGGGTATATTGGTGCGTGATTGATCGTGTGTGGATTTAGACTTGATCGGTATGGACCTCTATGACCGAGTAAGCAGATTGGCCGCAAGCATGAGTGGAATTGCTTACCTACGCCTTTACTCCTTTTTTCTCCAAAGTGGAGCAGGTCCACTAGCAGAGACGAACGAACGTGGAAAGGTATGTGTGCCATGGACAGGTGGGCAAGCATGCGGTTTGCTCTAGGTGCCGCGGACTGATGGCCGTAAGTGGTAGTGACGGTGAGGAGTTCTTAGGTGGCTCTACAATACTTCAGTGGAGTCTGGCTCAATATGGTGCCGGTCGAAAAGAAAGTCGCGAATGGTACATCACCAAGCAGTTGTGAGGTACCTTGCAAAAAGGCATCTTCGCAGAGAACCGCCATGGTGCGTACACTTCAGTCCTTCCGCTCACCACTTCGGCTTTCGATCTCTTTCAAGATAACTGCCATCTCATCCATAAACTTCTTCCTCTGCCGACTTGGAGGGCTGTTCGGCCCCGTGATCCTCGATTCCCATACGACCGCCTCGCGAAGACTCGAGAGGATCTTCTCATACTGCTCGCTGAAGAGATCCGGGCGATGCGAATAGCCATACTGAATGAGACACCCAAGCTTCACATACAAAGCAGGTAGAGCAGCAACAAGCCAAGGCATGAAGCTTCGTGACGCAATTTGGATCGCACGATTGATGTTCTCGATCGCCGGGGTAGGACCATTGAATATCTTGCTGGTATCGAACTGCCCACCTAGTGCATGTTGCACCATCATTAGTGATAGCTCATAGCCTTCGTCCTTGAAAATGTCAATGCCTGAGCATGCAGGACATGTACACGTAAAGCCCCAATCACCAGCTCGCTTCTGCCTGGCAGCGCGTGGCATGGTTATCTGGAAGTACGAGATGGTCAGCTCAGCGCCTGCCGATATATCACGCAGAGAGTAGATGATCTGGGCACCGCTCGATGGATCGTAGTGTGCGTGCAAATTCGGCACACAGCTGTGATTGATGCGTGCCACAGTTGGGAAGAGAGCAACGGCCCATTCGGATCCCTCACGGCCCTCGGTCTTGGGTTGCTGGACACTACCTGCAGTCTTGAACCCATTGGCCTGGAATACCGACGAGACCCTGGCCATGTGCATAGCTTCCTCCTGATCGTAACCTCGCTCTGTGAGCTTCTCGACCATAGTAAACCCCTTCATGACATATGCGTCAGGCAGACTCAGCTGGCCGAAAGTGTCCTTGTCCTCTGCCGGCAGAGCCGAGTACTTCTGCCATAATTCCGGAAGGTCTTCACCCTGCGCTAGACTGAGCAGGGCACTGTCCTCCAAGACTCGCGTGTACGCTGGAATATCTTCAGTCGTGAAGAGCCCGAGCCCTGCTTTCGGGAGGTTGGACTGACGGACCTCCAGTCTTGGGAGTGGTCGTGTGCTCACATCAGAGCCACTCGTATCGACCTTGCGTGGTACTTCTGGTAGCGCTGATGTGTAGTTCGTTCGCAGGACATTCGCCGCGCTTGGCACTGTTCTGCCATTGTCCTTGCCAAACCCGACTGTGTGTGTCGGGCTCATCTTGACTGCGATTCACACATACATCAACAAAACATCAATCCAGTTCATCAAGGCTCACGATGTTGTCATTGACCAATGCGTTTGATGGTCTCGTGAAATTCCGCTACCTCAGGGACCGTCTGAAGAGCTCTACAAACTCCATCCAGGTCCAGCCCTTGGAGCACACCTGCATGCCCGGGTCGGAAGTCGAAACGCAGTTCCCGACAGTGTTTTGGCAACGACCTTTCACAGAGATTTCAAGACAACGTTGTGGCTTCGACAGTCGGAATGTATATGGCCGACGCCGTCCAACACTTTCTAACTAGTGTCCGTGCAATATGGTATCCTGCCTGGGGGTATGTACAAATCTGGCCAACTGGCCAAAGATCGGCAGGGACGATGCCTCTGCGGGACGTTTCACCAACCCAAAACGCAAAGCTCGGTTCTTCTTGCGTGTTGCGCCAGTCTCGTCTCAGCCTCACCATCACCGTGTCTCAGAAAGCACAGCGGGAATTGGGCGCGGCAGGGCTCAAACGCGCACGGTATGATATCACCGCCGACGTGAGCAGCAGGGAACCACTCGTGTCGTTTGCCTGGCAGTGCTGCGTCAACCCTTCGGCGCCGATATATGTATAGAGCTGCCCGCTACTACCAGGAAGTATCCCAAACTTTTCTAAACTCGCTCGACTTTTTTACCCCTCGAGCCAACATCCAGCGCAGCTTGCTTCAGCCCGTCAGCACGTAAGAGTGGTCTTACCGCATTCTGCCATTTTATTCTTTGGTGCTACCATTCAGAGCTCGCCCTTGGCTCTTACCACCGCCTTTTCCTGCATCTTCCCCGCGCAGCTGAACGGACGAGTACAGCGTGTGGCAGAAGGACATCCGAGCAAACAGCCTGCTAGCAGGGTCGAAGTAACTCCGTACACACCAGTGTCAGGATTCTTTCGCCAATCCTTTTCAGCCCCCAACACCAAACTACTTTACTACAGCCGCTCGCGCGCTGAGCAATTCCTTCGAAATGGCTATGAAACCCGTTCTCACTTCCCTGGGTATCCCCAACGGCAACAACGACGACGCCATGCCCGACAGCAGCAAAGTTGTTTCGCCTACGGACAGCGAGAATGCCGAGAAGAACATGGCGGCACTCGAGGAGTCCATGAATGGAAAACTCCAGATCACTACCAACACAGCATCAGAGACCGCTCCACCACAAGACTTTAGTTCTGACCCTCTATCCGCAACTGCTCTTACCTCTCCTCTCCACAGCATTAATTGGGATGCGGTTGGGGCCGGCAGCATCAATGGCATTGCTAACAACTCCTTCCCGACCTCGTGGGAGACTTCCAGCGCATCTCTTTGGGAGTCGTTCAAGCGGACTGGCCCACGATACCCACCCTCGCTGGAGAAGCTGATCTTCGACTACCACCACAAGCACGGCAAATCGTGGCAGCTAGCTCACGATGCTGGTGCTGGATCTGGCGTGTACTCGCCAGTTCTTGCCAGATACTTCCGTCATGTCCACGTCTCAGACCCGAACCCTACCGGACTCGCAACTTCAAGGCAGGCACTGAGTGCGTGGATGGCCGAGACGAAGAAGAGCAGAGGACGTTTCACATTCTCGAACAGCAAGGCTGAGCAGGGCCACGAGTCTGTTGCAGACAAGACTGTCGACATGGTGGTCATGATGGAGGGCGCCCACTTCACCAACCCTGAGGTGATGGTGCGCAGCGCAGCACAAACGCTTGCTTCGCAGGGTACACTCGCACTCGTCAGCTACAGCCCCGTCTGCCGCGTCACTGGCAACCCAGGCGCGAACGATGCTGTGCAGCGTCTCCATGCGGCCTGGGGTGCACAGCCGTGGGATGTCGTCTGCGGTGATGCCCGTGGCAAGAAGAACTTCAGCCAGGGCCTGGACTTCGTTCCTCTGCCCGAGGACATCTTCGACCCGACGAAGACTCGCAGAATCACCATCAATACCGCTGGCAAAGGCAGCTCGGCCTTCGCCAGCCTTGTACCTGGCGCCGCTGCCGATGCAAGCGACAACAAGGTCCGTGTCAACAGCGAGCGCAGGCAAGACTTCAGCTCGGAGAACGGCGATGACCAAGCGAAGGGTTGGCGCCAGGAGGTCGGACCCGAGTTCTTCCGCAGCATGACGGCTGCGCTGTATGGTCCAGGAGCCGTCACGCAGTTCGAGAAGCACTTCCAGGAGATTCAGAAGATTGTGCACGAGACAAGCCCGAACGGTATCATGATTACGGTTGAGTGGACTGTGGCTGTGGTCCTGGCGACGCGCAAGTAGAACCATCGTCCACGGCTTCGAGCGACACAGGCGACTGGCAAGCCTGAGCAGATCAGCCTTGATTGTTCATGTGTTCGAAAGTCTATATCTGTATGTATTGACGAGCGATGGCAGTCGAATAAGTTTATAGATATTGCCATATTAAATGACCGTCAAAAGTTGGGTCAGTCGACCACGTTTCCTACAACGGCGCGCCTGATGCCAACCAGCGTTGGTTGGCATGCATATCGCCTGCATTTCACAGAGGCTGTCGTAGGTCAGCCTGAAAGTGGTCTATTCGTTGTGCCTGCAGACTCACGTACCATCCGCTCGGGCAAACTACCAGCTTCGAGGACGCATGGTGTTCACGGCCGATCAATGCCGCTGTCTGGGCACCAAGATCACGAACAAACTGACTGATGACACCGTCTGCAGACCTCAACAATGCTTTGAACAGTATACGCCGGCTCTTCGCTTCATAGCCGACTGCCCGCCATCTCTTCAACGATTCCACGGGCCTGTCTCCGAAGTCCACGTTCTCGCCCCTCAGCACGCTGGAGCTTGTTGCGATTGCGTGCTGTCGTACCTGCATCAGAAGAAACAACACCTGCATAGACGAACACAATCGACTCCGACATCGTCTGCATGAGCTCATGGCGAGAGCTTTCAGAAAGCTTCAAGAATGGCCTCGAGCTGTGTGTCCTCGACGAGACGGCATCAGTCGACGGTTACTCAGATACGATGTTTAACAAGGCGAACGTCCTCCTCCCGGCGCTGCTTGGAGCAGCAGCGGCAACCACCAAACGACCGAATATCCTGTTTGTGTTGACTGACGACCAAGATGTGCATATGCAAAGTTTGGATTATATGCCGCTGTTGCATAAGTATATGATCAACGAGGGCACTACGTTCGACAACCACTACTGCACCGTATCAGTCTGCTGTCCTAGCCGTGTCAATCTGTGGACTGGTAAGCACTGATGGAGAACGGGTTTCTTCGATGCACGATCACTCCACGTTGCGCTGAGCGACCTTTCGAGCGCTTCGGGAATTCAATTACTGATCCTTGTGCTCTGTAGGAAGGGCAGCTCATAACACCAACGTGACGGATCTCTTTCCACCTTATGGCGGCTACCCTAAGTTTGTAAAGGAAGGATTGAACGAAGACTGGCTTCCAGTATGGCTTCAGGAGGCTGGTTACAATACGTACTACGTCGGGAAGGTATGTATTGATGGGTATAAAGTCCCTCATGGCAGTGGCATTGCTGACCCATTTACCCTTCTCTTCTGCAGCTGTTCAATGCTCACGATGTCGACAATTACGACGCTCCATACGTGAACGGGTTCAACTCTTCCGATTTCTTGCTGGACCCGTACACCTACGAGTACTACAATGGCCATATGACCCGCAACGGAGCACCGCCAGTCAGCTATGCTGGCCAGTACTCCCCCGATGTTGTGGCCGAGAAAGCGAATGATCTCTTGGACGAAGCAGTACTGCACCCTGAACCTTTCTTCCTCAGTGTAGCACCAATCGCACCGCATTCGAACGTCAAGTTCACCGCGCCTGCAAAGTTTGACACAGCTTTCTATGCTGAGCGACACGCGCATCTGTTCAAGGACTACAAGATTCCACGAACGGCAAACTTCAACCCGGAAAACCCGTCCGGCGTAGGATGGGTGCGAGACCTGCCGTTGTTGAACGATACTGTCATTGAATACCACGACGAGTTCCAGCGATCCAGACTGCGCGCTCTGCAGTCCGTCGATGAGATGGTAGAGCAGCTCATCAAGAAGCTCGAAGCTAAAGGCATTTTGGAGAATACCTACATCTTCTATACCACTGACAATGTAAGAGTTGCCTCAGTTAATCATCATCTGGTTGACACTAACCGACTGTTGTAGGGATACCACATCGGCCAGCACCGCCTCTCTCCTGGCAAAGAATGTCCCTACGAAACAGACATCCACATCCCACTCATCGTCCGTGGCCCTGGTGTTCCAGCCGGACATACCGCCGGCGTCATCTCTTCGCATACAGATCTTGCACCCACCATGTTGAAGATAGCAGGCAGCTCAGGCAGCAAGAAAGTCCCACTCGACGGCTTCCCCATTCCTCTGGACAAAGAGTCTCTCGACGCTCGCGAGTCTGGTGAGCACGTTAATGCTGAGTTTTGGGGTAGCGCCATACCAGAAGGCAAATATGGCAAGATCGGAAATGACCCGCTTCCTGCTGTTGGTGGCGGTATGGGTGATGTTGGCAATATTGCGGTTCGCAACAATACCTGGAAGGCGTTGCGGGTCATTGGCGATGGGTATAATATCCTGTACACCGTCTGGTGCTTCGGAGAGAAGGAGTTCTACGATCTCAGCGTAAGTGCCATTCAGCCTCCTTACCAGTATTACGTCTAACTATCGACCAGCGCGACCCACACGAAGTGTCCAACTACCTGGGAGCAGACTCAGTCGATCTCCAATCGGGCTACACGCTCGCAGGCCGACCCTTCAAGCACGTCCTCAATCGTCTCGATGCCCTGTTGATGGTGATGAAGTCTTGCAAAGGCAAGGAATGCCATGAGCCGTGGCAGACTTTGCACCCAAAGTCGAAGATCAAGACGCTCAAGCATGCTCTGGATTTAGACTTTGATACCTTCTACCACAAGCAACCGAAGGTCAGCTACACCTCGTGCGAGCTTGGCTATCTGGTTGATGCGGAGGGCCCGCAACATGTGCGCTCATGGGATGAGGATGAAGAGGAGGCTCCAATTGTCTATCAGGGGCCAAACGGGCCGAAGCAGCAGAGTTTCCGTTACTCGGGTCACTGGGCTTTGTGGACTTGAGCTGTTCCGTCCGATGGTGGCTCTTGCAATGGAGCGGCGTAATTCCACGGCACAGAAGAAGAGGAACACTGTTTGGTTCAGCAGATAGCGGAAACATGGGCTTAGCCAAGTATAGACAATCTATTGCTGAAGGTGCTCTATGCAAATGCTACTTCTTCCCCAGCTTGTTCTGTCTAGTGACAACTCCAACGAGCAATGATAACGCAGAGCATGCAAGATTCAGCCCTGTGCAGTATTAGTATAGCCATGCTGACAATCGCATTGAGGAATGCAATGACTTACACATAACCCTGTGGAAACTCATCACATACGCCGGCATCACGCGCTGGCGAAGGCCTTCGCTGATGGTCCAGAGGTATCTGATGTCGTCCAGAAGTCTGTGAAGAATCTACTGCGAGTGAGCATACAACGTTCTCGAGGAAGCTGGATAGAAGCACTTACCCTATCACTCCCCTTCACACCCTGTAAAGCTTCCTCCAAACCCGATTTTAGTCCAATCTGATAGGTCGAGCTCCCAGCACTCGCACCAGCAACAGCCCCAATGCTGAAGAATAGGTACATGCCTGATCCCGCAACAGCAATATCGCTCTCATGCACACCAGCCGCCATCCCAACGAACGCAGAGCTGGAAATCATGCCCGTAGCAAATCCACCAGGGAAGATGTACAAGCTCTCCCAAACTGAAGTATCCCCATTCCAGCGCAGAAGGCACAACAGCATACACCCAACGGACAAAATAGGCGCCAGCACGGTAGGATACTTATACCGCCCCGTCTTCCTGATCCAATAACCTGCGAGCAAACCACCAAGCGAGTTCCCAACGAACGCAGGAATAAGGTACGCCCCAGCAGCCGCAGTATCCGCATGCTTCGTCGCCTGAAAGTACAACGGCACGGACATCATCAGTGACATCTGCACCATAACCTGCAGTAGCACTATGAGGTAGCTCGTCGCTGTATCATAGTGCATGATCAGCCTAAGCGGGAAAATTGGTTCCTTGACTCGTTTCGCCGACACGACGAAGAGGACAGCGGATACAACCCCGGAGACCAGTATTCCGATGATGACAGGGCTGTTCCAGGGCAGTTTCTGACCGCCGACGTCCAAGGCGAAACAAGCAGCAAAGATGGTGTAGCAGAGGAAGAAAGCTCCGACGAAGTCGACACGTTTGAGCTTCTCCCATTTCGTGGTTTCGACTGCTGCATGCTTGGTGGGAAGTTTCAGACGCCATTGGACTAGGACGATGGCGAGTACGACTGGTGGGACTTGGATCAGGAACGCCCTGCACTTACATTAGCATGTCTTCAATGTTCTGTGTCGATTCATTCTGATATACTTACCACCGCCACCCAAGCGTCTGCGTAAGCAACCCTCCCAGAAACCCACCACAACTCCTCCCGGTCGTCTGGAGGATATTGACATAACTCCACAATGTCGCCACCTCGTGCAAAGGCACAAGATCAGTAATCACTATACTTACCATACTCACCATACCCGCACCTCCAGCGCCTTGGATAGCTCTGCCCGCAACGACCTGAGCCATACTCTGGCCTAAACCGCTACCCGCAGTACCGATGGCGAAGAGGATGTATGAGGCCTGCAGACAAGCTTTGCGTCCGTAGATATCGGCCATTTTGCCGTAGAGAGGCTGGGAAGGACCGTGTTAGTGCAATGCAGTATTATTGTGACGAGTGAGTGCGGTCTGGCGTACCTGAGCAACACACTGCGCCAATATGTACGCCGATATGAGCCAACTCCCACTGCTCAGATCGTCAAACTCAGAGGACACAGCGCCATAAGTCGCCATCACGAAACTCTGATCCGTCTGCGAGACGAACACCCCGAGCAGCAGCACGGAAAGCGTCGTGTACACTCCAGCGGCTCTAGGCTTGTCGTCGTGGAGCTCGTCGGCAGCTTCGACGTCGTCGGCGGAGCCATTATGGTGCTCCGCGGCTCCGCTGGCGTGCTGAAGAAGATATCAGCTCTGCTCTGCCTTGTTCTCAACGGGAGACTCACACTTATCGTCCTATACAAGTCCGGAGCATGTCCATCCGGCAGCAACGGCTCATACTCGCTGAGCGTACCATTTGACTCTCGCCTGCCATCAGCATCGAGTCCCGCGGCGGCCATCGTCACCTACAGACAGTGATGCTGACGATAACAAAATGCACTCTGTATCGAGCCGAGAGTCGCAAGGTCAACCTTGGCTCGGCCATAGTACAGTACCTTTGCACTCCCCACCGGCCCATCGCCTCCAGCCAACGGCTCTTCTAGCATTGCCGATTACCTCCAAGCTCACGTACGCCGTGGTAGCTCTTCTCAACCGATGGCACTGCTCTAGTGTCCGACACCGGCACCTCTCACACGTGGTTTTTAACAACCGCGTGCCGCGAGCCTCGTGGAAGCGATATGCCAAGTGCTTGCGCGACAGAGTGGATCCATAGCGTGCTCGACACTAGAGTGTGGTCCTGTAGCGTAGTTTCGATGGGGAGAAGAAATGTGAGATGTGGCGTCGGAATTACATCGCCGCGTGGAATCCACGTGGAAGCAAGCGCGTGGGAGTGAAGTAGAGTAGAAAATGGACCAGTAATATGCCCTCCGCTAAAGAACACTGTATCCAGAATGGATGTCGCTTTTCAACCCTCTCGAATTTCGTAACCCTCGCCCGCCCAAACCCTCGAAGCCCATCCGCAAGCCCCATCTCCACCCACTCCCCTGACTGACCGCTTAAGCTCCCCCCAAAGTAAAGCATCAACCCTCTCCCGCCCCCCAGCCGTAAAAACTCCAGCAACTTGACTCTCACGCATCCCATCCCCGTCTAATCGCCCGCCCGCCACTGGAGTTGCGGATCAGACCTCTCCGATCTGCGAACAGCTCGCTCATGGCAGTGGGGTGCTGCCGATGGCGTTTCTCTGGAAGCCACATAGGCAGCGGAATCCTCTCGTAGGATAGCATCCACCGTGCCGGGCGGAGGCAGGTCGGAGGCAGGTCGGAGGCAGTAGCCCCTCACGAGCGATCAGGCCGTCCCGGACTGCGAGCGCCTGTTCCCTCGCATGACGACGAAAGTTCCTGGAGCCTGTCGTGGCCAGATTGCCACGGCGCAGATACCGTGGTCCAGGTCCAACCGCGACTGATGCAGCGCATTCTCCATCCCGACCTCATGGCCATCGGCCACGCTTTTGGCGCTCGCACCGCTCGCCCTTATAGCGGAGACCCAAATGTTGAGCTGGTGATGCTGAGCCCGGCGCGCGAAGCTCTCGACGAGGGATGGGGAGTGCTGAGTGGTTGAGGGTGTGGAGGACATGCTGTCGCGCTCTCGGAGAGGCGACTCACGATCGACTCTTCGCTACTGCACCTGGATTCCCAGCTCCTACTTCTCCAAAGCACTAGGCGCAATGATAAGCACAACAACCAAACTAGCAATAATCAAAGCCGTCGCCACGAAAGAGACGAGGATGATGGTGCCGCGCGAGGCCGGGAACTTGCCGCGGATCACGTAGTGCTGGGACTCGAAGTAGCGGTGGAAGCCGAGGAGGAGGATGAGGATGGCTGTTAACCACCATTAGTATTGTTCTCTGGGTCGCAGAAAGCGTGACGGCAAGCCGATAAACTGTTCGAGATGCGATTGTACGGCTGGAAAGCGGCGAGAACGACCCTCCATGGCCATGATGGAAGATGTGAAATGGAAGTCACTCACAAATAGCCAAAAACGTCGCCCCCAACGGCTTGCCAACGTGTCTCAACCGATGCGTGTCGGCTTCAGAAACGTCGCGCTTCTGAATTTGCTCCAGTAGATTGTCTGATGCTGACGACGTATGCGGATTATCGCCTTTGGCGAGCGAGGTATTGAGGCGGAAGAGTTGCGTGACGGCGATCCCGATTGAGGCGAAGGAGAGGGAGGTGCGGAGCCAGGCGAGGAAGGTGCGTTCTGCGCAGGGAAACCGATTAGCACATCGCCGCGGAATAAGGCAACAGGTATAGGGGAGAGGGGGTTCGACGTACCCAAAGCAAGATGATCCCTCGCCACACTCCCCTTGTTCTCCAACTCCACACTCCCATACTTATCCACAAAACTCTTCCACCAGCTATCACTCTCCTCCTCCGTGCCGTCCGTACCCATACTCTGATTCCGGATAGACTTTCTCCCGCGCGGGACACTACTCCGCTTCCTCACCGTCCCCAAATCCGCCACCGGCACAAGCTCGTCTGCTGGTCCAATGTCCTCGTTATCCGTTCCCTCGTCTGTCGCATGTCCATGATCGTCCACTTCCGCTCCAGCGACAGTAGTCCCATACGTCTCCTGCCGACTCTTCCTCACGATAGCCGTGCTCTCATCAGCGCTGCTGCTCTCGCCCGCGCCATCCCCGTTGGTTGCATGCTCATCCCGCTCATTGCTGGCAGCCATTCGAGCCATGAGGCCGTAGCTACTCCGTCTCTCTGGTCTAGGCAACGAAGTGCCGGAGCTGAAACTAACGCTCTTCTGCGACGCCGGTCTTCTCAACTGCGGTGTCGCAGACAGTGCCGCACCAGCACCAGTATCGTGCAGCTGTTTCGCTCTTGGCGAAGCAGAAAAGGCGGTCGATGGATTCCCAGCAGGTGCACGGAAGATACCAGTATTGAAACTCAATCCGCCTCGACCTGGAGATTTCACTCCCGGTATTGAAGGCCGGCTCAACAGGTCGTCTGACCTATTCGGATCGCTCGGACCAGGTCGCGGGGTGGTGAGTGAGGCATCATCGGATTCTTCCTCAATGGCGGAGGATGAGAGGGCGTGGTTTTTCGAGTCCTCGTAAGCCAGACGTGAGCCGTAGAGTGGAGCCATTGGCATGAATGGAGCGTTGTAATCAGCCGGTGCGGCAGGGCGGTGTGGGGCGGGGCGAGGGAGGGGTAGACTATCTATCGCAAAGGCTTGGTAGTCGGGTCGATTTCTCAGATATAGGATGAGAAGTTCAATCCACAAGCCTCGAGCCGTCGTTGAATGCCGTGCTCGAGACCGCGGATGCGGACAGCCCACCGTACTGCCGTACTGTCCCTCGCGTACCTGAGCTCGTTGGTCGATTCGACGAACAGGCGCAGTACGTCCTACTACCACAGACCAGTGAACGTGGCACAAACGAGATAACTCTAACGAGAAGCTTGTTCTATTGAGTTCAGAGATCTAGTCGCCTTGTCACACGATATCGATCCAGGGCAGGAGCCATTGTTCAGTTCAGTAAATGCTTGCAAAAAAGCACAATGTGCTATGGACTTAGCCCGATGGCGTGCGAAAGTGGCGTGCATATTGCTGCAACAAAAACACCTTGAGATCGACCGGTTTACAGAGTAAAGTGGTCCTTCGATTCACAGCAGCGGCGATTTTGCTGAATGCCTGCCGTGGCGGTACTGGAACATGTAGGTACGAGGTATCGTTCTGGTACAACATGTAGTCTCGAAGCAGAACCACACCATCGTTCAGTCTCACTGGCAAAGTAAGTACATCTCGTTCATCCCCAACCTCATCTCATCATCTATGCAACAAGCACCAGTGCCCCATCCGCGGATCCGAATACCGCATCTTCGCCCGGAGGAACTTCTTGACGCACTCGCCGGCTGGGTAGCATCATCTCTGCCGCCCATTCAACACCTTCGCCAACCCCCTCAGCACATCCAGCGCACCCACCCCCTTCCCATCCCCCCTCTTCGCCTCCTCCCTCTCCTCTAGTACCCCGGCCGCTTCAGCAAGCGACTTCTCCGCCAACCGGTCCGCCGTAGCCTTGGTCGTACTGAGCGCGTGGACACCGTGCGCGAACTGATCAACCGTAAACTCCAGATTCTGCGAGATATCTTGCAGCCGCTGCTGGATGGCCGTGGGATCTTTCGGCGAAGGCTGCTCGGCTGTAGGTCGTTGTAGTTGCTCCAGGATGGCTCTTTGGGGACTGTCGAGCAGATCGGGGTTGAGAGGGGAGAGCTGGCCGTCGTCTGGTCGGCCGGGAGTTGGTGGTGCGGTGGTGGGTGGAGCGGCGGAGGCGAGGAGGGTGTCCCATTCGGCTCGTTCTCGCTTTAGTCTACACTCACAGTTAGTGCTGCGTTACCGACGGTGTCTGATCACCACTTACCGTTCAAGCTCTCGCTCAAGCTCCTCAGCCTTCGCAACATTGGCGATGTTCCGTGGATTCGGCCTCTTCCGCAAAGGCACAAGAGGAGGCGCATCGTCGTCTCTCGAGAACCAGTCGCTCAGAATGCCCTTCGTGACAAGATCCGAAGCCAGTTCTTCTTGGATGACTCGAGCTATCCGCACGTCAGCACCACCCCCCCAAGACACTTGCGTCTCTCTCAACATACCTGCTTGCAACGCCTGAAACTCCAAAGTCGAAGCCGTCGTACTCTCCTTCGGCGCGTTAGGCTTCGGCAATAACGCCCTAGTACCACACCACCCAAGCAAACACCGCATCCGTCTCGGCTCAGTAAGCTCCGCAGAAATATGCTTGAAGAATTCTGCAGAAGAGACCTCGGAATGAGGCAAAGCTGTGTCAAAGATCGGGTCGTTAGCGAAGAGGTTCTTGAGCGCGTTCTGGAATCGGGCAGTATGGGGAGTTCGAGGGTGAATGCTGTCGCTCGGTGGAGGTGTCAATGCCCAAGAGACTCGCACGTTCGATGTCCGAATGGATTGCGATCGATCGGGCAGCGGATGTCGTGAAGATCGTAGTTGCGAATGCAGCAGCAACCGATCGAACTGCAACAACGGCTGGGATAATATCGCGCTCAACTCACCATTTCCTCGACCTTCGTCGATCAAGCTGCTAGCCCGCTTCCCTCGCATGCCTGAGCTACTGCGTCTGTGCCTTTCTGCGCTCGTCTTGCGCATCTCCTTATTACGCTTGATGACCGGCGTGTCTGCAAAAGGCAGCTGGATCCGCATAATCTTCTCTTCTTCCACGCCATCTGCGCCTTTCTTCCGTTTCTTCTCGATGGTAACGGGTCGTGCATTGAACGGACTCGGCGACCGCTCATGTTTGGCATGAGACTTCGCATGCGCAGGCTTGTGAGGTGAAGCTTCGCTGGTCTGCTCGCCTTCATTCGACAACCGCTTGCTGCGCCGTGTAGGCTTTTCACGTTCAGGTGTAAGTGGTAGCCTTTTCAGGGTCTTTCTCCGCGCTGCCTTGGACTCCGCTTGTGCGACTTTCGCTGCCTCTGGTTGGGGCTTCGCAGGTGAGGGTTGATCGGACGTGGAGTTTCGTACTGCCGGCACAGCGCTTGGTTTCGATCGCTTGTTCTTCGAGAATGAGAAGTCGTCGTCTGCCTCGTTGTATACTACGCGCCGAAGTCAGCAGGGTTCAGCAAACCTTCCCACGCTTCGTATTCCGCCTGCACCCACTCCACCGCGCAGTCCACACCCGCTCAAGCCTACCGTGCCATGCCCGCCACCGTAGCCCCAAGAAATGAACAAAAGCAAAGCTTACCTTTCCGCTTCTTCTTCACCACACCCCCCGCGTCTCCATCCTGCTCCTTCGTGCTCACACTCGTCGTCTGCGCGCCCGCAACCCTGTTCTTCTTTGCCGGCGGCTCATGGTCCTCCACACCCTCGGCGCTCAACCGCGCACTGCGTCGCTTCGAGTACTGCACGCCCGCGCCGTTCATCCCGATCGGTTCCAGTGGTGAGCGCGTGAGGATCATGGACATGTCGTGGAGTCCAACGCAGGCCCAGTGTCTGAATGCGTGGCCTAGGAAGGCGCGTTCTCACGTGCTCAGATTTCGCTTATAGTCGGGTGCGCATCTGCGTTGATGGTGTGTAATTAATCGGCGGGTTCCAGTGAGCGGAATGGCGCGTCGCAATGGGGTCGAGCGCGTCGTAAAGATGCTGGTGTCGGTGATGGTGGTGGTGGTGATGCGGTGGGACGTGCTTGGCTGGAGACTCAGAATCAAAACATTGGAGCGGAAAGCGCCGCTGCCCACTTCGAAACCTTAAATATCAAAAGATCACGTGCCGAGTTCGAGCGTTCATTCCCATTCTACGATCACTTTCACATGTTTGCCGACGCGCAGCGGAGGAGTTGAGTGACACGGAAACATGAGAGGTGAAGACAGATGGATCGACGAGCAGCATTTGACTCTTCATTGATGTTCACATAGCTATCGTGCCATCGTGTTTTCAGCATGCCACCATAACACCACGCTCAGCATCATCGGAAGAAGTTGATACCATCAAGCAGGATGAATCAGACCGGAACACCTTACAACTCGGCAGCGATGTTCTTGATCTTATCCTGGATCCGAGCATCCCTCTCCTCCTTGGTCAGCTTCTTGCTGCGGTACTTCTTGCTCTCCTCCTTCCAGTGGTCCTTCGACTTCTTCTCGCCCTCATCATCATCCTTCTTCCACGGGTCCTCACGGATCGCCTTGTGAGCCTCGCCGTACAGCTCCTCAAGCCCATCCGCCTCGATCTCATCGTCGATGTAGCCCTGGAACTGACTCTTGTAGCGCTCCTCATCATCGTCGGCGAGCGTCTCCATGTACTCAGCGACGTGGCCGGCGAAGATGTACTTGCGCAGGGTCTCGGCATCCAGCTCCTTCGTCTCCATGTCGTAGCCGGGGAAGCGCTTCTCGGAGTGTGGCACGTACATGCCGCCATCGGAGGCACCCTTCATGGCACCGAAGACACGGGCACCAGTGCTGGTCTTGACAAGGCCGACATCGAGGTAGCACTTGAACGGACGACGAGTCTCCCCATCCTCCTCAGCAGCCTCAGTGACAGTGAACTCGCCATCAGCCTCCGCAACACCCTCGAAGGTCTCGTCGAGCTTGAGCTTGGAAAGAGCACGGCGAGCGATCAGGAGACCGACGCAGTATGCGGCAGCCCAGTTGGTGAGACCGTGGGTGACGCCATAACGTTTCAGCTCGTGGGCGTAGGCAGCGCAGAAGACCTTATCGCCGGTGATCTCGGAGGTGACGATCTGGCAGATGATGTCGCGCTTGGTGAATCGGACGACGAGGCGGTACTTGGGCGCGTTGTACTTGTTCTTGGCTTGGGCTGTGAGGCGGCGGCGGGCGTAGTAGTCGGTCTTACCCTGCCGGCGGCGCTTGTACTTCACCTGGTAGCGGCTTCGCGAGGTCAGTGTGATCTCTACGGTCAGTGTATACTATGTGACGTACCTGAAGTAGGCGCTGTTCTTGACCAGCTTGGTCTACAAAACATCCACGAGTCAGCAATTATCGCTTCAGATTCCAAACCGAAGCATCTTGCAAGGACTCTCATCCCGGTTCGGTCGCAGCATAGCCATTGATGGCTGCCGTAATGGAGGCAGTACTTACGAAAGGCATCTTGACGGTGGTCTGCTGTCAAGTGTCGAGGTCGTTGTGGAAGGAAGTTCGTCGTCGAAGAATTCTGATCAAGTGCGGATGCCAAGATTTGCTCAAGCAGCTGCCCACCAATTCTCAGGAGGGTGGTGGCCAGCTTCAACAAGCAAACAACACGAGACTCGCAATATCATCAGGCTTGCTTGTGATGCCAACACAGGCATATGTCAAACGCGCAGGTTCATCGTGAGAAGGGTAGCACATGGCGGTAGGCACGACCTTCCCATCAACATTGTGAAACGCACATTGCCATCTGAGGGATGCCCAGCGACAGCAGGAGGACACTTCGACTTCAATACGAACCGCTCTCTGGCAGTCTGGCAACGAGGAGGCCTTCACTCAATTCCACTTTCGTTCGCTGTGAAACTATTACAACACCCAAGCTCGCTCCACGAAGCCGCGGACCTCTCCTGGCTGCGAAGACTCGCACGCTGATCTACTTGCTGATCTCTCGCTACACTCTCCTCATGTCCTGTCGTATCCTCCCATCAATTGACCCTCCTTTGGGCTGTGTTGCGAAGGATGGCCTGCCTCCCAGAATACTTCGGTGGGGCCACAGCTCGTATCGCTTCATCCAACAGCATGAAATAGTCTTATCACCTGCATTCGTGGAACGCGAGTCGCCTGGGAGGCGAGCGTCCCGATACATACATTCCGGCTTCTCAACCGTTACACGACCGAAGTTGTAAAGCTGTTGAGAGAGGCTGCCAGGTGTGGGTTGCACACATCTCCGCTTCCTGGGAGACGACAGCTTGCCGACCGCGCTTACCTTCCTCCATCTCGCTGTTTTCGTGGATGACATTGGGGCCAAGGCTGGTGTGCAAGCTCGATCTTCGATTGGGCAACGTATGCTGACAATCAAAGATACGCTTGGACGACACCGCAGCAGAGGTCATGCACTTCGGGAGGAAGGTAGGAATGACGCCTGTTTTGCCGCTTCGGCCGCGGAAGTCCATACAGACATCGCACCTGAGTACTAGCAGTGCGTGTAGAATGTAGATGGAAGTTGTAGGACGGAGAGAACACTCGGAGAAGGTCATCTCTCCGTGACCCTGCACGTTGCGGTTTTCAATCATCGAGCGGTTGTGGCTTTATAGACTTTAGGATCGCCACGAGTCAAGGCAGGGTAGAGGGGAGGCTCAGAAAGAGTTCATCAGCCAACGTCGAAATTTGGTACAAGTGCTGTCATTGTCGGTTGTATACTGTCCTCGGGCCTGAACCCGAAGATGACAAGATCTGGAAGGCAAAGGTCAGGTCAGAAGGTCAGCTGCGTAGGAATGAAGCGAGCGCAACCGGCCCCAGGAGAACTGCGGTGAATACGGGCGGATAGAAACTCTGGGAATTCATAAAACGTCGGACGATGCCCTTACCGAGTGATTTTGACCACCAAGAGTCAGCACTTTGGTCACAAGAGCTCCACTCGTGCTCCGTCATCGCGCCTCGCCATTGCCGAAGCCACCTGGGCGGCGCGGACCTCATCCCTCACCACGGACTCAGGTCCCAGCAAGTTCGCACACAATCCGACAATCTTTGAAACAGCACCCAATCTCCCTCCACACAAAGTAGAGCATTCCATCGACATTGGCTGAAGGTTGCACAGCTCATGCGCCACGGAGACCGGCGCATTCTTGTCTGCATATCTTTGCCCTCTTGATCAACCTGGCACAAAGATCTGCACCACAACCGCTGCGAAGAAACGTACGAACTGAACAGCACAGCATATGACAGCCCCCACCAACCCACTACGGCACGTTCTCTTTGATCGGCTTTGAAACAAACATCACGGTCCTCGGGTTGTTATCTCCGCTGTGTAATCTTTTCAGTGAGACTCCTGGTACACAACATCTGCATGACTGGCTCCAACATATTTTCCGGATCACCCACGCACATCCTCACAACGGGCTCTTCAAGAGGCGCATCGCCGACTCGTGCGCATTCACCTCGTCCTACGACAACATCAAAGATGCCGTCTCCGCGCTCGTCACCAGCGATGCGACCAACATCGCCACTTTCGCCACGTTTCGACTCAGCAGCAAGATTTGAGTCTCTACAACCACCATCACCACGTTCAACACACCGACCAGCAGGCCACTCGTCCCGTCGAGCCAACACCAACTCTCTCAAACTTCCATCGCTACCTCGCTTCCATCCAGCAAATTTTCCGTCGTCACACAGTAGCGCACAACCGACTCCCGACGCCTCAGCCGCGGGCTCTCCCCAGCCGCCTGTGTCGCCTCGAACGCACCAAGGGGTCTACAGTGACGTACAAAGGCACCTGATATCCTACCAAAGGGAGATGGTCACGGCAGCACGAGCATCGTCGCCGGTCCAGGCCGACAATCCCGTAAGCCCGCGGCTGGCGCCACTCGGGAGTCCAGGGCCGGTAACACCTCTGGAGCTGGAAGGGGGTGAAGGGTATCTCATGGCTGGGATCAGGAGCAGTGCTCAAGGGTCTGTGCCGTCCGAGGAGATGGTCGAGAGGATGATCAACGAGGAATCGGCACGATCAAGGCGGACAGCAGGCAACAGCCCCTCTCACCGGACTGGTGGCCGGTGATGAATGCATGAATGTAGGCGGGAAGCAACATGCATCGTCATTGCCTGGGAGATAAGAGAGATGGACCTGGCGTTTCGGGGCATAGCGAGGATTGAACATCAAAGAGGCGAACAGACGAAGGAGTTCTTTGGCATACCAAAATGGGATTTTCTTTGAATTGGGCACAGGTGGATGGGGCTGGCATCTACTGGTAGCAGAAGATACCCTCGTTTGAGACATATTCCTTGCGTTGCCCACGACGGCACTGGTGCCGGAGGCATTATGAGCATAACGACTAGCATAACGACTGCGATATACTAGATGAGACTCTCAGAAACGCGATCTAGTTTAGAAACTGTCTTCACCTTCCATGCAGAACGTAGTTCACATCGTTGTTCTGAGTATATCGTTCCAACTTCTTAGCCTGCTTAATCGGAATCATTCGGTATTCCTCCAACGCTGTTGCCGTCGTCAGTTTTTGATAATTATGCCTCAGGCACTTCACATATAAACTTCTTGACACAAGGCATATGTGAACCGGATGTTCAATAAGACACAACATGCACAACACATAACAACCTCCACCATGAGCCCCTCGCTCGCCCTCCACCCCCTAGTCCGCGCCGACGGCTCCGCAACCTTCACCTCAAACCTCTACACGGTCCTCGCAGCTGCCAATGGCCCAGTCGAAGTCTCACGCCGCGACGAACTACCAGAAGAAGCAGCGATCGAAGTCAACATCCGCCCCTCGTCTGGCGTAGGCGGACCGCGCGAACGATGGATGGAAAGCGTCATAACCTCACTCCTACGGAGTCTGCTACTCGTGCATCTGCATCCTAGGATGTTGGTGCAGGTGACGCTTCAGATCACCGCGGAGCCGTCTATAAAGCTGAAGAGAGGAGTCGCGGATGTTGCGCTGCTGCCTACACTTGCGAACGCTGCGTTCGCGGCGCTGGTGGATGGCGGGCTGCCGCTTGAGAGGACGATGGTGGCTGCGTTGGCTGTTGTGAGGGAGGGGGAGGTGGTGGTTGAGCCGACGGAGAAGGATTTAGTGGGGTGTCAGAGTGTGCATGCGATGGCGTATTCTATGAAAGGGGAGATGTTGCTCACGGAGTCTACTGGCCGGTTTGACTTGGAGCTGTGGGAGGATGTGTCGGAGCGGTTGAGAGAGACTACGATGGCTGCTATGGCTAAGGCTGGTGAGGATGAGGGTATGGAGGGTGGAGCTGAGAAGGGGGAGCCATGGCTGAGACATGCGTTAAAGGAGAATGTGGTCAAGGCCAATGCGTGGCGCGAGGGTGGATGAATGAACAGGAGCACAACAAGTGAGAAACATCCTCCCACCAGCCAAAGGACAGCATGTGTTGCGATGCAGACGCGACCGTATCTCAGGGGATAACGCCGTTCGATGGGCTTCGCAAGCCATTGCGGAATTGTGGAGGTCCTGCATAGGACGATCTCGAATGAAAGCGAATCGGGCGTGCACAGGCGCAAGCTACCAACAGGAACACCATGATGTTGGACGTTGTCTAACCATGCCGTAGAGCGTACGGTCGTGTAGGACGCCGTCGAAGTAGCTGGTGTGCAGGTTGTCAGATGAGGAAGGAACGACCACCGTCGTGCTTGCCTCGCGTGGAATGAAGCATGTTTCGACCTCACCTCTTCCCATTCCACTTTACACACTCTTTCATCCTCTCTTTGACGTTGAAATTCCCATACAACTTTGAAAGATGAAGGGACAAAGCAGAGGCGATGCTTCAATCCAAGCTTTCTTCCCACCGACACCGACGCCGTCGCCTACCAAGGTTTCCGCTGCACCTGGCTCAGAGGCACCAATCGGTGACGGCTTCACCACTGAAGAAGTCCAACAGGCACTAAAACCAAAGGTGGCAGAGCCATGGCAGCCTACAGTCGAGTACGCCGAGTACGAGATTCGTGATCTCGAGCCAGGCCCGAAGACAGTCACGTTCATGGGTCGAGTGGCCAACATCTACGATGTAGCGAACACTCCGAAGAGTCCGCGAGCTGCGAAAGGATGTCTCAAGCTTTGTATCAAGGATGACAAGGGTGCTATCACGGTAAGTTGTGAGCTTGTATCATCGTTGGCGCCTGACTGATGTGAGAAGGTACGGCTGTGGTACGCAAGTCAGGCACCGAATCTGCGTCTGGGATCGCTTGTATCCATCTGGACGAACCACAGTAGGTCATGCGTAGTTCCGCGTTGTTGCTGGCATTGACCTATCGCAGTAAGCAATGGCGAGAATGGGACGCTCTCCAGCACATCCGCGCCGTTGTTTGCATCACTCTTCCCGGAACGAGATCGAAGCTGCCACCTGATGGTGCATGAGAACAGCGATAACGGGACCATGTACAGGTTACCTCTTGGGTATCGTCGAGGCTTTCCGCTCAGTGGTGTGATGACTCTGCAGAACTTCGTGGACGGAGGCAGTGATGTCGTAGATGCGAAGATCCTCGTCGTCGTGAAGAGCATCGGCCAGAGAAAGAGAGGTACTTGTGGCCGAATGCCTCCACCGGGCAGCATCAGCTAACCGCATCGACAGTGACCCGCAAGGACGAGAGTGTAGTCGAAAACGTCAATCTGCAAGTTCAAGATGACACCGCCGATGCCACGCTTGGGCTTTGGGGTAGCTCTGCGGCGGCGCCATTCGGCCTGCCCTTTGCAAATGATGCAAACGCGACAAACCCAGAGGCGGTGATCGCACAACAGCCGTGGAAGCCTGGTGAGACCATACTTCTTCTGCAAGGCCCCGGGTTCAAGCTAAATCGCACTGTTTGTTCCTACATCGATACCTGATCTTTCGTGTGTTGCTGATCTGTTACAGCTATACCTCAACCTGTCCTCTGCTACCATTGTCGATATCAACCCAATGATCCCAGATGCGGAATGGCTTCGCAAGTGGTCTCTACGCCAAAAGAGCCGGGAAGCAGTCAATCCACCATTCCCAGAGAAGGCGTTCGACCACTACGCTATCCAGAACGGACCAGTCCGCTGCTTGTACACAATCGCAGAACTAGACGAATTCGCCCGTGCTGCGCCAACAGAGACATTCCAAGGCTACCTAAGCCTCCTCATCATGGAGATCAAGCTGTTTGACTGCTTCAAGCGCCAAATGCTGCTCAGCGGTGATTGTTGCAATATGCCGCTCCATGCCAATGCCATGTCCGCAAAGTGCAAAGGATGCGAGAAAGACACCGCACTTCGTCTCAGTCCACGGATCCTTGGTCAAGTCATCGACGAAACTGGCGCGATCTCGGGAGGGAAGCTACTTTTCAGCGACAGCGCATGGAAGGACTTGCTCGGTAGAGGTCCGGAGGATCTGCTCAAGCTGGGTACGGAGCAGATGAAGTATCTCTCCGATCGACTGCTGTTCTGCCGCATCACCGTGATGTTTGGATGGGCTGGTGACGAGACCAAAGCTGGTGGGCGCATATGTGTGCTGGGTGTGCGGAGCGGATGAGAGCTCCTGTGCCAGATGGCTGAATGTACGACACAACAGGTGGTCTGATTGCCTGAAATTGATGCAGACGCAGGGAACTGTGGCTCTTTTAGCTGACGCTGGTGCTATGGTCGCTATCTTTTCATCTACAAAACCGCGAGATTGTGAGGGAATGAGAAAGGTTACATCTGGCTTCAGTACGTAGTACATCTTCGCTAATAGAACAACTGATTCCATGACTCTCCAAGAAGTCGCCACGTAGGAAGCGAGACGCTTATAGTCTTCGTGGCATGCCAGTGTCGGTCATCTACGAGGCTGCTCGCAACTTCGGAGCACTGTCCTCCAATATCTTACCCCCATATCTCGAACCCTTCCGTGTCTTCATTCCTTTACAACAGCGCAGCGCCCAAGAATGTGCTGAAGAACACCGTCGCGCCGCAAACCAAGTACGGCATCAAGCTTGCATCGCTCCTGAAACCTGGGCTCGCGGCGCCAGAAGCAGTGGCAGTCGACGACGAAGACGCCTGCACGCCGCTTGAACCAGATCCAGGTGTCGCAGTACCTTTGCTCGCACCAGAGGTGGCCCACTGGCTACCATCACCATTGAGACCCGGAGGCTTTCCAGCGCCGCTGCTCATGTATTTCACAGCGCCCTGTGGGATGGCTGGAAGATCTGGGCCAAGGAAATCCTTAACCTCCCAGGTGGTGCTCTGCTTCGGACACTGGCTTGCAGCGCCGCTGCTGCTGTAACCACCATCGCCCGATACTTGCGCCTTGGCGAATTGCTGCTTGAGGAAGTTGAAGTCCGGCTTTGGGGTGACGCCGGAGGAGCCGATGGTGACGAGACCGTAGCCGGAGCCTTCTTCGCTGTACTCGTAGACGAGGCCGCCAGAATAGACGGAGCTCATTTGCGAGCTGTAGAGCGTGGAGATTTCCTCGAAGTTGCGGTCGTTCTTGATGCAACCGTATTCCGAGAGGCTGGGTGGGTGTTAGCGAAGTATTTCAGATCTCTGACACTGGAAAACACTTACAAAAGCGGGATACCGTAGTTGCTGTACTGTTGAACCTTCTGATCCCAACCAGAGATCTGGAAGGTGGAGTGATCGCACCACGAGTAGTCGTTGAAAGCAAAGAAATCGGAGCGCTGGTCGTCGGTGCCGCAGTTCATGTACGTTGCCAAGTCGTAGCGGTTGCTCTCGACATCGGCCGCGCTGTAACCGACGGGGATCTTGCGATAGCCCTGGGAATCGATGTATTGCTTCATGTCGCGTGTCGTGGCCTTGATGTATGGCGCGCAGTTGGTGTTGTTATCGGCGTTGATGACCTTCATCTCGTTAGTTTGGCATTCCCATATGGTGGCAAGCTACTTGACGTACCTCATTGCCCGAGAAGAAAAGCAGTGTGTTGGTGTATCCCGCAAACGTATCGATCGTGGCGAACACGCTCTGCAGGTATACATCGTTATAAGATCCAGCCGGATCCTCGCGATTCAGAGAATAGTTTGGCGAGTTGACGTCGAGCGCCAGGTAGATGCCCGCCGCATCCAGCAGCTTCATGCATGCATCGTGGTTCTTCGCGTTGTCGACGGTGTACACGCGCACGGTGTTGATGCCCAGCTCCTTGAACTTGGCGATATCTCGAGTACAAGATCGTACATCGGCCAGTGGGTCTGACCCGTCGGCTGCACCTGAGGAGCCACCAGGTTGGTAATCGATGCCGCGGATGTAGAACCTTTCGCCGCCTGCGAAGAAAGCTGCATTGTTCGTCAGCACCAAACGAAGCAACCCGGACGTGGGATCGACTACATACCATTGCCCTTAACCGTGACAGTCGGAAGCGAGCCCGAACTCGCCTTTGAAGCCCTCGCTTCAATCCTCGCTGGTGTTGCAAGTGCGCTGACACCAACTGCCGAAGCAGCGGCCGCTGCGATCGCAAAAGCGCCCTTCATTGTGGTAAGTCGTATGGAAGTACGTTTGTATGTGTTATTCCACACAATCGATGCAGATATGTAGATATCGCTCGCTCCTGCTCGAAACCAAACAAGAAAGCCCCAAAAAGAGTGGTGAGGCGATTAGAAGAACGATTGAACGTCAGAGAACGATTTCAGCAACAACGACTGTGTATGAGGAAAAAAGAGAGAAACAAGAGGAACTCGGCGTTGGCAACAAGTGCTTCGACCTCTCCTGCCAAGTATGGCCAAGCTGCCTTGACGCGGATCGCCGCTGCAGCGTTGGATTTGTGATGGTCTGATAGGCTCGTTCCTGCATGCACCAAGTCGTGGATCGTGCCTGCGAAGCTGCAGGGGCTCTTGATTGAACGCTTGGTGTTGCCGAGAGTGGTGGCATCGTGCTTGTGATTTGATGCTCGATGGCGAGATTTGAAGGACCAGGGTGCAGCTGCTCACAGAGTGTAGTGTGCGGTTCAAGAAGAGTTGAACAAGAGGGTAGGTATATGGATCGAATCATTTTGATATCGACATCTCTGACCAGGAAGATTCCCTCGTGACTCGATCGATATAATGATGCCTATGCTATCACTGCTCATAAAAGTCTTCCCCCACCATATATCCCACCATCAACCCTGAGCATCAACATCAACATCCACATCAATAAAAGCCCTCCCACTCGACGAAGCGAATGCCGCCCTGCCGCCGAGAACATCATCAGGCCATCCATCCATTTCTTCCACCCCATCCCAGTGTCTTGTTGTGGCCAGTAATCCGCCCTAAACACATCCGACCAACCCATATCATCGTTGCCGAGGGGTGAGAATCGAATGAGTAACGCAATGCAACACGCGTAACGCTCGTCAAAACCTCCCTGCCGCCCGCGCCAGTAGGAAAAAGGAATAGTAAGAATAGTCATTATATAGAGAGGAATAGTCATCCCGAGCCAGGGAGTCACGAAGTTGTGACGTGCCTTGTTGGGTTGAGTAGGGACGGTTCATGGCCGCTTGGTGTCGACAGTGATCGCAAGCTTTACGCCTTCGATTGCTGCTTCGACTTCCAGAACATGAGCTTCTTGAGCCGGTGCTCCTTCTTCTTGGGCTCCTGAACAGTGGCGCCAGGATCGATGGCTGTGACGGGCCTCATCTCATCGCCTGTTTTCGGTCTTGCGCCAAAGGGGCCGCCCATGAGCTGAGACAAGCTTTGAATACTGCTGCGCTTGCGACGACGCGCCGCAGCTACAGCGGGATTGATGGGTCGAGGTGTTGCAGATGGCGTCGTGGAGGTATCACTGACGTTGCTGAAGTCGCGTCGTGAGCTGTTGGCGTGTGCCGTACTCAGCATGGTGGAACGACTGCTGGTCAAAGAAGGTACGTCGTCCACTGATGCTCGATGCTCCTGGCCGGGTTCGCCTGTGGCACAAGAGCTCATTGTGCGATTGTCAGCGATCGAAGAGGCTGAAGTTCCTAGCCGCGAGGTGTCGAATGAGGTCTGCCGTTGGCCAAAGTCAGGTGATGAGAACGTCGATGTTTGATAAGTGTCGGGAGTCATCGTCGATTGTGTTCCGTCGGGAAGGACCAGCAGACCTCCTGGAGCCCCAAGTACGGTCGGCGTCTCGCTGGAATCGGACGACTTCGTCAAAGAAGAAGTCCGTGGCTCCTCGTGCGATTCCACAATCTCAATAGCTTCCACCGGGCTCGACTCCTCCATAATAGTATCGTCGATGACCGAAGACCCGCGATGATCCATAAATGTCATTGAAAGCCTCGACGCAACGTTGCTGTGTGATGTTGAAGGTCTTTCTGGTTCCCATTCGACCCGATGAATGCCCAATCCCATCTCGGCCGCGTGTTCGGAGTAAGCATCCTGCTCTGTGTTGTCAAGGTCGACGATCTCAACTCCCATGCTGGAATCCTCTTCTGCTCCTGAAGTGGCACTGGCAGCAATACTCGCCGCACGAGGTGGCGGCAGCGTATCTGTGTCTTCCTCCTCCTCTTCGAACACATCGGCCATGGAGGACTGAGCAGGTGTAGTCACTCGAGCGGAGTCGAACGGCGGCAGAGCTGGCGCACTCTCAGCTCTGCGGTGATAATGCCCGCCAGGTCCACCGAAGTCCTTCGTGAGCCTGTTGCTGTGCAGCTCCTTCTTCCGTTGCCGCTGAGAGCCGATGGGCGGTGTCTTGAATGGACCTAGAGCTGCATCAAGATCAAGCATGCTGGTCGGATCGTCGTCGGCCTCGTATGAGTGGAAGCTACTGTGTTGGCTCGGTGTCGGTGTGCTTAGCTCTGTACGTGCTTGCGAAATCGGCCGTGGATCCTCGTTCGCGGTTCCGTAGCTGTTGAACACAGCGTCCAGGTTTGTCTCAGCGACCGCTGTCTCGGGGACATGGACCTTCCCAGGTACAAACATGCTGCACTCGCTCACTGGTCGTAAGGAGCTGCCGCTGCTACTCGTAATGAGTACTCTATTAGGCTCTTTCGATCTCTTCGATATCTTGGAAGCCGCCCACTGCTTAATCTTTCTCGCGGACGACACATGCTCGCTTTGTCCTGCCTCATGGTCTATGACTGCGGCAGGCGCAGAGTTAGACTCCTGCAATGAGATCGCCGAAAGACGAGATGACGGATTCGCATTCATGCCGATGGTTGGCTCGCTCCGTCGTCGATCGAGGCCGAGCGCGTGGCTGATTGAATGCTTTTTGTTGTGCTGTTGCCGTGGCCTGGCGACGATCTCGGGCTCTACGAAGCTCGTCGTAGAAGTGGGTTCCATCGTTTCAGAATGTGGACGTTTCAAGCTACCAGATGATCGACTCTTCAACCATTCGCCTTCCTTCTCAACCCGCTTGCTGATTTCCAACGACGACTTGGCCCGCGCATTCGAAACGTCTTCCATTGTTGAGCTTATCGACGTTCGCGGTGTTCGCGAAGCTGGAGGGCTGGGTGTGTTCATGCTGATAACCGAGGAAATGCTATTGTTCACCGAGTGGCCTCGAATAGTAGACATCGAGCTCTCAGTCCCAGACGAGATGGTAGAGAGCGGCCGCGCGCGGGGTATGGTCACGACATTCTCGTCGAATTGAACTCGAGGACGTGATGGTGGCCTGGTAGGCATATCATCCAGTGGAGGTCCGAATGGATCAGCTATGCCTTCGTTCACGTCCGGTGCCGATATCGACCGATCAAGAGGTGGCGTCTGGCCCGGAAGTTCCATTGGGGTGGTAGGCAGGCTATGGCTCAAGCGTGGGACGGGCTCTGGCTGCATGAAGCTGCTGATATCATGACTCGATATAGCAGCCGACCTTCTATGTGCATGGCCACGTCTACCGGCTGAAGGTGGTCCCGGGATCGGTATCGGGAGCGGGAGTGCACTCGACTTGGTGGGACTCGAGCTGAGAGCATTAGACACTCCGAACCTCGAGTCTCCACCCACGAACTCGCTACCGCCTCTACGATGCCCTCTTCGCGATGGTGTGACTGGCGCACTTTCATCGGTACCAGGCGTCTCAGGTGGAGTAGCCGTCAAGCCTGACGTGTCCGCAGAATTGAAGCTGAAGCTGGGTAGTGTTGATGTCGCTCTCTTGTGCGTATTTGCAAAACTCGGCTGCGGTGGTAGATTGACGTGCATGGAGACTGGTCGTCTGTTCTGCTGCTCCTGCTCCCGTCGTGATGCGAGTGGGTTCGATGGCTGCCGTGGAAATGAGAACTCTGGGTTCGGGACCATCTCAATACGTGGTGCCGCAGACATCGGCATGCTGAAGCCACCGGCGGCGAGCGGATTCTGCACCTCAGCCATGTCTGCGTGTGAAGTGCAGACTGTGATCAGGACTCGTCTTTCAGTGAATATATGTCATCTGTGAGTGGAAGTGCAGTCGAGGCACAGCTGGTTTCGGAGTGGGTGAGGTTGTTTATGCGGTCGTGCTTCGGTGAAGTGTGAGGCGTGAAACGCTGCAAGAATGCCAATCGCAGTAAAAAATTATCTGTTGGTCTGTCAGTGCCGCGCTGCATATGCACAAGAAGCGCCGAGTCGGGGTGTTGTTGTTGGAGGATTGGCCATACAAATTCAAGCAGTGCCGGCTCTCAGAGTGGCACGGTCATGTCAATAGTCCCCTTCCTGCGTAAACGAAAAACAGCACAGCGATATGGGTGGGTAAGGAACGGACGGCAGCAAATGCAGCAACGGCACGGTGAAGTGCCTCTGTGCAAATTGAGCCTGGTGATGGTCGTCGAGGTCCTGGAGGAGGTGGAGTGAGAGGTGGTGTTGGCGAGTGAAGCGAACTTGTCGACACGGCAGCCAAGACGACGCTCATGCCACTAGTCTCGCGGCGCTAGCAGGGGTGCCTCACGAAACCGGCATCCTACAATCTTTCCCAGCGGAATTGTGATTATAGGCAATGTAATCTACTCCTTCTGCTCTCCTCATCATCCCGTTGGCCACATGCGACAAACCACATGGCCATCTTTAACTTCGACGAGCACGTTTCAAAGTATCACCACAACTCCTGCTGCTATTCACAAGGAATGGCAATCTACGAGCTATATTGCAAGGATCGCCCGGCTGGCGCTGGGCAGATTCAAGGCAATTTTGGCGAAAGACCGGCGAGCTTTTGCTGGTGTGGTGACAGTGTGGTGGAAAGTCTGCTACACCGCCGGGTAGATTTCCCCTCGCCTTCCCCTTGGCCTTCGAAGATGGCAGGACCAATCCCATGCATCCTTCTATCTCCCGCATGAGGTTGCTGCATCTGCTCAAGTCTGGTAGAAGGTCGACTGATGAACAACGAGCTCCAGCGACCAACCAGCGTGGATGAACTGGCCTCCACCCACGAGGGGACCGACTGGCTGTCCGAGCGGGGCACATTATTCGCAATACGCGCGAGGCGCCTCACAGCCCTCGTCGCACAGGAAACAGCTTCGAGACTGGCGCAACTGCAGAGGCGGCCTTATGCTCGGCTCACTCGGATTTGCAAGCCTCCGTGCCCTTCCTCGTATTTTGACACTTTGTTGCTGCTGACCGTTCCATCTACATCCGCGCTGCATGAACTACTCCGTCCGTGCCAGCAAGATGAAACTCCAAGCACAGCAAGAACAAAGATCTTCGCTGGCGCGGTTGCCCTTCGCAGATTGTCATGCAGGGGGATGAGGGGGATCGGCGCCACAACTTTAAAATACGCTGCGAGCCACAGAGGCGGCGTTCTCAAATTTGCCCTCCTTTGACCCAGACCTAAATTTATTCACAGATCTTCCCGCCGGCTGTTTCAGGTTGGAAAGTGTCATCGCTTGCGCAACATAAACCAAACTCTCCGAAATCCAATCTTCCTTTGAGCAAGTCGATCCTGCTTGGCGACAACCTCACTTCTTACTTCCGCGGCGAGATGGGTAGCAGCGGCTTGTTGGCCCTGCAGTGTAACCACTCGACAACCATGCTATCGCGTCCATATCACCTGCATATGCAGAAAGCCTCCGCAAAACCCACAACGGCACCCGTCGAATCATATGCGGGCCGAATGGACTGGTATTGCTTTACTCCGCTCGAGCAGCGGTCTGTCTCGATATTGATCTTGACTCATCATGTCGTTGCACAAACCAAATGAGGATGTCATCAAAGGAATGTGCTCGGTGCATCACGTCGGACATCAGACGGTCATCCACAGCCCACGGATCTGGACATATCACATATCTCAGCGGACCCGATTCCGTAAATTCAGCTGCAGCTGTACCCATCTCGGATATGCAGGCTCGGCAGAGCTTTGTTTAACGTCTAGGCAAGACTGGTTCACCTTCGCATCATGCAGATTTGTTCCATCGATCGCAGTGGATATCGAAAGTTTACCACTGTGAAAAGAGATCGGCTCGCGGGACGAGAAACCTTCCCGCAAAATTCTCACACTACATTGCAACTGTCTCACCACAGATGTTCTTCCCGGTCTACATGATGCTAACCACTCACCGGTAGCAGGCGAACTGTTCGCCTTCGTATGCTGTGCGCATGACTGTGACAGCTCACGAGGCGTGCATGCGTTTGGAAATACGGAGGTCGGAAGATTTTACTTAATGTGAAGGAAGACATGAGACGAACATTCCGAACAGAGGCAACCAGTGCTGCCGCGGTTGGAGTCGGTTCTGCCATACTGTGCACTTGATATTGGCAGATCTACCTACTTGTGCACGCTTTCGAAGATAGGGTGAAGTTGGAGATGGTTGCTGACCTGTTGATTGCTGTATCTCGATCACTGTAGTCATCCATGTGATTGCAGGCTACCTAGTCAAGACAAGATAATCTCAGTCGTAGCACCAAGAGAGCAATCTCGAAACTCCGATGTATGCCCCCGATCACCATGATGCCGCTTGCCCAGTGGAACAGTAAGAAAATAAGCCCGGAGTTCCAATCTTTGCTTCACAGCCGCACCACATCTCACTCCTCCACGGCTCCTGCTTCAGCATCGGGCGGATCTGCCGGCATCATCTCGATCCTGACCTCTTGGAGTGTACGATTGCCTCCACTCGTGAGCAGCTGGAAATCATGATCTGTCCAGCTCCTCTCGCGTGCGACCGTTTTCACAAGACCGTATATTATGCCAGACCACTTGAAACACTCCTCTTGTGTCTCGTCATCCTCCATCTCCAATACCTCGATGCCGCTGTCCTCTAACTCGCTCAACGGATATGAGCCAGCAAACTCCCAGTCAATCACCGCGGCGATCTCCGTCCCGTTCATGAGGATGTTCCGACCCTGAAGATCGTTGTGGCAGAGCACGAACGGCTCCTCGTACGGATGTGCTTCCAGCTCCGCCGCGACTGCTGCCCGTTTCGCCTTCAGGGTTTGGACGAATTGTGGTTGTGAAACTTGGTCAAAGAAGTCGTGGTCGATGCTGGAATCCGGGGCGTTGGTATAGTAGTAGATCTCCTTGTCATAGTATGTCAGGATGTAGTGTTTGATCGATTGGTACGGGCCAATGTCGTAGCATTCGGGAGTGTGGAAAGCACTTCTCCCCTTGAATAGCTTGCAACCTTCAACTGTAGGGCCAAGTGATCCATCGGGCATCATGCCAGCGATTGCGTCAAAGCGTTGTTCTCCAAGATGGATTGTCAGCTCGGCGATCTTACGAGCTACTTCGTGCTTCTCATTGTCGGTGTACGTTTGCCAGACGTCGCTCAACGCAGGGAAGGGAACGTATTGCTGCGCGATGAAAGGTTGCTCGTCAGGCAGGATGCCGTCCGAGTAGTCGTAGACCGCTGGCACTGGGATGTCTGGACAGTGCGTCTTCAGGTACCGTAGCCAGCCGACCTCGTTCTGGATTTGGTTCGGCTTGAGGGAGTCTTCGTTGGGTACGCGAAGGACAAAGGAGGGCAACGACTTGTCCGGGCTTCGCGCAAGCCAGACGTCATTGTACCCGCCTTTAGCAAGGAAGCTGATCTCCACGACAGTGTGGTCGGCTTGGTGTTGCTCTGTTGACTTCTTTGGCTTGGCCACGACTGTAAATGAGATTGCACGTGGCGCCGCATCTGTGATAAACTTGCCGAGCACTTGACGCGCAAGGTCGAGGATGTAGGTGGGCGCTTCCATGGCTGTTGCTTCCGCAGTAGTGGATTGATATGCGCTCATCACGAAGCGGGCTTTTTCGGGTTTGTGAGTTGGTGAGAGTGCTTTCGATAGAACTAGAAAGAGTGAGCGCAAGGTAGGCACTCCCGCTCCCGCTGTTTGCTCGGCATCCAGCCGAGCGAATGACATGAGATGCGTCACAAGTTTGCTCGGTTGCACTCTATGCATCGGTTTGGTTTCCCAGTGGTTTCCAGCCTGTAGTGCCAGATCTTGGTATGAATTAGACAGTACACCATATGAAGCCTGCAGAATCCGTTATGCTTGCAGACCATGCACTTATGAGTGGTTGGCATGCTGACCTACTTGAGAGTTAGCCACATGCAGAGGGGCTGCTGGGGCTTGGTTGTACTGTACTGTGTGTGTGATGATGGTGTACTGGTTTCTGAAATGCTGGCGTGTGAGTAGTGTTGGTCGTATGTAGTCAGTGTCGTACCCGTATGTAGTGATTGTGACAATTGTTGCTGAGTGGATAGACAGAACATTAAATCCATTACATACCCTTTCTACCTTAAGTACGTGCTGGAGGCAATTTTGAGTACACGTTCACTACCAATTCACCCACAGGATCTCGAGGGAAGGCAGCCCTGGAGCCATACATGGCACATATGGACGGCTGCCGGGAAGAGTTTGGGCACAAGGGAATGCGTTTTGGAGGAGGGTGCTTCCGAAAGCAAAAGGAAAGGTTGAACCTACTGGTGGCGCTGTTTGCTCGGAATCTGGGAGGAGGATCGAACTTGGAACAAGCAATAGATAGAACTCGCAACGAGCAAAAGAAACCACGTATCACCTCCACACATGCTGCCGGGCATGGGGAATCGGATCCACCTGGAAAGAAACCTCTAACTGATGCGTTGTCTTATTACACCGTCCCCGTAAGAGGGTAAGGATTTCAGGCCATTTTTCATTCCTGTGCTGTGTTAGCTGCCCGGTTAGTTGTCAGCATGCTTTTGCAACTGCCATATATCGGTTCTGTCTTGGCGACCGAAGTGATGCTGAAGCTTGCGCTGCGGGAGCGACGTTGAATGAGATGCAACACAAGTCGGGTAGTGACTTGATTCATGAGTAGTGCGGCGTTTGTGGTGTTGGATCCTAGCGAAACTAGGGACCTTGCGCCTTCAATAGGTATGTTTGGTGTAGAGACTGGGTATACCTCGAGTACACTTTCAATGCGACTCACCTGTTTGAATCTGCCGAATAGGCCGTTCTGTCCCATCTCCGCACAGCAGCCAAATACGATGCTACTGCAGCCGCTGCTCTACCATCGGAAAATACCCTGGGGACCGTGCATGGCATATCCTCTGCCCGTGTTTTACCCAACTCCATACCAAACTCCACACGCAAGCTACGCGCAAGTCTCCGGCCGTGAAATGGTTGTATCTTCGTTTCGAGGCCTGACCTCCTCAGTCACTATGCACCAGGTTTTTCACGAGCTTGGGGCGGCATTTAGACAGTATTGCTGTTCCGAGTGCAGACATCCCGGCTGCTATACGCTGAGTCTGAATCTTCGAGTCCGCTGGGAAAGCTCCGGGACAAGGAGGTGCCAATTTCGATGGGATGCCACGCATGTGCGTCGTAGAGTTCATACAGCAACCATTGGCGATGGCTTCCAGTATGGATGGTAGGGTGAGAATTGAAGTGAAGTGGGACGGACACATTGGGCAAGGGGACTGCTTGGCGGCGGGTACTCGCCCGACCTCTCCTCCTACTTCCTCGATGCGTGTCATTGCATACATGTAATTTACACATCACGAGCATAAGACTGAGCGCATCGAAGCATCGAACACGCGGCAACCCCTTCGAAGCATAGCGCTCGCCACCATGAAGGAAAGCAAGGGAAAAGCTAAGAGCTTGAAGTCTAGCGACAGAGGACAACAGAGAGAGATGGGTCGATGCATGTTCATTGCAAGATACAGAACGTATGCCGAGCTCTTGGAGTGCTCGCTAATGCCATGTCCGCATACATGTCATCAGCGAGAATTCCACAAACGAGCGGTATCCCACCATGGTACAAAAGTGCAACATCGAAGCATATCAGGCCAGTTCATCCAAACCTACAAGCAGAAATTCTACTCATAGTTCGGGAAGCGAGTTGAACGCCACTTCAAGGACCACTTCGTTCGACCTTGCACCGAATGGGTCGAAAGCGTCATGCCTTTCGCTTGAGCACTTTCGATTTGTTCGTGGACTCCGCCTCTGCGTGCGAAGTCAAGTCGATCGGGTTCTGAAGCGTCGTACCAGAGGCGAACAGCGCGCTTGGACCGGTACCGTTCGCCGGAGTCTGGCTGAGCGCCTGATGCAGACTCGACTGGCCTGTGGGTTTGTAGCCCGAGCCGAGAAATGGGTCAATCTTGACTTGGCTGGTGATCGTATTGTCTGGTGGCTCGCTAGCCTGGTCGTGTCTGAGCGATGGGCCCAGGGCAAGTTGGCGCCTTGCCATGTAGCCTAAGCCATACTGCAGGTACGGATTGACGTGGACCGCGGACATATGGGCTTGCGGCAGATTGAAGGTGGGCTGGTGCGCGAACGCATGGCTAGAGTTGAACAAATGATCCCGGGTAGCCTGGACCGCGCGCGTGGAGGTGAGTGGTAGAGAACAATCGAACACAGAGTTCGTGGTCTGCGAGACCTGGCTGCTCTGCGGCGTCGGCAGAGAAGCGGTTGCGCTGGAACGCAGGTTTGCCACGAGTGCTTTCAATTCTTGTACCTCTTTCCTCTGTTCTTCAAGCTCTGCGTTGGCGCGACGCGCTCTATCGCGTTCTGAGCCATTGCTTCTTGCAGCACTTCCATCCTGCTACTCAACTCGTCAAACTGCTGACCTTGATGAGTATTGGGCGGTTGAGGCGGCGGCTGCTGATGTTCCTGTGTCTCGCCATACTCCCCGTCGACTTCGCTGGTAGTAGCTTGAGGCGATTTTACGACAGCAGCTGTGCTATCCTGCCTAGCCGAGAACTGGTGCATCCCCTGGTCCGGCTGTTGGTTTCCGATTCCGATATCAAGTGGTGTGGTTTGAGTCGCCGGCTCGTGCTGAGCAATCTGGGCTATTGTAGCAGGCTCTGGCTGCCCTCGCTGTCTGGCTTCGGGCTGGACCGGGAAAGACCTCGCCGCGGCCATTTTAGCCCTATGGGCGGCTGCCTTTGCCCGGCACTGCTCGATGGTAATCGACGTCGGGTCGCATTGTACGTTTTTGCCGGCTTGGTTCTTCAACACGCACTGGGTGCAGGGTACCCTCCATTTCCTATCGCACTGATGAGCATGTCAGCTTCGTGTCCGTACTTCACTGACATCGAGTCTAGCCAACTTACATGGCGATTCCCATCGGCAGTACACGGGTAGCAGATCGCGGTCCTGCGACCTCCCGGAGCCATGGTGACCAAGATTCAGAGTGTTCAGAACTTGAAGTTGGCGAGGGTGCGGTGGAGGTTTGGGGAGGTGAACGGGCTCAGCACATGAAGACGCGAAACCAAGACATGACTTTGGCTTGGCATGAAGTGACGTTGCTCACACCATGAACGAGTTCGAGGAGCAGCTTTCGAATTTCTATCTGCGCTGTTTGGAATTTGTCTTTCTCTGCTCGTCACGGAACAAGCTTCACTGGCACTGTAGTCGGCGCCTGTGCAATGATGGCTTCAACCGACGGAAGAGCGAGCGAGGAGGACGAAATCACAGACCAGGAGCCACGCATTGTAAGTGTTTTCAAGGTCCAGCCATCTACCGAACCAAGCTGACCGAACAGACACCCGAGCATGCGCAGAAGGAAGGCAGTACCTCAGCCCTCTCTGATGATCAGCAAAGGACGAGAACTCCCCCTGACACCGCAGAGTCTCTCAGCTCTACTAGCAGTAAGTCTGAGACTGTTGCACCTCAGCATCATGACCTGCTAGCTAACGTCGACAGACATATCGCAGGCTGCCAATAGTGCTCGCGCAACCATGCACACACTGAACAATGCATGGAGCGAACACGTCGATGCGGTTGTGGCCACCCTCATGGGACATCACATGCAGGAGATACAGCATGCGATGAAGCGTGTGCTTGATGCTGCTCAACGGTCTGAGGACAGGAGCCGAACCCACACCGAAGGGGAAATCTTCGCTCTCGTCACAAAGCAACTGACTGAGCAATATCGCACAATCGCCACCAACGTTCGGGACGAAGCCACAGCACAAATGGAACAATATATCGACACTCTGCGCGAGGATCTCAAGAAGTACCGAGACCTACAAGTGGACGCAATCCGAGATGGCCTCACCGACAAGTTCAACCAGCTCTCTGTGACCACATCTGCCAACATCCAGAAGCTCACGATAAACGATCAATGGGTCCGAGACATAGCCACTGCCTTGATGGACGAAAGGAAACCCAACAAGACACACCCATCAACAGCGTGAAGCACTCAGTCCAAGACATCGTAGATCGGTTGCAGAGAATCGAGATGGAGCGCAGCACGTTCATGAATAAAGCCACCAACAACATCAGAACACGTGTGCAACGACTCGAAGGTGCTGCGGAGGTTCTTGGTGACAACATCGATAACCACAATGAGATGCTCCGAGAGAGGATGGACGACGCAGACACCAGACTCTGCTGCATTAATGAAGACTTGACAGACAAAATCACTCAATTGTCCAACAAGATCGATTTGACGGCAGCGGACATCAGGGGCTTGAAAGTCTCGGAGACGAAACTTGCAATGAACACGGAGCGTCAGATCATGGAGAGTGACGGCAGGCACCAACTGTCGAGAGACGATGTCGAAAGCTTGAGGCGTGAATTCACGCGGTCCAGAGAGCTTCAAACGGCGAACGAGATAACCTTGTGGAACCGAGTCTTTCATTACCGCTGATGGTAAACGATCGTAGAAATCGAGGAAATGTAGAGCATAACGCTTCTGTGGCCGGTGCCACCAGATGATATGGAGACTGAGACTGTAATTAGCAAATGTCAAGGAGCCTTTGCACGGCTTTAATCGCTATCGCATCTCATCATGATCGTCAGCCATATCACAAAGACCATTGCATACGGAGCTAGACCAATTTGGTCTAGAACGACAGCACGCGCCACGCGAGAAACGCCAACAATAACTCTTCCATGTATGAAGCTCAAGGCGCGAGATACATATTGCATGGCTGTCAATACTCGAGCACTCCGCGTGGCTCATGCATACGGAATCAAACCCGCGCTTTCGTGTCGACGGCCTTGCAGCTCGAAATGGTTCCTTCAAGAGAGAAGCCTAAAAGTCCCGACCTCCAGCACCCATGTACGGTCCCTCTCTGGCTTCAACATCCAACATAAGGCGACCTACTTCCGGGCTTCTTCCACAAACTGTTCACTTATATCTCCAAAAAGCCCGTCAGCCCGCTTCACCGCTGCCTTCCGACCAGGACACCGATACTTCTCCGGCATTGGCACAGAACCTGGCCTTGACCCTAGGACGGACTCCAGCAGCTCCCAGCAGGACCCAGAAAGTGAAATAAAGATCATCGACTTTTCTAAACAACGTCTGGCCGAGCAAGATATCCCTGGCCACTCCCTGTTGAAAGTCCTGAACGAGCAGCCAAAGCCTGGTTGGGCCGCATGCAGGTGGATTTTTGTCAATGGCCTCAACAGAGACGTTGTCAGGCAACTTGGAGTAAGTCGAGATGATGAGACAAGCGTTCTCCGAGATACAGTCACACGATCAAGGACCCGAGACACTTGCTGACCTTTCCACCCGGCGTATTAGGACCATATGCAGCTCCATCGCCTGTCCATGGAAGATGTCATCGATACCAACACTCCTACCAAGGTAGACTGGTACGACAGCCACTGCTTTCTAGAGCTCACCATGCAGAAGCTCGTCCGGTTGCAGCGCTACGGAGAAGAAACCTCCATGCTAGCTATCGATGCGAGCAATCTCCTCGACGAGAGTATCAGAGATCGCCGAGCCAAGTGGCGCACCCTCGCTCACCGCAAATATGGTATAAGCGTCGAGCAAGTGTCGATGTTTCTCACCTCAGACAACATTGTCATTACATTCTTCGAGCACTCGGGAGCAGATGTGCTGAAACCTATTCTGACCCGCCTCAATTCACCACAAACCATCATCCGCTCCAGCAATGACCCTTCAATGCTCGTTCAAGCAGTCATTGATGTGGTCGTGGACATGTCCGTCCCAATCAACAAAGCAGTAGACGAAATGTTCGGCGAACTCGAGAGCGCCGTCCTGTCAAACCCAACAATCACGCAGTCAAAACAGCTCTACGTCCTCCGCTCAGGCTTGACTTTGCTCATGGACAACATCATAGCCACCGGAGGCCTAGTTCGAACTCTTATCGACCACCGAGCGGTACTCAACATGGCACCTTCGAATACCGATTCCACTGGCAGCAGCGCCTCGCCATCGCCACAAAACGCCAACACGAGTGTCCACATCTCCGCTACGACGCAAGTATATCTACAAGACGTCCAGGACCACATCACCGCTCTCCAGAACTCGACCCACAACTCGATACGTTCGGCAGAGAACCTCACCTCCCTCATCTTCAACACCATTGCGGCCAGTCAGAACGAGAGTGTCCGCCAGCTGACGCTTGTCTCGAGCTTCTTCCTACCATTGACCTTCTTGACTGGCTACTTTGGGATGGTAAGCACTGATGGGTATGACCCTTGCACAGCTCTGAGACACTGCTAACTCTTAAACCTTCCTGTTAGAACTTTGACCCGATGCCAGTCGTGAATGAGCACAGTGATATGTTCTTCTGGCTCATCGCCGGACCCGTAATGCTTGTTACAGCTGCACTGCTCGTCAGCGCGAGGATGATCCGCCTAGGACCATTGAGCTGGAAGTGGAGACGACGACTACAGAGTCTCGGACGCAGGAAGCAGGATTGAGCCACTCGTCAATGCTCTATGTCTATTATAATTTTATCTGCAGCTTCGGGTGTGTCCGAATCCTCTCACCGAAGATGTACAAGCAGAACGCTATCGGTATCAACGCCAGCGTGACGAACGCGAGCAGGCTGTTTCCCCAACCATAGCCAAGCTTCTTGTACATCGGCAGTCCGACCAGAGGCAGGACTGCACCAAGGATGGCTCGGAGAACCGTCGATGCTGCTACGGCCGACGCAGCGTAGCGAGTGAAGGTGTCGACGAGATATGTGTTGATGACCATGAAGTTCAGCACTTGGCCAGCGCCGAAGAAGGCTGTACCGATGAGCGGTGCTATCCAGTGGGTCTATCTCGCGTCAGTGGACGCTATTCTGCACAGCAGATTGCAATATTACCTTATACTGCACGGTCCAACCGTATATGAACAACCCGAATGGCAGAACCCACGCCGAATACATCAGCGGTGGTAAACGGTACTCAGGTTTATATTGACCGTTGCTCTTCGCAGCGAGCTTCTTTAGGATGCGATCGGACGTTACGATGAGGAATGCAAGGCCGAACATCATGCCAATTCCGACGCCAAGATACACCAGACCGACAGTGGACTGCGAGAAGCCATAGCTCTCCTCGAACACGAATGTGAACGTCGTGAATAGCACATAAAGCGTCCCGTACACAATGGCGATGTACAGCGACATCAACGCGCAGATTGGCGATAGGAACAACAGCTTCGAGGGCCGTACGATTGCAAGGAGAAAGAGCTTTTTTGGCTGCAGACCAGTGTCGAGCTTTGATCGAAGATCCATATTACCGGTCTCCTGGCGCAGACGCTTCGCTTTCCGCTCGAGAAGGACTGGGGCGTAGCTCTCTCGCATGAAGACGAGTGCTGTGAGAGACGTGACTCCTATTGCTATCGCCAGCAACCAGAAGATCCAGCGCCATCCGGCGGCAGCCGAGAGGAATCCTCCGGCGATGGGGCCGACGGTTGGCCCAAGCAAAGGCCCAAGAGACCACAATGACATGGCTGTGCCTCTCCGCTCTTGCTTTACCATGTCGGAGATCGTCCCTGGTCCTATGGTGATCGGTGCGATGCTCCAGCAACCTTGGAGGAACCGGAGGCCGATGAGCATGGGTAGATTGGTGGCAAGAGCACAGCCGATGGTGAAGCAGATGTAGCCAGCGTTGCAGACATGGTATACGACCATGCGGCCATAAAGTTCAGACATTGGGGCGATGATCTTGCTGAAGATCAGCACAGTGCTCTTCATTGAGCCCAGAAATACCTAGCGACTTACCAACGGTCCTAGTGCCCATCCGAGAATATAGACGGACACAACGAATGTCGCCAGTAAGGAGCTGAAGCCCACCATTAGCTTCCTACGATCGATACGCAGCCCTGCCACGACTCACCTATCTGACCCAAACTCCTTCATTACCTCCGGCACCCCTGGAGCAAACATCGACGAAGCCAATGGAGTGAGGAAAGTCATCGCAGAGAGGATACTGATGCTAAGAACCGAAGGGTGAAAGGGTCAGCAGTGTCTCAAATAAGAGTCACCCGCAGACATATGTCAACGGTTACTCTTTTACCCATCAAAAACTCACTTGATAGATTTATTCGCTAATGACCAGTTCATCGGGTTGGCGCTATCATTCGGTCCATCCCATGAGACTATCAAAGGATCTTCCTCTTCCGTTCGATCGACTCGCAGCGCTGTGCCAGCTTTCTCGGGTCCCTTTATGGCAGGTATATCGATACTTGAACACTGTTCGCTCGTTGAGGGTGGTTTGGAGCGCATTGTCGTCTGCAGATGATGATATTAAGGTGTCTTCTCTCAAAGCAATATTTCATCACCCAGTAGATATTATGCTGTATTGATGATGCCGGTTTGGCTTGGTAATCAGTTGACGGTCCTGCGCAATAATGACTTCTTCTTCTGGTATGCATGCAGCAAGCGCGAAAAGATGACAACAACGCTCTATACGGACAATGCAATGGAAAACATAGAAGAGCGGTAACGGAACAGAAGTTGTGAAAGAGCTGCGAAAGAGCAATTACCTTAGCACCACGAATGTGCACTTGTTATGCCGCCACTCTAGCAGCTGCCGGTTATTCGGCATCGCACAGGTAGCCAAGTCGGATGATGCTCGAGGGAGAAGGAATCTAGGCTTTGAAGGCAGTCCTGCTGTGAGTAATAGTAGAGAGTTGATGCTTTTGTCCTACCTTGTATACTGGACGAACCGAGACTTAACTCGGAAAACAACTATTAACAGACATTGGTCGAGTGTGGTGTCACGAAGGCAGGTGGGGGTCGGAAGTGAATGTGGTCGGCGGTACGTTCTGCCGCTCCGGGGTACGCCAAGATTCGGAAGCCACGATGTCCAAATTTTAGACTGCCGACTTCAATCCATCATCACCAAATCTCTGAACGCAGGATAACCACTTCTTTGCGCTCAAGACATTCAAAATGGTTGCAACAGTACGTATCTCGCTTTGCTGCCCGCCGACGCCTTGACTGGCTGTCATTGGCTCAGTAGACTTGAGAGAATGGAGTACTAAGTCAGCATGTGCTTGCAGAAGAGCCTCAGCGCGAAGAGCAAGGCCGCCAAGAAGGGCCAGAAGACGACGCAGAAGGTATGACTAGCAATATCCCCACCACTACCCTATATGGGCGACAGAGCCATGCTAATAAGGTATGGGGACAGTTCGTCATCAATGCCACCCAACCCACCAGCGACCGCATTTTCGACCCCTCCGCCTTCACGACCTTCCTTCAGCAGCGCATCAAGGTCGACGGCCGCACCGGCAACCTCGGCGACAACATCACCGTCAGCAACCTCGGCGATGGGCGTATTGAGGTCGTGGCGCACCAGGAGTTCAGCGGACGGTACCTGAAGTACTTGACGAAGAAGTTCCTCAAGAAGCAGCAGCTCCGCGACTGGCTGCGCGTGGTCAGCACATCGAAGGGCGAGTACAGCTTGAAGTTCTTCAACGTGGTTGGCGAGGGTGACGATGATGATGACGAGTAGAGGCTTTGCGAGGAGGCAGGAGGAATTACTCGTAGCGAAGCGCGGCATGCTCGAACTTTTTGTTCAGCTGTGCGTCAGTAGCGACTATAACAAAAGGTGAATTAACCACAAAAATCGTCTTGAGTGCGATATCTTACAGCTCGTTATGTACATTTTCGTGGTGGTACATCATCGAATTCCACAGTCGACCAACGCCTCGCTAACAAGTCCAGCTTAAATATGACAGACACAATCATATCCAGCCACCCTCGACACTTTTCTGCGAACTTAGCCGCTGATTTCCTCTCTGGATATCCCTCTGAAACACCCTCCCCTCACATCCAGGCATCTCAAGCACCACCACACTCGTAGGCAGTTCCGCTGTACACCCCTTCCCGTCCATCTCCGCAACATCGCCCTTCCCGTCCATCTCCGAGTACCCATACCTACCAACCCCATCCCGTCCACCCTCCATCTCCGGCCGCGACAGCGTGAGTGGAGCTTCGTGGACTTCGCCGCCTCCAAGCTCACCACCCATAGGATGCCCGATAGGCCCCAACCTGGCTAACGCGGTATTGGTACCATCTGCTGCGTCCTCTTTGGCCTGAAGCTCCGCTGCACGCGTCTTTTGTGCCTTCCTGCGTCGCCAGAACAGGTAGACTAGTACCGCGACGATGGCACCAACGGCTGCCAGTCCAACCGCTATCCCTGCAGCTGCAGCGGTGGATAGACCTTTCGGCGCGTTTGAGTCAGACTTGGCTGTGGCATAGGCGGCGAGATGTGGCGAGATGATCGAAACGATGTCCGAATTGCTCACTGCTTTCTGGCTCCAGTCGCACTGACTGATGCTGAAGTTCTGGTGCTCGTAGTCGGCGATGAGGTATGCTTCTTGGAGAAACACGCGGCCGAGGGTGTATTGTGTGTCGTTCAGGGCGCGCTGGAGTGGGAAATAGTGGGTTGAGCCGTTGAAGTTGGCAGGAAGGATTGGAAAGCTGATTTCGAGGTCGAATGCTTGATAGGGGAGGGTGATGTCGACTGTCTTGCCGCTGCTGGCGTCTGGACCAATTGTGAAGGTCACTGCGGCATTCTCCGAGAGAAGACGTTGTCGAGCTTTCGAGGGGACGAGATAGCGGCCAATGTCAGCGTTATAGGTCAGGCCAAAGGCAGATTCAAAGGCCTGGCACGCTGACTCCGGCAGCCAGAGTTCGGGTACGGTGGAGTCGATGAAGATGCTGATGCTGCCATCCGGTAGAAGATCCGATGGCGAGCCTTTGCTCGTCTGAACGGAGTTAAGGTTGACACTCAAGTCGCGCGAGATATCCGGGTAGAAAGCAAAGGTAACGTCGTTCGCCACGAACCGGCTTCGATCATATCCTCCTAAGGTAAGACTTCCGAACACATTGTCGCCTCTGTACCGATTTCCAGCCGTGTACCCATACGCCACCGATGGTATACTGCTCCCCTCAAATAATGTCTGCATGAATGACGTCTGCGGGTTGTTGAAGTCCGACAGATTCGTCGGCCGCGGATTCAACCCAATAACACCAATCCAATACCGCGGATCCGCCATATTGAAGACAATCGCGTGCTGATCCGTGACCTCCGCGCTACTCCCCTGCCACCCGAGTGTCGCGACATCGAATCCCACGTACCCGCTCGACCCCAGCCCGAGATTCATCTCCAGTGCCGTCTGGAAGATACTGTCCGGCGTCCATGTCAAGCTCTGGTTCCGTAAGAACAAGCCTCCGCGACTGTTGGGGCAGTCGTAGGTGTAGTTGTTTGGGCAGCCTTCGGCGCCGATAGTCCAGACTGCTGTTGCGGCGGTGCTAGGGAGTACGCGGACGTTTTGGAGGCCGCCGACGCTGCCGCTGCCGATTTGGAGCGGGAAGGTTGACCAGGGGCCGTCGTTGCCTTCCCAGTACTGGCTCGGTGCTATGCTGATAGCTGAGGGTATGGTTGAGTTGGTAGTCTGTCTGCGGCCTAGGAGTCCTGCTCCTGAAGTCTTCGGTCGAGGCCACGGAGGTAGGGAGAGGGAGTAAGTAGGAAACACGAGAACGAGGACGATGAAGACCAGGCGTAGTAGAACGCCACTTCTGGTATGCGGTGCTATCATCGTGTTCTGCAAGAATTTCGCAAAGCGAATGTGGATCTTTTCTCGAAATGAGAGCACATCGAAATACCGAGATCAACCCAGGTGGAAGACTGAAAGAGCTCACCGAAGATCGAGATCGTGAAGGGGGAAGAGTCTGGACCACGAACGTTATGCGGCACAGCAAGACACCCATACTGTCGCCGCTGAGTTGAGCCAGTGTAACAACAAGCGCCGACGACAATATCCGGCGCGAAGAGCCGCCTTTTGCCATTCGCTGGCCTGAGTCCCTATCGTTACTGATTAACGATGGATCTTATTGCATTGTTGAACGTCCCGATCGCTACTCAAGACTGCAATCCATGAAGGGTAGAAGTGAAGAAGCAGGAAGTAAGTACAGTCAACGACAGTAGTCGACGTCTCCGGATTTTACTTTAAAGTTAGATGCGGAGCGGCGCGCTAATCGAAGCCGTGTGCTATTCTAGGACGCTGTCCCACGTGGCCGGATTAGCAGTTGTGGTTGTCTAGCACTCTAGGTGGATACAGTTTGCGCGCGCCCTCGGAAGGCGGGTGCGCTAGCGCCTTTTTTCCCCAGCCCGCGTCCATGTTTCTAAGGTGGGCACGGGTCATCTAACTATCGGAAAACCTCGGCTAACTATAATAACGGCCCGCGTTACCGCTACCCGTCTTAGTATAGTTAGATAAATATATCTTTAGTTAGACAGAATATTCTTACTACTCTTATAGAGCGGTAGGTCCTAAAGGTCTAGGGAGGTAGGTCGTAGTACGGCGTAACGAGAAGGGCTACTAGGACTAGCTAGACTACTAGCCTCGTTACTAGTAGTAGTACTCTCTAAATCTTCCTTTAATAAGTAGCTTCCTCGTCGTAGATCTTCTAAAGTTTATTACTAATTAGGTAAACGTATTCTTTAGTACTAGAAATAAGTTAGTAATACTAGTTTAAGGACTAGTAGTAGAACTAGTTTTAGTACTTACTCTACTTCCTTAGCCTTAATCTTTTCCTCTATCTCCTTATCTTCTATAATACTATACTTATAGTCTACTATAAGGGCTTTATAGAATAACCTAGTAGCGTTAAGCTTATCTTTACTAGTACTACCCTCCCTATCTACTACTCTTAGTACTAAACTTATTATACTTATACTATACTTACTAGTATACTAGTCGTTATACTAGTAGACTAACTACTTATATTACTAGTCTTTATATACTTCTTTAGATTATTTATAGTTTCGCTAATATAGGGATATATATTACTAGTCTTCTTCTAGTTATCGTTTTCGTCTAGTACGTAGATTAAAAGGTAGTATAGGGCTTTATTAGAGAGGATTTCGTATATAATTAGATCCTAATACTAGTTAGTATACTAGTCGTTATATTAGTAGGAGTAGTAGTATATATTTTCTTTCTTAAGACTAGTACTAAGACTAATAGTAGTACTAGTATAAGGACTAGTTAACGAAGTAGTATAAGGTTTAATAGTTAGTTAAGAAATAATATAGTTAGTTAAACTTTTAGCGTCTTAACGCTAAGCTACTATAGTTAGCTAACCTTTTAGCGTAGTTAGCTTAGCTATATCTACGTTTCTAAGGACGCGTCTTAAATTCTAAGCCTATAGGTTCTATTTTCTACGTACTCTCTTCTACCTTTAGAGCTAGTTTTAACCGCCTAGTATTCCTTACCTATCTAACTATTATCTATTTATTAAATACCTCTTAAATATTCTATATTAGCGCCTATAGCCGCCTTCGATCCTCTAGACTTCCTTAACCTTACCGTAGATAATATAGACGACTTTAGTCTCGGAAACGACTTTAATTAGTACGAGAGCTATAAAGACTAGTTCTTAGATAACTTCTAGAACTAACTATTAAGTAATACTAAAGAGGTTAAGGAACTCGTAGACCTAACGATTACTATTACCTATACCTAGAGTAACCCTATTATAGTAGAATATATCGACTTCGTCTACGCTCTACCCTTATATCTAGATACCTAATAAGAGGGCTATATATATATATATAGTCGATCTCCGCGTAATAAACTAGGAGCCGGAGGATATCGATATATAATTAACTAATATTTATTCTATAACTATTTAGTAGAAGTATAATAGCTATCTAATAGTAGCTTCTAGGTTTAATACTATCGATATACTAAGCGTAGTAAAATATAATATATATTATCTTTCCTTAGAAACGTACGCTATTATAAGTAGACGTACTAATATTCTAGAATTATATATTACGATTTTCTAACCTAGGACCTTTAGGGTACGTAGTTATATATACTAATCGACTTATAAAGTATAATATAGAAACGACGAGAGTTAGCGCTAGATATAATAGAGCCTAACCTACTAAAAAGGAGAGTAAGAGAGTAAGTCGTTAAATAGTCTATACCTATTCGATAATTAATTCTCGAATACTTACTATTACTTAGTCTTTTCTTTAGTAAATAGCGCCGATTTAATACTAGAACTACGTATATAAATATACTACTAACCTATAAAATAAAGTTTAGAACGTTTATAACTCTAGATATAAGTATTCCTTAATAGTTATTTACTTAGTACTAATTGTCTATAGGTAGCTATTTAGCCGTCTTAACTCTTTCCTTACCTATATATAACGGCTTCGCTATAGTAAGGAGAAGAGTAATTACTTCTTCTACGTTATTAAGTATATAGACTAGATTAACTACGGCTACCTTATAAGTCTATTTAGGAATAGAACGCGGATAGATAGTTCTATATACTTCTAGATTAAAAATACGAAATCGTAACTCTAACGTTATAGTAAGTCGTATAATTAGTAAGCGATTATTATATTATTTAGGAATAATTCGTATCTAATCCTTAAACGCTAGGCTTTTAGTATCTATAAGGGGTAGGTCGTATAGTATATACGATATATACTATTCGATTTACGAAGATCGTTCCTCTTAATACTATAACTATACTATTCGTTATCTAGATCTCGTATAGAGAGTATTAATATATCCCCCCCCCCCTCTAAGCTACGTTCTAGATTCGATAACTAAAGAGCTTAAGAGCTTAATTAGTTAGTATAATCTAGATAATTTAACTTTTAGTTAGTTAATAAATACCTGTTATTCGATACTAACCTAATTATAAACTTAGCGACGTTCGAGTAAAGTTAGGTTATAAAGGAGTACCTAAAGGACCGTAGAGCGAGCTACCTTATCGACCTCTACCGTAGTTTAGTAACGAGAGACCGGATTACGTCTAAGATTACTAGGTAGCGATTAATCTATTACCTATATAGGACCGAGCTTAACGGCGTTCTATACGAGTTTAAGCGGTAGAAGAGGATAGATTTAGATAAGGTATATTCGTAGTCTAGATATATTCCTCTATAATTTAAAGGCTAATCTATAATTTATATAGTAATATATCTAAGGCGTTTACTCTAAAGGAGAGGATCTTATAATCTTCTATTTCTTTATAGGCTAAGTAGCTATCTACTACCGGATCGCTTACTTCGAAGTTAATATATTATTTAAACGGATTAAGTAAAAGAATCTAAACGAGATTCTCTTCGCTATATACGATAAACTAACTAGGAAGAGTTTATTAATCGATCGATAAACGTTTAGGATATAACTAATATCTAAATAGATATTATCCTCTTACGTATATTTATTCGTAGCGAAACTATACTTATATATAAACGCTATTTTAATCGCCTCTCTCGTCTAATTAACTAGGTTACTAGTACGAAACTTTAGTAGTAATATATCTATAGCCGTAGCCTATATAGGATCGTTACTAATATAAGTAGTAAATAGGCGTCTAGTACGAATCTATTATTAACTAATTAATAATTTATTAACGATAAGTATAGGATTCGGGTAGTTTCTCGCTATATAAGACCCTTATCGTCCTATCCTAGGCTAGCGATAATACGTATAATATATAGTCGTATATTATATAGTCTACTTCCGAAGGTCTATTTTCTATATAGCTAGAAATATATAGACCGAGACCTATAGCTAGATAGATAGCCTCCTCTATACTCTAAGCTATAAATATTAGATAAGCGTAATACGAATACTACTTAGTAGGTTAATAAGTATTCTACCCCTATTCCGTAGATATTTAACGACTAATCTCCTATAGGTAAGGGTAGAGCTATCTAGAATTAGGCGAAGAATAAGTAAAGCCCTATTATTTAGTACGGCTTAAACACTATCTAGACTAAGATAAATCTAGAAATCTATCGTTAACTACGTAACTATACGAATACCGTCGAATCGCTAGGGTAATAAGGTTATAACGCGAGTATATAGCTACTACTTCTACCTACGATTATTCGCTCCTAGAACCTAGACTAAAGGGTACTCTAGATATATAAGAATCGAAGGGAGACTAGATAGCGATCGATATAGCGAAACGACTCGAGCGCTTCTTATATCGTACGCGTAAAATACCTCTAGAGTACGTCGAACGTTTAGGACTTATTCCTTATTTATTCTATAACTAGTTATAAAGATACTAATATATATATAGCGCCCTCTTCGAAACGTACGTACGACCTTATAACGATTAACCCTATATTTATAGATATACCTTTATCGTACGATTCTCTATCTTAGCTAAAAGATAAGCTATTCTCCGCTCTTACGCCGTCTATATTAAGTAGTTTACGAGCTACTTCGTAATCTAAAAAGGGCGTTTCTTCTCGTCTAACGTCGTAGGTTCTATTACTAAGTCTCTTATAACTATTAGTAACTCGTAATCTATTACCGTTACTCTCTAAGAAGGAGCGTATATAAGAGGCGTACTAACTCTTAATAGAGGAGCGATAGGTTACGCTTTAAAGGTAACGACTTATAGTTTTAAGAGAGGAGAGAGAATATTATAAATAGTTTAGCGAGCTTCCCTAACTATACGAGCGGACGGTAATTAATTAAATAGTAACTCGTTATAGAATAAATACCGATTATTTATTATTACTCTACTTAATACGTAGTATTACCTATAGTATTCTAGTAGAATTATACTACTTTCCGTAGCTTATTATCTTCTAGTCTAAAGAAGACCCTATAGTATTTATATCCTTCCTAGAGGTTATTAGTCTTTCCTTTCGCCTTATATAAGGTATAGACTAAGGAGTATCTACGACCCTTTAATATCCTAATTACTATAGGGAAGTTCGTTAACCCTATAGCCTTAAATCGAGGGATAATAAGCTTAGAAGGGGCTAGAGTCGGAGGGCTCGTAGGTATAACTAGAGAAAGAGGAGGAGGAGTCTTCTACTTTTCTATATTTAAATATTAGCTAGACCTTAATTAACTTAGATTCGTATTACGAATAACTAAATATAACTTAAAATACTTATCTTATCTAAATATCTATCTATTTAACCTTCGATCCCTACTTCGTCTTTAATCGTTTTAAAGGTAGCTTATCTTCTACCTTAGTTTAAGAAGGTTAGCTTTATAACTACCTAGGTAGTTAATTTAGAACCTTTCTTATATCTAATAGGGCCTCTTTATACTCTCTATCGACCTTAGAAGAATTAGTATCTAGGCTAATAGCTCTACTTAGAATTAGTAGTTTAGTAGGTAATTTAGGCGTAGTCTACCTACGTCTTATAGCGGGTCCTCTTAAATTTTAGCGTCTTCTAACGCTAGTTTACTATAAGGCGTATAGTAATAATATTAATCTTTAAAGAGTAGTCGAAGAAGTTCTTTATAGCCTTAGTCCGTATATTTATAGGATTACCTCTAGTACTATTTCGTAGCTAGTTACTAATTAGTTCGTAATCGTTCCGTATTTATTTAAGCTATACTTACTAATATATAGTTATAGTCCCTCTTAATATAGCCCTTTAGAGTACTCGTCGACTTAAATACCTCCTACCTATCGTTAGAAAACTCCGTTTTAGACGCGGTAAGAGTACTTATACTATACTTCTATACCTTATCCGTACTACGTCTAATATAATAGAAGATCTCTCTAAGAAAGATATTAATCTAGTTCTTAACTCCTTCCTATTCGTTTATTAACTAAATATAGGATAAATCGTAATACGCTATTAAACTTACCGTAATAAGGACTAGGATCTCTATAGTCTAGTTAGAGTCTACCGCCTTAAGGTAGTCTAGGTATAGTTAGTAGGTCGTAATCTTTTTATAAGATATTAGTTAATTATTTATCGAATAGATATAAATCGATTAGGATTAAATTAAGAATTAGTAATAGATAGATAATCTAGACTTATTAGAGAAAGGATAAGAAAGGATTAAGCTTCGAAGTTAAATTATAACTAAATTTTTAGCGCCTTTAAGGGAAACGTCGCGCCGCTTTTTTATTATTACTAATAAATAACCTTAACTCGTTTAGTAATTAATTATTAATTAATTAGTAAATAGTTCTTTATCTCTTAATATAATAATATAGATTATACTTATAATCTTATTATAAACTATTATAATACTTAGTAGTAGTATTATTATAGTTATAGTATCGAGATCTTTTAGTAGTACGGTTTCTACTCTATATCGTTATACTAAGTAAAGGTACTACAACGGTAGCTAATAAGGAGGTTAGCTACTTTAAGCTAGTCCTAATTAAATACTATATTATAGCCTTTACGGTCTTTTACGTTATCTACTAATAGACTAGACTTCTATTAATACTTTATATACTTTAGTTACTTAATTTAACGAGCTAATAATAAAGCTCGTATTTATAGAATTATCCGCTAAGCTATACTAAATATATACTTAGATTTAGCGCTTATAGCCGGATAACTAAGAAGGTTAATTACTATCTTTAATAGTTATAGATATAAGGTTTACTATAGTAGTTAAAGCTACTACTCTAATAGTAACGTATCCGTTAGTAATACGTTTAGTAAGGCGTAGATAAAGCGCTCGAATTTATCGCTATTCTTACTACGTCTCTTTTTACGTTATTTAGTAGTAATTATTTATTACGAACTTACTCCGCGAGTACGGAACGTAACTAATCGAGTATACCTAAGGCAAACTAATTAGAACCCTAAAACTAGTCTTAATTAGTTAGGTTAGATTAGTTAAGTTATTTAGGACTAGGTTAGTCGACTTAGGACTAATTAGACTAATAGATATTAGTATATAGGAGTACGAGAAAGTCTTAGATATTCTCGTATTTAACTTATATTATAATCTTACTAAAAGGTCTACGGCTATTTATATATATTCGAGTTATCTTACCTAAATACCTACTACTACCTACTCTTTAAAGAAGTACTTACGTAATACTACCTTATAGGATCGTAATATTATTATTCTATAGCGCTTAAAGTACGTTTAGGTTAAGGTATCTTATTCTTTAACGACTACCTTCTTCTTATACTACGTTATCTATATAGCTCTTATACGAGTAATACTATTAGCTTACTATACTTATAGCTATAAGGCTTTAATTTAGCTCTTTTAAAGGTTTAGATTAAGTAGAATAGTAGCTATATAGGCTCTAGTATTATTAATAATACTATAATAGCGGTTAAAAATATACTAGCCGTACGTAACTACTTAATAGAATACTAACTAGTTACTAATACGCTTTAAATAAGGCTCTTCTACTTTAAATAGGTTTTATAAACTATCTATATACTCTTATATCTTATTAAGAGTAATATAGTTACCTTCGTACTACTTTATTACCTCTTAAAAGGGCTTTAAAAAGGTTATAGTCTACTCGACGACTATCTAGTCGGCTTTAGTAAGCTTATATTTAGAAAGGGATAGTATATTAATAACGGAGGTAATAAGGCTAGCTTATTAAGTAAGGGTATCTTTAAAAGTATTAAGATAGCTATTCTACCTTATATCGTTAGGCTTCTATAAAGCCTTACTAGTACTACTTCTAAAGGCGTTAAAGAGCCTTATACTACGTCGTAAAGTAACTATAAACTTTAATATCTTCTAAAGAGCTAGTTACTTAATCTATCTACCTCCTTCCTCGCTATTAGACTCCTTAATAAAGTAGCTCTTAAGGCTCTAAAGCCTATAATTATTAATATACGTAATAGTATTAGTAAGAGCGGCCTTATTCTTTATAAAATAGAACGACTATACTATAAGGTTAATAATATAGCTTAAATAGCGTATACGACGCTCTAGTAGTATCTAACCCTCGATTATAGCTTCTAGCTCTATATATATCGTATTATTAGTACCGTAGTTATCTATAGTAATATAGCTAAGGTTATCTTTAATACTATAGAATTTATAATACTATAGAATTTAAGAGCCTTTATAACCTCTATAGCTACCTTACTACTACTATAACTAGATAATATCTCTAGTAGTACTAGTAGAGCCTTATAGAGCCTTCCTTCTATACTAACGAAGTAAGTAGTAATAGATTAAAGCTCCTTATTATTTAGTAAGGTCTAGGTATTAGTTATAAGGTAAACGAGGCTATATAAGGCCTATAACTTACGCTTTAGCTCTAACCGTCTATTATTAAAGTAAAGGGCTACTTAGATAGTAGTAGTACTATAATCTCGCTATATAATTAAGCCGGCTTAGTAGTTAACCGTATAGATAAGCGTATAAAGCTCTAGCTACTTAACGGCTTATAGAGGAAGGTCGTAGTTAATAATAAGGCGTAAAAGAGCGTCTTTAACTACGGCTAGATTTATAGCTCTATAGAGGTATTGTTTAACGACTATATTCTCTATCTTATACTACTCCTACTTCTACTTATTAACGATAGTCTTAAGGTCTACTTATATAAGGCCTAGGTACCTTATAGGTATCTTAGTAAGGCCTATTTAGTAGGTAGAGGATAGATAGTTCCTCGTACTAGTAGTAGATAAGGTCCTATACTTCTTATAGCTAATAAAGTGTTGCGATCCTACAAGTAGTATCACGTGAGTGCTTCTTTGAAGAGTAGGTGGCAGTGGGTGTTTGGGTAAGATAACTCGAATGTACTGTGAATGGTTGTAGACCTTTCAGTAAGATTGTAACATGAGTTGAACACAAGTATGTCGAAGACATCCTTGGTTCCTATATACCTAAGTGATTGTGAGTTGCTCTGTGGTGCTCCCTTGCTCTGCTCCACAGAGCAAGTGCAGAGCACAGAGCAAACTGGCTGCTCTGTCGTCTCGGCCAAAGCCGCAAGACGGAGCAGTCCTCATTCTACCCTGAACCCGCGCATTCTGTGTTATGCTCGTAACATAAAGCTATAGTACTATATTTAACGGTTATCTTTACTACTTATCTCCCTTACTAGCTCGTAGCTAGTTATAGGCCTACGTACGTACTTCTATACCTCGTTATAGTACCTTTCTATTTACTTCCTCTTCCTCGTAGGTACTATAAGGCTTAAGAGCGCGTTAGCGGCGTCGTTACCGCTTATAGAGGAGATAGAGACGCGTAATATAGAGTCGTTAGGTATAATAAATAAAGGTATAGTAGTTTAAGTAATTATAGAGGCTATACTATACTATAATAGACGCGATATTAAAGGTAGTAACCTTATAAGACAAAATAGAAGAAAGATTACGCCTAGCTAAAGTAGAGCTAAAGTTCTACTTACTAATTAGAGGCTACTAAATTTACTATACCTTCTTAAATTATATAGTCTTAATATAGAATTTAACCTTACTTACGGTAATATAATACTACCTATTAGATATAGATATTTAGAATACTATTTAGAGCTATATTTACTTTATCTATATCCTATTTAAGCCTTAGAAGTCTAAATAACTAAATAGAATAAGAATAACTTAGACGAATATTTACTATACTAAGAGGAGGGTAAATTATAATTTTTACCCCTATTATATATAGTATAAGACCGCGCCTATTATAGTATACGAGTATACTATTAAGGTTTCTTAGCTTTTCTAAGTAGAATATTTATAGGCGATACTACTAATAGGCGAACCTTATCGTTACCCCTAGCTTAAATACTAAGAGTTAGATAAATATAGACTTTTTTTAGGTTACTATATATAGATAGGTACTTATAGGATAAACCTATACTAAAATCGTAAGAGCTAAATAGCTACTAAAATCTACTATAACTAGATAAGTTCTCTCCTATATATACTAAAGGCTAAAGTATATATATAAAGGGCTTAGGAAGGAGGCTAGCCTATATTATAGTAACTATAAGCTTTAAGCGAAATTATATAGGTATAGTACTATTAATTAGCGCTATAAAAGACGTCTATAACTTATAAGAGGCTAAGCTACTATAAAACTAGCTTTTACGAGGTAGTAGACTAATAATAACTAGTTATACTTTGTCTTTTCCGACGAGTTCCTAGTTAAGAAGGGAGCTAGTAAGAAGAAGTAGTAGGCGTCTAAATATCCCGCTAAAAGGTAGAATTACGATAAGATTAAGACCTATAATAGAGGTAAGTCGGTTAAAGTAATAATATAGACGTAATTAGCGGCTTAATCGAGTACTTAGAGCTAGTAGCTATAGATAAGGATAGAGATATACTAAGGGGTTACTATATAGTAGCTTCTTATACCTTAGCGCTCGAAGAAGGACTATTAACTATCTATAGCGGTTAAATCTTTAAGTAAGATAACGCCTCTATCTATATAGTAATATACGAGGACTTAATTCGCGTAATAGAGTATACTAACACTACTAAGTAGGCTACTATATAGTCTAGATCTTAACCTAATTAAGTAATATATAGTTCTATTTTAAGTAGTAGCTATATAAGCTCCTAGATTAGATAAGCTAGATAGTATTAAATAGTAACGCTAGCTTATAACTTATATTTTAATAGAGGTATAGAGACGTATTAGAAGTAATATTATAAGGTATATATTAGATTCTATCTTAAGACGCCTTTAAGTAGTTATCGATATACGCTACTAGTAGATAAAGTAAGTTACTAGTAATATAATACCTATACTAAACTAAAGTTGAAGGATTTAGCTTTTATACAAATCTACTTTTATCTAATATTATATAACTTTCCTAATGTTATAGAGATTGTAATGTCGTTGGTAATTACTAGATTCAATGTAAAGGAGCGTTCGTATATAGACTTTTCGAAGGAGATTGTAGTCTCATTAGCACTATTAACAGCATCGTAATCGATTAGACGCAGGGGGCAATTTTTCGTAGCAAAACGTTAGGTTCCGTGCACAAACATCGGAGTTCGTCGAACAAAGATTGTTTGTTCGTTGACTACCCTGGCCAAAACCCTAGCTAGTAAGGACAGAGCTCACTACTTCACCTAGACTCTCCTTGGGTAGGCCAAGCATGTCGTTATCTAAATTGAGGTGCGTAGCGAAGTCGCTTCCTCTGTCTTCGCTGCCGTAAATAGTGGCCTGTATCAGTTTGACCACAGCACTATAGTCGCCTTTGCTGATTTGCTCTTGCGCTTGCTTAATCACATCCTCCGACCTGACTTGTTGCAAATCCCATTTCTTCCCCGTATACCTCTCCAGCTCAGAGACGACGTCCATCTGCGTGGTACTGAAAGACTGTATAACCACGTGACGATTTGCGGTTTTCTCTGGGTTCTTGAGGATTCCAACCACAGCTCGGCCGGTGGTGGAGAGCGTGGTGGCAGACCAGCACGAAGCACCCGAGTCGTATATCACCGCCTTTTGGACTGCCAGGTCAAATGCCAGTAGCCCGTTCCTCAAACCCCTAGATGATTGATCAATTAGCCTCCAGCCACAGCGCATGCTCTTCAGTTACTGCCATACCAGTCAAAAAAGGGCCCAGGCGCAAGGGCTGACCATGACATGCCGGTACTCTGTTGGCTTCTGAGGAGATCGATGATGTCTTCTTGCGCTCCAAACATAGGTAGCAGGTCCCTCGCTCTGGGATGCGTAGGGCTACCACCAAATTCGGCAGGTATGAAGCGCTTCACACCCGCCTCTACAGCAGCGGTAATCATCAACTTCTGCACTCCCGTGCCTGATGAGGTAATTGCCGAGATAACGGCATCTTGCCCTTTGAAGGCCTGTACCAGCTCTTGTAAGGGGTAATCGGGATGAATATCAATCACTTTGATATGGGAAGCGAAGGCGGATTGGGAATTCTCCCGGGAAAGTACGGTCACTGTCAGAAGAGGATCATCCTCGAGCGCACTAAGGATCGCGGTCCCAACATTGCCTCCAGCCTTCTCTGTATTAGCAAATTGCTTTCGTACCTTGAGAGGACTATCTCACTCCGATAAGTATGACACTTCGGATATGTTGTGCCATCGTGGGGGATCGCATGAGGACGAGGACGACGCAGATTTTCTGCCTCTTTGTGGCTGCAGGATTATCCTTGCGAATGTGCGACGCTTTAGTACTGCACGTGCCCCTGGAATAAACTCGTCGTGTGGTTTTGTCATTTGTCAGCTCAAACTTGCCATCGCTCTTCAAGGATGCCGTCGGGTCTTCTCAGTATCGGTAACCCCGAGGCCGCCGGAACAACCCATTCCCGTGGGTCAATTCGCATGTAAAATTGATTCCAAACCATTTTCCCGTGGAGTCCAGGCTGCCGAAAGCTCTTAAAGGAGTTAGCGAGCACAGGATCAAAGTTTATCGAAACCTTTGTATGACATCGCTATCAGCCGTGAAGGTTTCTGCGCACAGAAGTCTTCTCGTGAGCCGGCATGACAGAAATTGGAGGTAGAATATCGTTGCGAAGCCGGTGCACCTAAACAGTGGCCGATTGAAGAATCAAGCTTGCCACGGCAATCTTCGAAGGATGGGCGAAGGACGGAAAAAGGACGGACAAAGGACGGACGAAGGACGGACGAAGGACAAACGAAGGACGGACGAAGGACAAACGAAGGATGGACGAAGGATGGGTAGAGAATGGGCGGAGTGTTGCGACATGTGCTTCTCCTGTGCACCATGCGTTCATGCCTATAGCGGAGAGACCGACAGCTACAACTCATGGTTTGCAAAGTCTATATGAAGAAGCGCTTTTTCAGCACTGTCTAGCTCATACCTTCTAAGCTTCCCGGTCACATCGACTATCAGTGCTGTCTCGCTGCAATATCCTGTCTCGCTTGCAGTATCCTGTCTCGCTGCATTAAGTTCCCCGGTTCATTCACTGGCTTAAGATAGATGATGGCTAATGATAGATTACAATTGTCTTTAGCATCATGCGCAGCCAATTATCTGGGGGTCGTTCTTGGAAGTAGCATAGGAGATCACCTTCTCTACGGAAGGATCTGAGGATCCGAGCAGCAGAGGAAATGAAGGCAATGAGGGCAAGGCTGTGATTTTCGCCTGGATTCTCGTCGACAAGTCGTAGCATGCGGCTCTTACGGCGCTTCTGATATGCAAGATGCAGGAATGCCGGGGTGGTATTTCGTCGTGGCGGCTCTAGAACTACCCGTACCATTGCAGGGAGTTGCATTTAGCCGCTCAAGATCATTGCGCAAACGTGATCGATCGTCAGCTTCGAATCGTGTTCGAGATGGAAGTGATCAAGGAGAGTGAGGTCTCCACGTGGTTGTGCGACAGGCCTGCGCCAGAATAAGGCTCGGTTAGCAGCCGCAACGCGCTAGCCTAATCTGCCGGAAGTCTCGGCAGAGCTTGCACTTTCTTCTCTTGAGAAGCTTGACCTCTCTTCATCGACTACATCGTCTTGAGTATGCTTCATGTCTTGCGTAGATGAGCGTATATCACATATCCACCAGGAGCGCAATCAACGTTGGAGCACAAGGTCCCACCTCGCCCATGCCGCCGAGAGAGATCCGAAGCTTAGCAATATATCTGAGGCCTGGGCGTTGTCTTGAAACGCAGGCCCAAGGCTTCCCTATTTCACATCACTATATTCTACTCTTTGCTCGCTACACAAACATTTAGCCATCTCACATTCGTTTCGAGAAGAGCTGTCAACAGTTTCACGGTTATGGTCGCGCCCAGCAGAACGCGCATCGCCCAAACCCTTTCTCCGGTCCAAGCATTGTATATAGAGTCTTGACGACTCTTCGCTGCTTGACTTTCTTAGTATTCCAGTCCATCAGCTTCACCTTTGTCTCATTCAATCTGTCAGGCACAGATCGTCATTCGTTCATACCCATTACACTCTTTCAAACCTCTTGCACAGTCTCTACGACCAAACATCAAGATGCGCTCTTTCACCAACGCCCTGCTGGCTGGCGCCGCAGCGACCACTGTCCTGGCCCAAGATGCCCTCGACTACGTGCAGAACTACAACGGTGACCTCGCCGCGTTCACCTACGACGAAGGCGCCGGCACTTACTCCGCGAACTAGAACAACCCAGGCGACTTCGTCGTTAGTCTAGGATGGACCACCGGTACTGACCGTGACATCACCTACTCTGGCACCTACAGCGCTAGCGGCTCGGGCTCCTACCTTGCCGTCTACGGTTGGGTCAATTCGCCCCAAGCCGAGTTTGTCGAGTCTATGGGCTCGTACGATCCGTGCTCCGCCGGTGCTGCCACCAACCAGGGCACCGTAGAGTCTGACGGCGGAACCTACACTCTGTGCGCCGATACTCGCATCAATCAGCCATCCATAACCGGTAACAGCACGTTCACTCAGTTCTGGTCTGTCCGTCAGAGCCAGCGTACCTCTGTTGAGTCTTTTCCCGGCGATCCCATTAGTGTGCCCCGTCTAATCCGCTCAATATAGGTACCGTCACCATGGCCAACCACTTCGCTGCGTGGTCGGCATTCGGCTTCGGCTCGGACTTCAACTTCCAGGTCCTCGCTGTCGAGGCCTTCTCCGGCTCTGGCACCACCAGCGTCACCGTTGGTGGCTCTGCATCAAGTGGCGGCTCCCCATCCGGTTCTGCTGTCGCCTCTGCCCCAGCTGCATCTGGCTCTGCTCCAGCTGCAAGCGGTGCGGCCCCAAGCGGAGCTGCTCCAAGTGGCGCTGCCCCAGTCTCTAGCGGAGCCCCGGTATTCAGCGCCCCAGCTGCTTCCGGTGCCCCAGTTTCCAGCGCTCCAGCTGCGTCTGCACCGGCTGCGTCTGCCCCGGCTGCGTCTGCACCGGCTGCATCTGCGTCTGTCCCTGTCTTCAGCCAGCCCGCCGCCTCGGTGCCAGCTTCCTCCGCCGCTTCCGTTCCTACCGGCGTAAGTTGCGTTCTGTTCTCCGTGGAAATCCCGATGGCTGACATTGCTACAGTGCGTCGTCCAGTACTTCCGCGCATAGGTGCATCATCGAAGCATTTCGACGTGCACAGCGGACACAAGCGGCATAGAGCCAAGCTTGGGTTGAAGGAGATGTTGTGATTGTGGAACGGGGTCTTCTGGTTAGTCTGGCTACTACACCTAATAAAATACAGGTGTTGCAAACTGCCTCACAGTCCCATTTGCCTCTCATCACATTCCTCCCCGAGCTTCATCGTCGGGGTTGTTAACGGTCACAGATGCCACCCTACTCGACGAGCCCTCGTTGGGCGTGACAACAGAGGTAGGAGCTGTCCGTGGCGGCGAAATAAACGTCTAACGGGGATGTTGTACAGGAGCGTGGGGTGGTCCGAAGAGGATTCGGCTGAAGAGAATGGAGAAGAGCACACCGCACAGTGCGCTGACAGTGAAGATCGTTGCGATGACAAGGGGTGGAAGTTCGTCTCCTGCCATGTTTTCGAGATAAGTTGGCTATGCTGAGAGTGCTGAGGGAAGAAGGTTAAAGGTGCTTTACTTATAACGGACTTTCGTGATCTGAATGGAAGCCCTCAGACGTTTGTTTGATCTGAGTACCATTGCTTTGAGATCTCAGATGCGATCAATGGCAAACGATGGTGACGATTACCTTCAAGGTGGATGAGAGGCGGAGGCAAGAACTTACGCACTGCGAAGAATTTGGCTTGTCCCTGCATCTGCTTGACACAGGTTTCCTCGAAATGGTGATTACGGGCTGCTATCACATCCCATCGTGTCTTCAAGCATCGCCGCTGTTGATCGTCGAAGATGCTGCCCTTCTGGCCGAGCTGTCTTCCTGCTGCGTTGAGACAGAAGTCGTTAGCGGTGGGGAGATGTGACCTGGCTGATGTTGAAGGGCCGGGGCCTGCTGAAGTTCGATTGCCTGTTCGCTGTCGTCTTCCGACTGGAATATGGATCGACAGAGCATGAAGAAGACGATTGCACACAAGCTTAAGGCGATGACCAGAACGACAATGACGCCGGGCGGGATGCCACTTGTGTACATGTTGGCAGGTGATCAGGAGGAGGTGATGGTAACAGTGGTGAACAGCCAGTGTCTCGCACCTGCCTTGACGATATATCTTTCCAGCCTGCTACCATTTGCCAGTTCCGATGGGATTGAGATCTTGAATAGCATACGATCAACGATTAACGATCCCCGATTAAAGATCAACGATCGCGACGAATGGCATCATGATCGAAGATGAAAAACGCGATGACTATCGAGATGTGGTCTAACTAGAGTCAACATTTTGACTAGTCGATGCGCCGGGTCGACTTGGTAGACTAATACAACGACTCTAAGAACGATTATAGAACGTAGCCTTATCGATGAAGATAGAAGTGTTGTTGGCAAACCTTCCTCTGCCGAAGTCGCTCATCGATCAACGGAATGGAATCCACATTCGAGCACTCTAGAAAGGTCCGTCGACAGCAACGATTTTTCCATCATAACTATACTACTTCCGTCAGAGACAGCGAGTTGCTCATCCCCTCGAAACACTCCCTTCTCATCAACCGAAATCACCATGACCACAGTGATCGACTCCCACATCTTCAATAACGTCTTCTCCACCCCCGAAATCCGAGCAATATGGAGCGACCAGCAACGCACAAAGCACTACCTGGACTTCGAAGCGGCGTTAGCAATATCACAAGCCAAACTAGCCATCATCCCTCAGGAAGCGGCTGACCTCATCGTCGAACACTGCAAACTAGACATTATCGACTTTGACGAGCTCAAACGACAGACAGAGCTAATAGGCTATCCTGTCCTCCCGATGGTCCAACAGCTCGTAGCAAAAGTCAACACCGTCGAGCCTGGACTAGGCGAATGGGCCCACTGGGGCACCACGACGCAGGATCTTACTGACACGGCTGTGGTACTGCAACTACGGGACACGATCAAGCTTGTGGACGAAGCTCTAGACGCCATCATGGCAGCGACAGCAAAGTTGTGCGAGAAGTATAAGACTACGCCCATGGCAGCGCGATCGAATCTCCAGCAAGCAGTCCCGATGTCCTTCGGCTTCAAGATGGCGAGATTGCTCGCGACATTCAGACGGCACAAGCAGCGGTTGCAGGAGCTGAAGCCGAGACTGCTTGTCCTCGAGTTCGGCGGTGCGGCTGGGACGTTGGCTACCATCTCAGAAGCATCCTCCTATGATGTCCCGCCACCAAAGAAGGGAGAGGAGCCGCTCGGTTTTCGATGCCAGACACTCCTCGCCGAAGAGCTGGGCCTGGAAGTCCCAGAGATCGCATGGCACACCGAACGCGACAACTTCGCCGAAATCTCCAACTTCCTCGCCATCCTGACCGCAACATGCGCGAAGTTCGCCACAGACCTGGTATTGATGATGCAGTCCGAGGTCGGCGAAGCTCGAGAACCATACGTCGCGCACCGCGGGAGCAGCAGCACGATGCCGCAGAAACGAAATCCGATCGGGAGCGCCCACATTTGTTCAATGGCGAGTAGCATCCGCAGCCTCTCCGCAGGGATGGTCGAAGCCATCGTTGCGGATCACGAGCGCAGCACCGGACCATGGGAGATCGAGTGGATCGCGCTACCGCAGATCTGCGCGTTGAGTCATGCTTGTTTGAAGCAGACGCAGTATTTGCTCGAAGGGCTCGAGGTGGATGAAGCGGGTATGGCGCGGAATCTGGCTTCGTCGAAAGGAGCGATTGTGTCGGAAGCGGTGATGATGGGCTTGGGAAAGACGATTGGACGCCAGAAAGCACATGATCTGGTGTATGAGTTGTGTCGGAAGGCGCAGGTGAAGAATAAGTCGCTGTTGGAGCTGTTGCAGGCTGACGAGGAGATCAAGAAAGCCGGGTTGAGCAACGAGGAGTTGGAGAAGCTATGTGATCCGGCCAATTACCTTGGTTTGAGCGAGGAGATGGTTGATAAGGTGCTTGAGAGTCGGTGAAGATGGGGACCGAAGCACAACCGCGGATAATAGGAGTCGATCGACAAGACAGGAAGCCAAAGATCGGGAGTCCAATGTCGATACGTTGGTCCAGAAAGCGGCTGACCAGCTAGACAGCTCTGATTGCGCTTCTGTGGGCTGTGGGTATCTGCAAATGACAAAATTTTACCTTTGCGTTCTCACCTTAGCGTAGATTGTGCAGTGATGGACTCTGTAAAAAGTGAGCGTATCGATATCATTTTGCAGGCCTGCCGTACAGGAAAGAAAACAGCAGGGCATAGCAATAGCAGCCCCCACACCGGATGCGATGATGTGCGTACAGCATCTGATACCCAATAGCGAAAGCCGTACCCTTTTCTCTATCGCCACTCGATGCGCCCATTGCACCTCGGTACCCGCTCTCCAGTCAGACCCTCCTCCAACTACTCGGATGTTTCCCGTGGTTGATGTTGTGAGCTTCTTAGCCCATTGCCTAAAAGCAGTTTCACCTCGCAGTCCGGAGCTCGGAGCCGCGAGTTGTGTCGACCACGAATGGTCTAAAAGTCTGGGAACAGCTTCCCATGCCTAAAACACACACATATTAGCACACCATTCGGCCGCTCATGTCACGATCATTAAGGTCGACTTACGGGTCATCCCCAGATCCGCCATATGCCTCCGTTTCCTCGGGATACTTGTCAAACAGACTCGCATCACCTGCACCTCCCCTGACCGGCGGCACATACGGCGCATCGATGTCCTTCTTCGCCAGCCTTTCCCACGTGACCTCTGCGAACCACGGATGTGTCATGACGTCCCTGCTGCCGCCGTGCAGATTGCCAAGACGTTTTGTCAGATCGGAGGTGATAAGCTTGCTAAGCAGATCCTGCGCGTCCGGGTGGATGTAAGGCGGGTACTTGACGCGGCCTTTGAGGATATTTTCGTAGATCTTGAGAGGCGAGCCGCTATCCCAGAATGGTGTGAAACCAGCCAGCATTTCAAAGATCAGGATGCCGAGGGACCACCTATCGAAACGGTGGATGTCAGCAACAACTCCGGGCTGGTCAGAAGCGGCGAAGGAGGTTTACGTACCAGTCTACACTCTTGTTGTATCCTTTGCTGCTAACAACCTCAGGCGCGAGGTAATCAGGCGTACCGCAAAGTGTCCAGGTAATATCTGGGACCTCCTTGGCGAAACCGAAATCAGTAATTTTGAGATGGCCATGGCGATCCAGCAGCAAGTTCTCCGGCTTCAGATCCCGGTAGATAATGTTCATGCTGTGTAGGTAATCGAGCGCGAGCGTCACTTCAGCGGCGTAGAACTTGGCGACAGGATTCGGGAAGCGCTGCAGTCCATGCATTAGTCATCCATGGCCAAAGATATGGCGTAAGTGAGATAGTCTCACCTGCGATTTTCTGAGCAAGCTGAAAAGCTCGCCACCCTCAATGAAGTCCATGACCATGTACAAATTCTTGCTGTCCTGCCATGTACCCCACAGTGTGATCAGAAAAGGATGCCGACATCTTTGCAGCATGCGTCTCTCGTCGTTGGTATGTTCAACCTGCTTCATCTTGACCACCTGCTGTTTCTTCAATACCTTCACCGCGTAAAACCGCGAATTGTGTTTCGACTGGACCAAATGCACACGACCAAAAGACCCGGTACCTAGCGTTCGCTGGATGTTGAAGTCGGTGAGCGTGTATTTGCCCTTGGTCTCCCTTGTTGGGTTGGAGGCTTGCTTCGCGTTCGGGTTGCCGAGCTGCGGCACGCTGGAGCCATCGTTGCTAGCGTGAGAGCTGTAGCCGCTATCGGTATGCGAGTTGGGCTGGTTGATGAGGTTGGCGATGCTCGGGCTGTTGTTCTGGTTCTGCATGCCGTCGGGATTGCTGGTGGGCGGCACGGTACTAGTGGGCGCGATCGCTCCGCCAGTATCGCCCGCGAAAGAGTCCGGCTCGTTGCTAAAGGCGCTGTTCTTGCTAAGTACGCGGTCAATGGGAGAGTCACCGACTTGGCCTGGCTTGTCGAAGCCCGGCTGTTGGACAGGACTCTTGGGAGCAAAGTCGGAGGCGGACCCTTGCGAGTCCTTGGTGCGTTTTTTCTTGAGGAAGCCGAGTGACGGCATTGGGTTGGAGCGCTTCACAATGGCAGCTGCTTGCTGAGTAGGTGGGGTGGGGTGGGGTTCCAAGTGCGCCTGCCGGGACAACGCGGGCGGGCAGACGAAACAGACGGAAGGGGCAGCTGTGACGGAGGTCCGCTTGGCTACCGTGTCTGTGGTCGCCAAATTGCTCAGGACGGCGGATGTCGTGATGCTGCGACGCAAGGAACGCGGGAGGGGTTGGCGTATGGAGCTGTTTGCGATGCTGCTGACCCAAACCGAGCTTGAATGTTTCAATGGTCCTCTCTTTCGGTCTTTGGACTTCCAATATTGCGAAACAGAGGTCGCGCAGAGTATAAGTGCTGGTCGACCGCTCGAGAGCTCGTGTTGGCGACGTCAGCGTGGAGAGGAGTGCGGGTGAAGTGCTGCGATGAAGCCAGTCCCCAAGAGCCCGTCTTTGTTCTGTTGTATGCAAGCGCACGACCTCACGTGCAGTCGTGGCTGTCTCTGGTAGCTGCTCCTCGCCCTGCTGGTCGGCGTACAATGGTGAAGTGCTGAGGTTGTTGGCGTAGCTACAGCTTGGAATGCACGGCCTGCCGTCGCCCAATCCCTGAACGTCGTCGAGACGACCGGTTTGGGGGATGTGTAGGGCGGCTCGTGTGACGGGGCGGCTCAATCGGCACGGGTAAGCATGTATATGGCAGTATGAATAGCAGCAATAGGTTCGAGGACGGTATTGCTGCGTATGATGTATGGGCGAGGCCGAGGAACAAGCAAAGCAGCCTCTCTCTTGCTGCCACTGACCTTGCTCGATCCTGCCACATCCTGGCCAGAGCAGAGCGGGGTTGCAACGCCGTCCGCGCCGCCACAAAGCCACCCTGCCATGCGACTCTACCTTCCTGTTCTGATAATGGAAATGTTGAACGAGTAGTCTACCACGACAGAAAAACATCATGTTGGAACACATCGTAGCGGATATGAGTAAAGGTCGGCCGTTGCTAGAACTGAGCTTGACCGTTGATTTCACCTGATGCTTCTCAACTGTCCAAGACCATAGATGGTATAATTCACAGCATGACACCACTCACAGCTTCGAGGCCTCCGCCTCTTCCTCATCCTTCTTGATACTCTCCTGCGCTTCCTTCGCCTCCTCTCCCGACTCCTCGCTCGCAACCCAACCCTTCGACATCTTCACCGCCTTCTCCCACCGCTGGAACATCCTCGCGCTCTCCTTCTCCTGCATCTTCGGCTCAAAAGTCGTCTGCCCTGCGGTATTGACCTCCTTAAGCTCGTCGAAAGTCTTCCATACCCCAGACGCGAAGCCAGCCGCAATGGCAGCGCCCAGTGCAGTGGTCTCACGCATCTTAGGCCGGATAATTGGGATGCCGACGAGATCTGCTTGTGTCTGCATGCAGAGCGCCGAGTTGGACATGCCGCCGTCGACTTTGAGCTCGGTGAGCTTGTGCCCGCTGTCTTTCTCCATGGCGTCGAGGATGGCTTTGGTCTGGAAGCAGACGGCTTCGAGAGTGGCACGGGCGATGTGGCCGCGCTCGGTGTGGTGTGTTATACCAACTGCTTATTATCAGAACTGGGAGAGAGTAAGACACACGAATGGCAACTTACACATCGTGCCGTGGGCATCATCGATCCAATATGGCGCAAAAAGTCCGCTAAAAGCTGTTACGAATACGAGACCACCGTTGTCCTTGACGGTCTCGGCAAGCTCGCTGATCTTGTGAGATTGTTGTTCAAAGCCAAGGTTATCTGCCACACTTATTAGCAGTCCGCACCATGATCATAATAATAGCGAGCTTACGCATCAAGAACTTCACGCCACTCCCCGCAACAGCAATACTGCCCTCTAGAGCGTATACCGGCTTCCCGTCAAAATTGTACGCGACTGTCGCCAAGAGGCCATGCTTCGAGATCACAGGCTTCTCACCAACATTGTATAGCAAGAAACATCCAGTACCATACGTGTTCTTCGCACTGCCCGGATCAAAGCCCTTCTGACCGACGAGCGCCGCGGATTGATCGCCCAAACATCCCATGATCGGCCAACCCTTGAGCGGCCCTGAGCTCAATTTGCCAAAGGACTCAGGATCAGCTGATCGCACAATCTCCGGCATGTGGATCTTGCGCATATCGAATTCGAAAGAGAAGAAATCCAGCATCTCGTCGCTATACTTCAGCGTTCGGATGTCCATGAACATCGTCCTTGAGGCGTTCGTAGGATCCGAAACAAAGACGTTCTTCTCCGCAACGCCGTTGAGCTTGTAGATCAGCCACGCATCTATTGTGCCGAATGCCAGGTTGCCTGCCTCGTACGCTTGCTTGACTTTGTCGACATTCCGTAGCATCCATATCAGCTTCGTGACAGATGGGTACGTGGAGATCGGAAGGCCGCAGACATCGGTCTTGTCGCTGTTCGGCCGTCCCTTGAGCTCTCGCGCCAGAGCTGCAGCTCTTGTATCCGTCCACACTATGGCGTTGTACAAGGCCTGGCCTGTCTTGTTGTCCCAGCAGACGGTCGTTTCGCGCTGGTTGGTGATGCCGATCGACTTGATGCTTTCTCTTGAATGGCCATCCTTCTCGAATTGTTTGATCGCACCCTCGATGCAGTTCTCGACCGACTTCACAATTTCTTCCGGGTCGTGTTCGTGCCAGCTATTTGTTTCGTCAGCTTGATCTCAGCTTTGTAGTGCTTAGATTCACCAACCCTGGATTCGGATATATCTGTGAGAACTCCTCCTGATGAACTGCCACCGGCTCCCCATTCTTGTCAAAGATCAAGAACCTCGAGCTCGTGGTACCCTGATCTATGCTCCCCACGAAGACCTCATCCTTGGGATCGATCTGTGGCTTCTGTTCGCCGACCACCAAGTTTGAGATTTTCTCGACGAGGCCGGACATGGTGTTGGGGTTATTAGTGAAAGATGCTCGCGTGCTTGGGAACGATGCTGGATTATTGCATTGAGTTTGAGACAGAACCTTTCCGCGCAGCCGACTTGCGTCAGCTGTGCCGAGCTGTCTTGTGAGCGCATGTGATGCAGCATAGCCTGGGGAGCTCCGCAGGAATGACACCCTGCCTCTCCGAAAGCATGTGATCATGTCCGTCCCCACTGCATACTCTACTTGACTCAGTCCTGCTCTCCCTCAGACCCCACACGACCCCTCATCGCGCACTGCATAGTTCTTCAAGTGCCGGCGCCGCCGATTCTTTTGCACGAAGACGGATCTCTTGGACGAAGAACGCGCCGGCGTGGCCGCGTGGATGAGGTGCATATCGTCTCCACTGTCGTCCCCGCACGTCCACATGCCGATCATGCACAGATGGCGTTCGGCTGGTTCTCGTGGCCGGTAGTGGCTTGGCGCTATTTCGACGTCGCCTCCTGGGCCACCTCGGTTTCGATCTATCACGCAAAACTGGTGCGCAAGACGGCAGCTATCATCCGCTAAGGCAGGTACGCCATTATCTGACAAGTCGAATACTGCTAGTCGGCCCTTTTGCACTGTCACGTTACGCACGAGCGGAAATGGAGGACCAAAGTACCTTGTTCCGTCCGAAGTGCAGCTAAGGAGCGCGGGACTCCGTGTCGAAAAGACGAGAGCCAAGCAGCTAGAAGAGAGCGGCTATGTTGGATCGGAGCGCGTGTGGTCGTTGGATCTTTAGACTCCGTACCACCGCGGACTGAGCTTGATATGCAGGGTGAGCCACGGTTCAGCCTCGAACGTTCGTCAATCCTGGCTCACGTGGAATATCCGCTTGGAGCCGTTGAGGACTCCACTGCTCGATAAACGAACAATAACGAATGGGTCACTCCGTCAAGAATCCTCCGAGGGCTCAAGTTGACGGGGCACTCAGATGCCTTGGCAGGAATGTACTGAGGTGACGGTGAGCCTGGACAACGAGAGGAATCCAATCCTGCAAGCCATAATTTACTTGCGGAATAAGTGTCCTGGGGTAATGAAAGGCAGGTACCTCACGGTTCTACCGCGTGGCCCGGGAACTTGACCATACACAGCGCTGGAGGCCGAAAAAATGCAATTGCATGCGGCTACCAATGGTCTTTGTCTTCGTACCGTGTACAGCTTTCCCCGCACTTTTACCGTGGGTCTGACCGATACCACCGTACGTACGCCGGCGCTTGGTGTCTAGGTGGCGCGCTCTGTACGGTCTTGGAGCTCCACTCTCAAGGTACGCTGCGGGTCCGCAGTTCGGCATCCCACGGTATTTCTGACAATTCCAGACTCGAACCACGCTGCGGACCCTCCCAGCTGAGGAGTGCTTAAGTTATAATCCTCCCTCGCCAGACCCTGCTCGAATCCCGAGAGTTATTAAACGCCTGTCAAACTCACACACAACATCCCAATATGTCGTCTAGTGGCCTAGGTATCGAGAAGATGGACGACGATGCCATTAAGCATGACTACATGAGCGACGAAAGCCCGAGGGTGGTTCATAACGAACACCTCACACCTAAAACACCAAGCACGGAGAGCCCGCAGAGCTCGCCATACCGAGAGCATGGCCCACTCATCGATCGTAGCATGACCGCAGAGCGCTTCACGAAGAATGCCTATAACTCTGGTCTACTATGGCCTCGGATCCGACACACTCTGAGGGCACCGTTCGCTGAATTCATGGGTACCTTCATTCTGATCATGTTCGGAGATGGCGTCGTCGCTCAGGTTACTCTGAGCAATGGGGACGGCGGTGACTACCAGTCGATCTCATGGGGATGGGTGAGTTTTGACAGCGGTTGACGAGGACTTCTCGGCTGACAACGATCACAGGGCATTGGCGTCTTGCTCGGCGTATACACAAGTGGAATCAGCGGCGCTCACATCAATCCAGCTGTCACATTCGCCAACTGCGTGTTCCGGAAGTTCCCCTGGAAGATGTTCATTCCTTATCTCATCGCTCAAGTTCTCGGTGCCATGTGCGCTTCAGCTATTGTCTACGCCAACTACAAATCTGCCATTGACGTCTTCGAGGGTGGAACAAACATCCGCACCGTCCCTGGCTTCTCGGACACTGCCACTGCCGGCATCTTCTGCACGTACCCGCAGTCCTACATGTCGAATACCGGCCAGTTTTTCAGTGAATTCATCGCTAGCACGCTGCTGATGTTCCTCATCTACACTCTCAAGGACGACGCGAATTTGGGCGCCGGGCCACTGACACCACTCGGACTGTTCTTCATCATCTTCGGCATTGGTGCTTGCTGGGGCTGGGAGACCGGCTATGCGATCAATCTTGCTCGTGACTTCGGACCACGGTTGGTATCGTATATGATCGGCTACGGACCGGAAGTGTGGCAAGCTGGCAACTACTACTTCTGGGTTTGTAACAACAATCTCTGGCTCATGTTTCATTCGCTGACATCTATTCTAGGTACCGATTGTGGCACCCTTCTGTGGTTGTACATTCGGTGGGTTCCTCTACGACTTGATGCTCTTCACTGGTGAGAGCCCTGTCAATCTTCCATACATGGGTCTTTACCGGTTTCTTCCATGGGTCGACAACTCGCAGTACGAGGGCCGAAGATGGGACCCAGAAACCATGAAAGCGGATGATAGTCCAGCATAGACTGACCGGTCGCGTTGTGTGGTCACAATCGTGGATGACTACGATGCAAAAGTTTCGAGTTTATAAGCAAGCAAGATTCACAGAATTGCAACAGACTTGCGTGACTGTCAAGGACCTTTAGGTCCTAGTGAGTCCAGTCGAGTGACCGTGGCTATGGCACTTGCCAAACGGCCTCCCTGACACCTCGTTTGAAGACCCGACTAACAGGCATGGCAAGCGTCGCTGTCGACGATCGCAGGCAAGTTTGATCGAACCCAGGCATTCGACATTGCGGTGAGCTTGTGCTTTGAAGTGAAAATGTTGGTGGTTGGACATGACGCCTCCTACACAGCCTGACAACGGTTATGAAACGCGGCGCGACCTTCCAACAGCGCTTACTCTTACTCTTCGCAACGATGAAAGCCGTGCTTGAGTCTTGATCAACACGAGAGGGCCAGATCTTAGCAAGTCACTGCAACGGCGTTGTCGCGGAGCAGTAGTTAGTGTATCCTCACAAAAAGCCACATCGGTAGCACTGTATGCCGTGATCACCGCGATCTTGTATTGATGTACACGGTAGAGGTTATGTATGGGAGCTCTTCGCGCGAGTTTGGAGGTAAGTGGGATATATACAAGATCTCAAGTTCATATTTTTCCTACGGAGCCAAAAGACATCTTACCATGCCTGGTAAGTGTAAGACCCAGTGTGAGTACTGCGACATGAACGCCATGCAACATCCTACAAGCAGCCAAGATGATAGTGGCCAGATCGACGACATCCAGCCAGCTTCATCAAAAGTACGTACAGCTCCTGCAACGAATCTCATTGGCTCGAAGCAAGCTTCTTATCAGTGATAGTCTGTTCCAAGCATCGACGAAGACAAGAACGATGCTCTGGCACAAGCGGCACAGAAGAAGTATCCCTCGCCTGACAACACGAACAGGGGAGATAACCCGGCGTCGCACGCTTGGGCTTTTCCAGACCCACCCCTAATAGAGCATAGATCTACTGCATCTGACTATGGGAGTGACGATGGCGCAGGAGACCGCAGATTTGGCGTAGGTCATACTCTTATCACTTCTTTATACTCTATCTTGACTTCATTGTTCGTACTTTGACTGATACTTTTCCGGCTTCAGCAAACCTTGACCAGTATGGCGGCACAAGGCGAAGGCATCACGACGACCACCTCCGGGAGCGATCCGTACATCCGGGCCAGTGAACACGGTTCTGGTACCACCGGCGGCGTTGGCTTTGGCAACAAAACTGTTCAAGACGGGGACGTCGGCACGTCCGACACTCGTCTTGAGATTGCACATGATACGAGGACCTACTCCGGTGGCACAGAGCTCGGGTCTGGAACCACTGCTGGCGCTGGGTGAGTGAACAGCTGCACATGCGTTGGTCAATGTTGGACGAAGCTTACACAAGTTGAAGTTCTGGCAACAAGGCCCCACCTGCTCACAGCGGAAGCAACGACTCCACGACGGGCAAGCTGATGGAGAAGGTGGGAGGTATGATGAAGAATGAAGGGCTGAAGGATACCGGGCACCAGAAACGAGCGGCGGAGGGCGCCTTCGAAGAGTGAAATGTGTTCTCGCCGATAGTAACGAGCTTGCGAGTAGAAGATCAAGCAGTGCAGTTGCGCATGAGGTCCTTCATTCGGTCGAGACTCCTGGATTCCCATGCTCGGACGCATTGAGACTTCCTTAACGCGAACCTCATTCTCGCCAATATTAACTAGCCCAATAGTAGAATATCAAGCAGTGCGGTAGCATTTTAGGTCTTTCACTCCGTTGAGAATGTGGACACGCCATGCCTGGATGAGATAAGAGGGCAACTTTTCCTCTCGCCAGTAGTGACAGGACTACGAGTAGGATGTCAGGTAGTGCAGTAACTTTAGAGGTCATGCACATCATCGAGAGCCTCGTATTGAATGGATTGAACCACTGTCTACGCTGAACCCAGTCCCCTCAGTAAAGAGATACCTGCCCAGCCTAGATACCGCCATTTCAATTCCTAGGACCGACGACATGCCCACTCTCTACGCAAACTTTAACCCACGTCCTGCCGTCATCCGCTTCAACATCACGCTCAAATCGCTCCCCCTCTTCGGGATCGAATGCACCAAACAGCCTCTCCTCCGCATCCTTGACCTCACGATCGCGCTGCCGTAGGTTCCTGCTCTCGCTCGTAAACGTGAGACTAACGAATAGCTTCGCAGCGCTCTGATTCGCCTGTTCCAGGCTGGTGAACAGCTCGTTGCTCGGATAACTCGTGACGTCGGTCTCCTTCGAAGGTTCGAATAGATCATCGTTCCCAGACTTCGTAACGACCCGTTGTTGTACTATCCAGACGTGCACTGGCAGCCAGCCGTCTTTGTGAGTGGGAAATACCCCCTCATGGACCGACCGGACCTGCCGAGACACGCGGGCCTGCACCATCGCACCTCCGGTCAGTGTGAGAGTCGACCACTGCATTCCGAGCTCGTCGTACTCGTTGGTGATGCTGTTACCTTTCAGGAGGTCATACTTGGCATTCCGATGGTCGAAAAACCGGGTTACCTGAACACCAGCAGCCAAGTTGGCCAGGTCTTTGTCGTCGTAATCGTCCTCGCAGAGTATCCATTCTTTAGACTCGATGGTGTTGTCCTCGTCCTCGTCGTCCTCTCCAAGTTCGTCTCCGCTGATCTCACGTCGTTGGACCTGATATACGAAATGGCACCTGTCCTCCGCTGTGAGAGGCGATGGCTCACGCTCCCGCAGTCGCTCTGCTTCGTGCTGTTCGTAGAGATCATGCTGAATACCGGCGTAGTACAGGAAGGTTGTATCGTTGATACTCTTCCCACCGTGAGTGGGCCTGTCCTCCAGCTGATCGTCGTCGACCTCGGGCGGTGAATGGCCTCTCGCGTTTCGGAACGCAGTCTCAATAGACTGAGCAGCCACTTGACGAGCGGAGTCTCCTTCCCGCTTTGGAGCGGTCAAGAATTGTCCACTCGCGTTGCGTGGCGGCTGCCATGGGAAAACCAAGCGGTTTAGCTGCTCCTTAGCCTTGATATCACCGTTCTCGACGCTGTCAAGCATTCCTGAGGCAACATGAACTGCCACAGTAGCAAACGCTCCCTTGACATGCCGGTATCGCTCCTGGAGAGTCTTGACCACGTTCTTTCTGCCAAACCTTTGACTCATGCCTGTGACCAAATCCGGCCAATCTAGGCCACCGTCGCGCTGCCGCATAAGCCAGACGTCTTCCGGTCGAATCTCACAGATCTCCTGGTTACGATTCTTCCTGGGGCTCACACCGGTGCTAATATTTCCAATTTCCTCCGTGTCCCTACGGTCGAGAACAGGCGCTTTGGCAGCCTGGCAACCCAGCAGCCTGTTCAGGTCCCTTGTCGATTCTCGATTGCCGCCCTCGACGAGCTGTAGCATCTCCGCCGTGATGACAGACCCAGCTGCCGTCACAGCCTCCTTGACCTGCCTGTAACGTTTTTGGAGAGTGCCGACCGCCAATGTTTTGTCAAAACGACGATTGAACTGGCCTGTAAGATCGGGCCAAGGTACTCCAAAATCGTGGCGCCTAAGGAGGTAGATGTCTTCGGCCACCACCTCCCCCAGCGCTCTCCCGTGCGGGTTCCGCTCGCTCGTACCACTGAAGGGCGCCTGAGACCGCTTTTGATCTCGGAGACGCGCTACACCGGCCGGGCTGTTGAGCGAAACCGGTCCGTTGACCATGGCAGGAGCCGCAGGCTCGACTTGGAGCGCTTCCTGCTGCTGGGCTTCCAGCTCAGCTCGGCGATGCCGTTCGTTGGTCTCCTTCATCAACCGGATACGCTCAGCCCTCGCAAGCTCCTCCTGTGACTTCGTGGCCGGATTTGACGGCGGAGAGGCCTGCACAGGCTCCGAAGTGGGCGCAGGCGCAGGCCGCTGAGTCGGTACGGCCAGCAGCTTAGCCATCGTCTCGTTCTTGGCCTGAGCCTCGATCCTAGCTTGCTCCTGAGCCCTCCTTCTCCTCTCCAGCACGTCCTTGTCAGCCTTCTGCCTAGCCTCCCACTCATCCCGAGCCTGCCGTTGTTTAATTTCAAGCTGCCTACGAGCATTTGCCTCGTCCGCAGCGTCGAGAACCCTGCGATTCTTGTGCATGGCTTCCCGCTTGAGGCGCTGTTGGTCGTCCTTCGCGGTTTGGGCCTGCCGGAACGCTTCAGCTTCTTCTCCAGCTTCCGCGGCCATCCTCTGCTGGTGGAGACGCTCTCGGTCCTGCTTAGCGCGAAGTGCAGCCATAGAGCCCGATACGTCAGCACGAGGCTGATTTCGACCTTGGAGAGCGTCCTTTCCAGCCCCTGCCGGCTGACCAGGTCCTCGGTGTGGCTTCACGACTGTACCAAGGCGCCCATCGGTCGTCTCCAGCGCAGGGACGCGGCCCTGCTGCTGCTTGAGCACTCCAGAACCTCTCAACGGTTGTTCGATAAACAGAGAGCTTGCACTGGCGTTCGACGCGGCCGGACTCGTCCTCTCGGCCGTCGGTGCAGCTCTTCGTCTTATCGTCTCCTGTCGTAACCGATCGCTCCTCGCCTGCAAGGCTGCGCGTTGCGCTATGTCTGGCGCTGGTGTATGATAGGGCACGGCGATTGTTTGAGATGGTTGTCGTTCCCCCTTGACGTCTTCCGTCTTGACATCTGGTTGGATAAGAGGTGGCTCGATGGTAGGCCGGCCTGCGTCCATATCGTCATCGGAGTCCTCGTCGATGAAACATGGTCTAGATCGTGTTCCTAGTGCCGGTGTGGCTGTCGAGGTGGCCTTAGGTGGGACAGCCTTTGATTGTTGGACAGTCGGTCGAGATAAGGGTGGTGTTGGTGGAGGGGCGAGTTTCGTCGTATTCTGTCTCGACATTGGTGATGATGATGTTGTGGGAGGCTTTGCGACCCTATGAGCTTGTTGACGTGCTGGAGAAGCGGTATTACCATTGGAGGGAGGTGCTTTGGCCGCAGAGGTATGATGTCTAGACGTCTGAGGATTCGCGGCATGCGGTATGGCCTTCGATCCGTGGGTCAGATTACCAATTGCAGAGCTCGGCGCCCTGGCTGGCACATTTGAAGGACGACTCGCACTCCCCATCGTCGATCGTGGCGGAGAGGCTGGCTGGCTCCTTGAGCTGGGTGACGCTTTCGAATGCCCTGGTGGACCCATTGTCGAACGACTCGTACTTCCTGAAGCCGACCGTGGCGGAGAGACTGGTCGACTCAGCGACCCAGGTGACGCTTGCAACTGACCCGGCGGACCCATAGTCAGACGACCAGCACTACCCGGTGTCGACCCAGGTGACGCATATGATTGCCCCGGTGGCCCCATACCCGAACGCCCTCCACCCCCCATCCCCGCCCTCGGCGGTATAATCTTCTGCCCCGACTCGCTGGGAGAAGCCTTATTCCTATCAGTCGACTTAGCAGTGCGATCCTTCTTCACCTCCGAATGGAGGTCACTCCACCACTTCGCCATATCCGGCTGCTGACCACCACCGCCAGGCCCATTGTCCACCCTCCTCCTCTTGGCATCCTGGTCGTCCTTTTTGGCGTTCGGTTGGGTGGGAGGCAGCTCCCTTTTCTTGCCGGACATGGTAGCTTGGTCTCCTGCTCGAGTCCCGAAACCAGGATCAGATGTCCGTGGTCCTGAGCTCATTGCTGAGTATGTGTGGTGCTTGGCTGCGGCGAGAACACTTGTCTTCTTCTGCTCCAGTGGTCTCACGGCTACGATCTCGAGGTCGTCGTCGCCGGGGTTCGATCTTTTCGCTGGGGCTTGGCCGTTCTTAGTTGGTGGTGTATCGGTGGTTTCGTCCACGTCCATCGCGAAACTCCATGTTGGCGCTTGCTCTGTCGAAGGCCAGATACTCTTGCCGACCCGACTGAGGAAGTTTGACATGATGTCAAACCTGTGTGTGGTTGGTGAAAGAGGTGAAGATGAAGGGATGTGTGTTCGTCCCAACGAGAAGAGAATGGTCAGAGTACTGCGGTGTGGAAAGGTGTCTGTTATGGCGGTATGCTTGAGGGTGTCGAATGGAAATTAGAGGCCATGAGTGTGGATGTAATATAGTCCAAGGCTAGGTTGATATAAGGAAGGTTGTTGATAGTGGATGAGGAAGTTCGAAGTTGTCTGAGGTTGATGAGATGTAGAGAAATCAAAGGAAGAGAGAGCAAACTTATATACTGGCAACGCATGTGATAATGGTCGGATCGCGGAAGAAGCAGATCTCGTGACCATCACGTCCAGATGAATGAACCTAAGTGAGTGACAACGTATGCTCGTTGCGTCCTGGCCGCAGTCCATATGAGGAGCACTCCTAGTCACGCAGTCAAGCAGCGCATGTGGCCGGCGATATAACTTCCGCTGCCAGAGCCATTCGGCATGTGCTGGCCGGTAGAGTCCACGTCGCTGCTCCGTGGCAACAGCCTTCACGCATGGCGGGTTGTGGCCGCCAGCTGGACTGATCGTATTCCTCTCAGATCAGTTCTCACTCCCCACCAACATTGACCCAGTCGGCCGCTCATTCTCCGCACTCAACTCCGCCATCAACCCCCCCTCATCCCTCCTCGCCTCATCCGCCTTCAGCGCCTCCGTCACCATCCTATCAAACCCCTTCACCCTCTCCAACGCCGCCGTAGTACAACTAAGCACACTTAACCCATCCACCGGCGCACCCCCATACTTCGCAATCTGCGCCACCTCGCCAAAGCGATTCATACTCACCACCACCTCTCCCTGCCTGCACTGCTCCTCCAACAGCGTCGCATCCTGCACCATAACCTCCCCGTTATGGTAGTAACTGAAGCTCACACAAAACGGGCGATGCTGAATCGTTAATCTGATGGGCTCCCGCTCGCGAACGTCGAAGATCGTGACGTCCTCGCCTTTGACTTCGATGTCTTGGCGTCGGAAATGTAATAAGGCGGCGACGAGGGCGAGACAGCTGGCGTCGACGAGGTTTCCGTCGTGGTCGAGGACGTGTAGGGTAGCTTTTAGGTGGAAACACTTCTGCCCTGCTACAATGCATAAGCTCTCAGTATCTAGTGCGCCAGACCGTCGGATGGTTTTCTCAAGGACGCGCGAGAGGAGGAGCTCGGTGGTATCTTGGCTAGGATATCAGTCAATTGTGCTCCCTTGTAATCAACCCCACGTAGCGAGCTAGTATGTACATACCGTCCAACCTCAAACGCGGGACTGCCCAGCGGACTCAGTTCTGTGTTGATGGTGAATATCCCATCGAACTTGCGATCCGGGTAGGGTGTGGTGACTTCACAGGCTATCTTTGCGAGAACTCGCGTCTTGCCTAGCCGGACATCTGCGGTGCCGTATTCGGAGCCGAAGGTGAGGGAGATGGGGCGGTAGGCGTCCAAGGCGCGGCCATCGAGGCGGATGTTCTCGCGGAGGGCCGAGAGGAGGAAGGTGGATTCGTTGGTCGAGGGGGCGGGTTCCGAGGGCATTGTGGTGGTGGGTGGAGGGGGTTATTGCGTTGTTGCGTTGTTGTTGTGGATGGACCGGTGGAGGTCTGTTGGAGATGGAGTTGGCGTTGAAACGAATTTGATGTTCTGCAGATTCCTGCACTTTTTCTCCATATCCCCACCTCTTTGCCATCTCAATATCTACCACTGTCCACTATAACAACAACACCAATAACACAACACCCTCTCACCCTTCCGACACCCCCTACCACCCCACCACTCGGTATCCTGCAACCATGACAACAGCCCATCGCCCAACCTTCGACCCAGCGCGCGGCAAAGAAGCCGCCCGCGGCGAAGCCTACCACCAACGCCTCCTCCCCGCCCACAAAACCCTCAAATTCCGGCAACAAACGCAGGGAACCGCGGACGAACAGGCAAAGCGAAACCTCAAAGCTGAGCTGCTGAGAGCGGAGCGGGCGCATTATGCGAAGATCGAGGGGAGGGAGCTACCGGAGGTGGAGGACGACAGCGAGGACGAGCGAAGGGAAGTAAAGGGCGCGATCGAAGCGCCAGGGAAGCGGAAACTCGGCGACGTCGAGGGCGGCGGAGGAGAGGCAGAGGCAGAGGGAGAGGACTACGAAGCCAAAAGACGCCGAGTGCTAGACGAAACGAAAGACCTCGACGCCTCTTCCTCTTCAGACAACAACTCCGACGAAGAGGAAGACTCAGACTCGGAATCCGAAGACGAAGGCGCGGTCCTAATGCGCGAGCTCGCGAAGATCAAAGCCGAACGCGCCGCAGCCGCCGCCGCGCAAGCGGAGAAGGAGGCAGCGAAGGAGGCCGAGCAGCGGGAGAAGGACATCGCGCTGGGCAATCCGCTGTTGAATGCGCAGCAGGGGAGGGAAGAGTATGGGGTGAAGAGGCGGTGGGACGACGATGTGGTGTTTAAGAACCAGGCGAGGGGAACGGAGGAGAGGGGGAAGGAGAAGAGGTTTGTGAATGATTTGCTGCGGAGTGATTTTCACCGGCGGTTTATGGATAAGTATGTGCGGTGAGGTGGGACGGGATGGGAGGAGGATAGATCTGGGCGATTCTGCTTGCAGGTGGTTGAACCGAAATTCACCAAACGTGGTCGCGAGAATATTAAACAACGAACTACGACCAGCCTTGCTATCGAGGTTTGCTACATGTTGCTCGGGAGGAGGGTTCTCGAGGACGATGCCGTGGCCAGCTGCGACTAGAGCATGAGACGACGGCTTGCTATCGAAGCACAGAATGAGTGGAGAGTAGGGAGGGCTCGTTTGAGCAGACCTACAAATACTACTTGTAGCATGTGAGCATTGCATTGCATCTCTTATGCCTGTTTGAGCAACTAAGGTTGCGTGGGGGTCATCCGTCGTCGGCATTTGACTCTCTTACATCTCGTCTGTCTTCTCCGAGTTTTGGAACCATCTGTCAGCATTAATCATTTTGTCATGAGCGAAAACAAGGTAAAGGTGCTACTATTCGGTCTAGGAGCGTATGTTATGTGCCGTCGATTAACAAGATCGAGTTGTTGTTGACAGTAGCAGCATAGGCGGCTTCTACGCCTTCATCCTCGGACAGGACGATAATGTCGAGTTGAGCGTCGTTGCGAGGTCGAATTATGAAGCTGTCAAAGCAAATGTACGACTTTTCATTGCTGTAATAGAGGCCATGCTAATGATGGATCGATAGGGACTAAGAATCGAGAGCGAGAACCATGGGAGTCACAAAGTCAAGATCGACCATGGTATGCGATCTCAACCTGCTATCGATCGTAAGATCGGCTCACTCATGTAATACAGTCTACCGCACCCCCTCAGAAGCCGGCCACACCTTCGACTTCAACGTCTGCGCCCACAAAGCCGTTAACCCTAGTGCTGCACCTCCACTCTTCAAGGACGTAATAGACGACGGGACGACATTCGTGCTCGTCCAGAACGGCGTTGGGAACGAAGAGCCTTTCCGTAACGCATTTCCAAAATGCAGCATCATCAGTTGCGTAACCTGGGTCGGCGCGGTCCAGAAGACTGCTGGTACTATCAACCACACCGAGAACGAAGATATGCAGATGGGCCTGTTCCCGAATCCCAGCGTCGACGATAGCAAGGAGAAGGGCAGGCTTGATAGGTTCGCGGATCTGCTGCGGAATGGCGGGACGAAGTTTAGTGTTGAGGAGAATGTTCAGGTTAAGCGGTGGGAGAAGGTACGATCTCAACCTCATTCCTCCATACACATATGCTTACAAAGGCGCAGGTCGTCTGGAACGCAGCCTGGAACCCCATAACCACCCTCACCATGGTCGACACGCAAAAATGGCTGCACTCGTCTCCAGAAGCTATGGCGATGACCCGGCAGCTCATGCGGGAGTTGATCGATGTGGCCAGACGCTGCAATGTACCTATCGATTACGAACTCGTCGATCGACTGCTAGAGAAGGTCTTGGCGATGAAGGGTGTGTACAGTAGCATGTACGTTGACTCGCAGGAAGGGAGGCCGCTGGAAGTGGATGTTATTCTAGGGACAGCGGTCAGGAAAGCGGCGGAGTTTGGGATGGAGGTTCCGGCGTTGAAGATGGTGTATGCGCTTACTGTTGCTGTTGATCAGAGGATACGGGCTAGTAAGCAGTAGGGCTGGTATCGATGTAGAGGTAGATACATTTTGTCACCAAGAAATACAACTTCCGTCTTTGCCGACTGGGCCGACTTGACGTTCAAGTTGGAATTTGCAGGGCGTACTTCATCTTTGACATCAACATCCGAAGTCGGCGGTCAAAACCATCAACTGTCTACATTAGACATGCGAATAACCTGAAATGCAGCTCTTTAACTGGAGCGCTCAACCAAGGAACGATGTCGAAAGAAGGTGGAAGGGTCGAGACCTCGCCGGGTTGCATACAGCAGGCTCAAGACTGGAATGGCCCAGATGACCTCGACAACCCACGAAACTTCTCACTGGCCAGGAGGACACTCTCGACTGTTGCCATTATGCTCCTAGCATTCGTGAGCACATTCGCAGCCTCGATCTATAGCGCTGGCATCAACGGCGTAACGAAAGACTTCAACGTCTCCGAAGAGCTCGCCATCCTACCACTCTCACTGTTCTCTGTTGGGCTGGCGCTAGGACCATTGATCGGCGCACCGTTATGCGAGACACTAGGACGGAAAGTTGTCTTCCTGACCACGACGCCAATCTTCGCCTTCTTCACCCTCGGCGCCGGCTTCTCGCAGCACATCGTACCGCTGACGGTATGCCGCTTCTTCGCCGGCCTCTTCGCCGCCCCAGCGGTTGGCAACGCATCTGCAACCATCATCGACTACACCGCCGGCCGCTACAGAGCGATAACAATGGGCATATACTACTCCGTACCAACTCTTGGAGCCGTCTGTGGGCCCCTCGTCGGCGGCTTCGTCGCCAACGCCAAAGGCTGGAGGTGGACGCAATGGACCATCATCTTCTTCATCATCGCCTTCTACATCCCTGTCTTCTTCACCAAGGAAACGTACAAGAAGACGATCCTCCAACGTCGCGCAAAGCGGCTGAACATTCCTGGCCCACCACATGACGATCTTGCTCCATTACCATTTGTGCTGCACTTCGTCCGCACGCAGTTGATCAGGCCACTACACATGCTCCTCACCGAACCTATCGTCACCCTCGTGTGCCTCTACTCCGGCTTCCTGTTCGGCCTGCTCTACCTCTTCATCGTCGCCTCCCCGTGGGTCTTCACGCACTACTACAACTTCAGCCCAACAGGCATCAACCTCTCCTTCCTCGGCCTGATGCTGGGAGTCGCCATCGCTCCGGTCCCACAGATGGCAATAGACCACTACATCTACCAGCCCCGTCTCGGGGGCTTCCTCGCAACCCACGAACCAGACGAGCAATTCCCCTCCGAGAACAGGCTCTTCGGCGCTATGCTTGCTGCGTTCGTCCAGCCGGCTGCTTTGCTAGGGTTCGCGTGGACGGTACGACCGGAGATTCACTGGATCGTACCGATATTGTTCCAGTGTTTGACCATGGTGGCGTCGGTCGTAATTTATAGTTCAGTCAATTTGTTTATGATGGATACGTACGGCGCACTGTACGGGGCTTCGGCGGCTGGGGCGTCGATGATGTCGAGGTACATCATTTCGGCTGCGTTTCCGTTGTTCGCGTTGCAGCTTTATCGAGGGCTTGGGGTAGGATGGGGGACGAGTCTCCTGGCTTTCTGTACACTTGCGATGGCTCCCATACCATTGCTCTTCTATCGGTGTGGGGAGCGGTTGAGAGGAAGGACGAAGTATGAGACTAGTAATTGAGTCATGATATGATGTTTTTGCATCCTTTGATTTGCTTTGATGGCGGGTATCTCGTGGAGTTGCATCGTGACCGCTTCGCCTTCGGTACTGCCAACGAGCTGCGAAGCGGTGCTACTGCCGAACGCCAGCGTTGTAGTGCATGCTTTCGAGCGGACAGCACTATGCCTCAAGTGAACTTCGCCTGATCCTGGATGACCAACCCAGCAATACTCGCACTACTCAACGTACTAAGCACACCGGTGATCAGCGCACTGATCGCTAATCTCGACACATCTCCCGATCTTCCGGGTGCTATTTGTGAGAGCACTCCAATCTGGGTGCCGAGCGAGCCAATGTTGCCGAAGCCGCACAGAGCGTAGGTGGCGATGAGTGTAGACCGAGGTGAGAGGGTTGCATAGGCCGGATCGTTGGTCAGCAGGTCGTATCCCACGAATTCGTTCTAGATAGCACGGTTAGCAGGTGAGACGTAAACGAAATACATGAGGGGCACACACGGCGATGACTTTGACACCGATCAGGCGCGCAACTTTCAGGAGATCAGGGCCGCGAGGCACTCCGAGGAGGAAAGCGACAGGGTAAAGAAGGTAGCCGAGAATCAACTCGAGGGTGAGTTCGTACTCCCCAGTGAGATTAAGATAGTGGCCGAACCAGGTCAGCAGGGCATTGATCAGCCCGAGGAGGGCGATGATGCAGAGCAGGGTTGCGAGAATCATGCCCGCGATCTTGAGACCTAGCCAAGCGCCGTCGGCAAAGGCGTGGAGGGTGTTTGCCGCCTTTTCGTCGCCGTCAGTCGGGACCACCACTGTGCCTGCGGTGATGGACTCGTCTTCTTCTGGGTAGCGCATCTTGCTCATGGCGAGAGAGGCGGGGATTGACATCACGCAGCTGGAGATCAGAGCTTGCGGGTTCACGCCCAAGCCAATGTAAGCTACGAGGACCGAGCCGGCGATCGTGGCGAACCCGGATGTCATGACTTGGTGGAGCTCGGCCTTGGTGAGATGAGGTACGAAGGGCTTAATGAGCATAGCGCTCTCGCCCTGTCCAATGAATGGTGTCGCTGCAGCCACAACGCTCTCGGCGCCGGAGATACGCATAGCCCAGAAGAAGAAGACAGCGAATTTGCCGATGAACCATTGCAGGATACCCCAGTGGTAGAGCATCTGCACGATGGCCACGAAGAAGATGATGGCCGGCAAGACACTGAAGAAGAAGAAAGTGTTGGCGGCGATGTCTGGGGTGGTCAGGAACGCCACACCATCCTTTGCGAACCCCAGAAGCGATCTGGCCAGACCTGAGATGAAGCTGAAGATGTCATAGCCCACACCAGTCCGGAGGACGAACAGCGCGATGATGAACTGCATCAGGAAGCCAACGATCACGGTATGCCTGAAAAATATAGGTACGAGATTAGCAGAGTCTTAGACATGTTTCGCCTTAGTTTACTTGCCAGTTGATAGCCTTCCTGTTCCTCGATGAGGCCCACATCCCAAGGACGAGCACGCCGAGGCCGAACAAGCTGACTGCTCGATTCTCGCGGGTGTTGTCCGCGCTTTCTGCGCTTGCGAATGCGCCGACCATAATGACGGCCACAGTGAGCGTGGCTCCGGCTAGCAGACGGAACCTCTCGGGTATCAACTTCACAATTCGAGGGCCGGTGTTGTTCCACACCCAGTGCATCGGCTTCGTAATGATTGAGATTGGTGCATGAAAGAAGATCAGGCGCAGTGTAATCGCCAGCCAGAGCAGAAACGGCACCACCCAGTTCATGTCGGCATGGTGTAGACCGAGCGATGCAGCCCACCACCCAGTGATGATGATCCAGCCTCCAAGGTCGAACCAGATCTTGTGTTTGCGGTAGAAGACCTTGAACTTGCCAGGCTTCTCAATGGATCTGTTATCCGCTTCGTCTTCTGTCGCGCTCGGCGAGAGGTCGCCCTTCTCCACATCGATCATTGCTGCGTTCGTCTTCGCTTGTCTTCCATCGTGGATATCTCTCGAGGCTCTTGCTCCCGCCATTGGAGGCACGTGAGGTCCGATCGGGTCGCCGCGAGAGTGCTTCTCATACTCCGACGCTTGAGTATACTCCGGTGCGTGAGTTGGGGGAGCATTGCTCCCCACATCAGCATGATGGTCCATCCTCGCGGTGGTAAAACTTCGAGCACACCGTGTTGAAGATGCGCGTGAAGACCAAACGCGAAAAGAGAGCCCACAGCTCTCGAATTAAGGAAGGTTCATCGTGGCAAAGGGACGACTCCACACAGTGCCACATCCCACCTACCTTATCGCCCTTCCTCAAGCCTGTACCACCAACCTAGATCGCCGTCCTTTCAAAACCCACGATGTTACACTCCTAGTTGTGCCTCGTCCCTTGGCAGCATATCGCACGGATGCAAGCAGTTCCAATGGCCTGGCTAGAAAACCTTGTCAGGCTTCCAGAAAACGGGGCTCCTGCCTGTCGCGTGCTACTGTAGCTGCGAGGCAAATCATACACGCTCGAGCCTCGGCGCGACTGATAACGGGCTTGGAAGCTATTCGGCGCCACCGATGAAGATCTCCACTTGCGGCACGCGACTGCATGAGAAGGATGCGAAGATGCTGCACAGAAGGCCCGCGGGAGGAGATGCGAGCTTCGGGGCCGGGTCGGTGCATGCTTGATGCGATCCTGCTCGCGTGCTCCGACGAGTAGTCCAAAGGGACCAGATTCAGAGAGCATCACCAGGTCAGGTAGAATTACGGAAAAGACAGAAAAGACAAGATAGGACAGAGGACAGGATGAAAACCAGGACATGTGGGCTCTATGTATGGGTATAGCAACCAAGAGCGGAGTGAGTCAGATACGATCAACGCCGAATGCCGGACTCAGTCAGCAAAAACAACGCACAGACGACATTCTATTGCACGGTAGAGATGCGAGTCTCGAGTTTGGCTTCGTTCCATAGCAATTGAAGATATCGAGAGCATTCTATACTCGAAAGACCTCCAGTCGAGCATCATGCAAAGCCAACACACGGAGCATGTCCAGGATCCGATCAATGGTCAAGATATTAGAACTCCATTCACATTCGCCAACGGTTCATCGTAACATCGTCTTACGTGATCTCGACACAGAACCCCATCTCAAAGCTTGAAAGTGGTGGCCTAACCCATGCACTTCCACCCACCTCTTCAGGTCCTCCAGCCCTGAGTAAAACCATGCAACTTATCAATCAACACCGGCCCCCACGCCCCCATCTCCCGCTCAATCAACTGCGCCAGAAACCCCAGCGCCTCCTCCTCACTCATCTCCAACTTAAACCTCTCCTCCACCTTCCTCACCGGCCCCAAACCCACCGCCCCCGTTCCAACCCCAACACTCCCTCCCTCGGCATCGAAACCCTTCAAGCCCGGGATACTCGCATCCTGCATCAACGCAAACAAATTCAAAATCAACGAGCTCGAGCGACGGAGCGTAGAAAACGCCGTGAAGCAGTATTGCTTGAAGATCCCGAACTGTCCCTCCCCGGTGTCGCCGCCCATGCCCTCGATCATCTCGCGGGAGAGTTTCATGAGCGGGGCCATGGGCTTCGGGTCCCGGCCCAGAATATAGCCGAAGTCGATGTGGAAGAATCGGCCATCGGGCGCGAGCATAAGGTTGTCGAGGTGGCGGTCGCCGACACCTAGCAAGTAGGTGATGACGCAGTAGCCGGCGACGGACTTGACGTAGTTGTCCATGGCGTCTTTCCTCACCCCTAGCACGCTGGGTGCGGAGGGGGTGGCAGGGTTGTGGTGGCGGAGGTAGCCGAGGATGGAGTTCTTGTATTTGGGGGTGTTGGAGAGGATGGTGGAGAGGGGGGCGGAGGGGACGAATTGGATGGCGCCTGCTAGGGTGGAGGTGGCGAGGATGCGGTAGGGGGTTAGTTTGAGGTCGAGGTTTTCGTTGAGGAGGAGGCGGTCCATGAGGGCGATGATCTGGACGACGAGTTGGTCTTGGCGGAGGTCGTCGCCGGTTTTGAACATGAGGGGGTAGGTGGAGCCGGCGGAGGTGGTGAAGTTGATGTAGAGGGGGAAGAGGCTGGACTTGAAGACGGAGCAGTCGTCGGCTAGGATGCCTGAGACGTTAATGTCCGGGTCGAGAGGTAGGGGTAGAGGTGGAGCGAATGTGAGCATGTCGTTCTTTGGGTCGGAGATGAGTTTCTTGAAATGCTCGATCTTCTTGACTCGGTCGGCGCGGGAGTTGCGGATGTCTTTGCTTAGCTTGCTGAGGACGGTGATGAATTCTCCTTGTCGCAGCAGAACATTTCGTCTTTCCTGGCCCTCGGGAGTGGCTTCGAGCTCTTTCATGAAGTCGTAGCTTACACGCGCGAACAGCTTCTTGTTCTTCTCTGCTGCCTTTGTGGGAGCTTCATCGTCGAGCTCGACCATGAGATACCAATGGAGGAAGTTACCGAGTTTGAGGTTCGCAGCTGATCGGACGATGAGGAAGGAGGCCAGCGATGAGTCGGTCTCATCTTCGCCATCGTCCTTCGCGCGCTTCGGTTCGAACTTCAACGCCTGCACCAGCTGTAACAAGTACAGCAGCAACTCATCATCATCCGCTTTTCGCAGCCTGTCAACGGCATACGCTCGGACAGCAGGATTGCGCACGCCAGGGCCGAGCAGCTCCAGCGCGTCATCAACGTCTATCTCCGCCCACTTAGGCAAAAGAGCAATAGCTTGCCGACTCTCTGTCTGTTCGCTCCAGTTCACGGACTTTACTAGCTTCGTCAAAGCTCGCTTCTCCCGCGTAAGATGGTGGCGGAAACGCCAGACTTCGTCTTTCTCCTTGTCACTCAATTCGACGGTGGGACCATATGACATGACTTTGTTCAAGAAGTCACGCATCTTCGGGTTGGGCTTGAGATCACGGTCGAGAGCATTCCGTTGACCGCGAATTAGTCGTCGATGCTTCGCCTCGGCAGGATTGTCTGCATAACCAACTTCGGGATCGTAGATGCGAATGAGTCTGGTACCACCGCCATCTGTATCGCTCGCGCCATTGGTGTCGGACTGAATACCAGGCCCGAGTTGTACTTCCGGAGGTGGCTTGAAGTTGACTGCTCCCGTAGTCTGCGCAGTCGCCGTCTGAACTGCTGAAATCGGTGGAGGTGGATACTCGTGGTCTGTGTATATGATGGGATGGTCGAATCGCGGAAACTCGAGATAGAGGAAGAAGCTGCCGTCAATGTGATCTGGGTCGTCTTCTGCGCAGAGTGGATCGTTGTTGACTTCAGTGTCGCCATTCTCCAACTTCTGTGGTGGATGCTTTGGCCGTGTCGAATCCTTGACCTGTTGTCTCTCCAGCTTCTCAATCTGTCGGAACACCATCTGGTCCAACCACTTGCTTTCAGGTAGCTCACCCATCTCATGCTGCTTCATCAGGCCAACTAGCCGCTCGAGCTCAGCATCCCTCCGACTTTGTTTCTCGTCGACGACGATCATGTCCTCCTGCTGGGCTCTCCGTCCTCGTTTTCGTGGCTCCTGCCATGGGGTGGTGGTGTCCGAGAAGCCGTCGGCAGCCTTGTGTCGCCAGATCTTGCACTTCCGTCGACCAATTCGCAGCGTCGCATCATCGTCGAAGAGTGGTATAGTCGTGCCTCCGAAGGGAACGTGGTGATTACGGTCTCCGCCTTTTGGGTTGATGGGTGAGAGGTCCCAGACAGTGATGGCAAGCTGTGTGTTGGCTGGCAGTGTGCTGTACTCCAACGGTAAAGTGAGCCATTGGTTCCATATCCGTCCGCTCTTGAAGTGTTTATATGCAGTCTGCGAGTGGACTGTGAGCGGCTTCGAATCCGCGAAAGGCTGCACAGTCACATAGAGCTCCGAGTTGGGGCTCAGGTTGCTGCCTCGGTGCCGAAGATCTGGACGCTTGAGAAGGGTGGAGTATGGCAGTGGCTTCTCGAAGCCTTCAAGGCGGTTGCTGCCACTGTCATCAGTCTCGCTTCACTTTCATTCCATCGTATCAGAAGGAAACCCACACCTTCACAGCTACGGGCAGATCCAGCTCCGACAAGCTGGCAAACGTGAAGGGCTCCATAACGCTACTGCACTGCGAGACAGGCGGTGTATACCTATCTGCAGCTTCACATTGACGTCGAGCGAGTGTCCAGCACCCGCATCTTGGTGATGTTTGCTCACGTCGCAGTGGAAGCTGAGGGCCCCTGTCTCGGGTGAAATTCGGGCTAGCTCGTGACCTCATGTCGCGTCTCACTTTCAGTTTCGCGATTGGAATACACCATCACGCCAATCCTCACCGCATACATCCAACGTTGCAAAGTCGTGCAGCCTCCTGTCTCCAGCAATAACCTCCTTCTTCAACGCTATATTCGCCGCGACATAACACCCACCAGCGACGCGTCAACGAGGCTACCAGGCGCGTACCAACCCGCAGCAGAGCGGCACAGCATTACGGCTTGAACTCGACTGCCTTCACCGAGGATTGCACTGAAAAAGAACGCGATATGGCTCGACTGAATCCACGACCGTCGCACGCAACGAACGCTCCTTCCTCACGCTACAACTCCACGACGCCAGCCCCGAGCGGTACTTCCGATCAAGAGAACCGCGACCCGGACATGCACCCGAGGGGCAAGGGCAAGGGACGAGCGACGGATGGACCACGGCCACAAAGATCAAGCCTGCCTACACCGACTTCAGAAGGCAGCGACAACACCAGGGGCCAGAAGCGAAAGGCTCCCGAAGAAGAACTAGATACAGATGAGGAGGAAGAACTGCGGTTCAAGAAATACTTTGACCCGAACCAACAGGCGGACGTACGACGTGAGGTGAAGCGGAAAAGTCGCGCTCTCGAGCGGGACTTCCAAGGTATGTGCTGATTGGACATCTACTGCCCTCTCATTACTGACCATTCTCCAGAGCGACGCGATGATCTGCTACGCGACTCTGGCGACGGCTTAAGACGAACGATCAGCCAAGCAAACAAAATCTACAAAGAAGTGAAGCAGACGAACGACGCGACCCTAGATTCCAGACTTCTTGTGAACGTGTCTGATCTCGCAAACAAGAAAACTGCGCAACTTGTGCTTGGAGATAGCTCCACTGGCGTGGATGTTGACGAGTTCCTGTCCAAATGCATCAGCTTCATGCGAAATGGCGGTCCACTGGAACGCAGCGAAGACGATGCAGCAGCCTCAAGAAACCCTCGCAGACGTCGCACCCACAACCGCGACGACAGCGATGACGAGGAAGACATAGACGACATTGTGGGTGGCGCACTCGACTGGGAGGCCCTTGGTCGCCTTGCATGCTTCCCATCTAACGCGCGCCCATGCGTCCCATCCTTCCTCCTCGGCCCCCTCTCAGTCGAAAAGAAGCAACGCACACAGACTCAGCGACGCGCACGCCAGTCCAAAGACACAGGCCGCGAAGCACGCCCCGAAAACCTCAGCAAAGAAGATCTCTCGCACGACGACTCCAAAGGCCTACAAGCGACTTGCACCCGAATTCGCAACAACCTCTTCAAACACCAAAGCGTAGGCGAGAAAGCCCTACACGAAGCGGGCATCACTTCGAACGAAGAACTCGGAAGCGCGACCGCGAAAGAGATACTGCGTCGCTCCCGCCTAGCCGACAACGGCGCCGTGAGCCTGTTCGACTACGTGCTCAACCCGCACTCATTCGGCCAGACGGTTGAGAATCTATTTTACGTGAGCTTTTTGATTAAGGAGGGGAGTGTGGGCGTCACGTCGGACTCAGGCGGGCTGCCGACGCTTTCGCCTTCGGAGCCTTCGACGCTGGAGCAGCAGAGGAAAAATAAGAGTAGTAAGCATCAGGCGGTACTGGCGCTGGATTATGGTGTGTGGGAGGAGTTGGTGCAGGCGTTTGAGGTCAAGGAGCCGCTGATCCCGCATCGGGAGGAGGAGGGGCAGACGCAGCAGGTGGGGAGTTGGGGGTGGTATAGTTGAGGTTAGTGGCTTCGCAGGACAGGGAGGGATCAAGAGACGGGTTTCATTTCATAATTGCAGCTCGATCATCGGCGACCCAGGCCTCGTTTTGGTTCTGGGATACATACGCGTAAAGCTTGCGAGGCGCTGGTGGCTTACCCACAATGCAACGTTCACAGGTCACTTTCCTTTCCTGATACCTCCATCATGCCGTGTCCAGGGGCTGCAAGTGCTCATCTGCCGGCCGAACGGTCGTACCTTGGTTTGTACCTTCGTGTCACATGGTCCCCACTAAGCAAACCGATGTGATGAACCACGATCGTGCTGGAGCAGGCGCTGGACACCCTCGATGGCCGCTAGCAAGCCTTTTCAAGACGCTTCTATTGACGAGAGTAATGAGATACGCGGCATCACTTCGCTCACTGTCTCTTCGTCTCAGAGAGTCGATCCAAGGTCCACTTTTCCCCAATATTAAGCTCCATAACCCGTCCAAGCTTTTGCGGAGAAGCCGTTGTTAATTTCCACCTCAGCTCCCGCCTACACCATCCCCTATCGAGATCGTGGATAGCCAGAAACGGCTATGAGATCTGGAGATGGCGTTGGAGGTAGTTTGGTGGGGAGCTGGAACTATTGGTGCATCGAAGGGATGGTTGAATTATAGTTCTACAACGGTAAAAGGGGAGGTGCTATACATATCTGGTGGCTTGGTCTTGCGGTTTCTCTTCCTCCGTGTTCGAGACTTTCCCACTTACCCTTAAGGACTACGATTGTCCTTTCTCTTGCTCCCCGTGTGCACCCTTCTTTCCCTTCTTCACAGTCACTCCTTCAGACCATGTTCTCCCAAATTTACTGGCCGGCTCTGCTGGCCGCCATTCCTTACACCTTGGCCCAGCATGTCCACTTCGAACCACCAGAGGTCGCGGCTTTTACCAGATCTATTCTCAGCGAGTATTCGATGTACACCGCATACGCCGGTCCAACCGGATCCATCTCGATCGCCACCGAACCAACAGCAGCTCCCAGGGCGAAGATTGTCGCGGCTGCAGCAGCTCCATCATGTGGGTACTGGATGGAGGATATCAAGCATCAGGGCTACGCAGCTTTCAACCCGAACCCGAGCAACTACACTGTCTTTCGTAATGTGAAGGACTTTGGTGCTGTCGGAGATGGAGTTACGGATGACACTGCTGCGATTCAGCTGGCCATCTCGTCTGGAGGCCGCTGCGCGCCTGGCTCGTGTGCCTCGTCTACAGTGACGCCGGCTGTGGTCTACTTCCCAGCTGGCACGTACCTGATCAGCGCTTCGATTACGGACTATTACTACACTCAAATGATCGGCAACCCCATTTGCTTGCCCGTGATCAAGGCGACTGCGAACTTTGCAGCACCACCTGGAAACATTGGTCTCATCGACGGTGACCCATATGGCGCCAATGGACTGCAGTTCGGTGCCACGAACGTCTTCTGGCGCCAGATTCGAAACTTCATCCTCGATATGACCGCTATTCCAGCCAGCGGCGCCGCAACAGGTATCCACTGGCCGACCGGCCAAGCGACCAGTATCCAGAATGTCGTTTTCAACATGAACCAAGACAACGGCACGCAGCACCAGGGTATCTTCATTGAGCAGGGATCTGGCGGGTTTATGAACGATCTGGTGTTTAATGGTGGTTTGTACGGCTTGAATGTCGGCAACCAGCAGTTTACGATGCGGAATTTGACTTTCAATAACGCGGTTACTGCTATCAATCAGCTTTGGGACTGGGGCTGGACCTATTACGGTATTACTGTGAACAACTGCTCCGTGGGCCTGGACATGTACTCTGGCGGGCCAACCGCACTTTCTGTCGGAAGCGTCACATTTTTCGACAGCTCATTCACCGATGTGGGCATTGCTTTCCGAACTGGCTACACCGCAACCTCTCAGCCACCGACCGCCAATTCTTTGATCCTTGAGAACATCAGCCTGAAGAGAACACCGATCGCCGTTCAGGGAGGCTTGAACACTACAGTACTCAAAGGCACTCCAAGAACCACGCTCATCACCGCCTGGGGCGAAGGTCACTCGTACACTCCCAACGGGCCAAACACATTCCAAGGCACCATCGCACCAGCTCCGAGACCAGCTGGTTTGATAACGACGAGCGGGACCTACTATCAGCGCTCGAAGCCGCAGTACGAACAGTACCCTGCGTCGTCCTTCGTCAGTGCTCGCAATCAAGGCGCAAAGGGTGATGGCAAGACTGATGACACCAAAGCCCTGCAAAAGGCGATCAACAATGCCTTGAAGAACAACAAAATTCTGTTCGTGGACCATGGCGATTACTTGGTCACCAAGACGATTTACATTCCTCCGGGCTCCCGGATCGTGGGCGAAACTTACTCTGTTATTCTGTCTTCTGGCAAGTTCTTCAATAATATGAAGAAGCCGCAGCCGGTGGTACAGATCGGAAAGCCCGGCGATCAGGGTGTGGTGGAGTGGAGTGATATGATTGTTTCTACGAGGGCCCAGCAGCAAGGCGCTATTCTCTTCGAATACAATATCAACTCGCCCACCACAACTCCGACTGGTGTCTGGGACGTCCACGCTCGCGTTGGTGGCTTCGCTGGCTCAAATCTGCAGCTCGCGCAATGTCCAACCACTCCAAACACGACTGTCACATCGACGAGACTCGTCAAGAAGTGCATCTCCGACTTCCTTTCCGTACACATCACCCCTTCAGCAGCTGGAATATATCTTGAGAACAACTGGATCTGGGTAAGTGTTGATGGGTAAAACGGTTCTCCGAGACACGATTAGACCCCATGTCGCGCTCTGAGAACTTTGGGAATCTTCGAAAAGGCTGAGACACTTGCTAACCCTTTTACCCTTCTGTGCTACAGGTCGCCGACCACGACGTCGAAGACCCCCAACTCCGCCAGATCACCGTCTACGCCGGCCGCGGTCTCCTCGACGAAAGCACGACCGGCTCTATCTGGCTCGTCGGCACATCCGTGGAACACCACGTCAAGTACGAATACCAGTTCGTTAACACGCAAAACGTCTTCGCTGGCCAGATTCAAACGGAGACAGCGTACTATCAACCCAACCCTAACGCTAAGATCCCGTTTCCGTACTCTGGGAGGTACTTCGACCCGAAGTTCACCCAAGACACGGTCACCGCGGACGGGTTCACGATTCCTGCGGCTGATGGGTGGGGTCTGCGGATCGTGGATTCGAGCATCATAAGCATCTATGGCGCTGGGCTGTACAGCTTCTTCAACAACTACAGCACTACTTGCTCGAACCAAGGGAATGGGGAGGTGTGTCAGAATCGGATCTTCAGTTTGGAGGGGGATAGTAAGGCGATTACTGTGTACAATGAGAACACGGTCGGAACGCATTTCATGGTCACGATTGATGGAGAGGATGTGGCTTCCTACGAAGACAACCTTGACGGATTCGTTGACACAATAGCGCTGTTTAGGAGCGAGTAGTGAGCCTGCTTTCGTGTACGCTCAATTGTAGCTTCAATGGTTGCAGGAAACCATGCGTCTAGGCTTGGACCAGATGAATCTGTTGAAGGACAACGAGAGCAAGGCTCCTACACTCTGAGTCGACATACCTAGCATCCACGTCAGGACGTCACATCAGGCAGACTGTAAAGCCTTTACTTTCTTGGTATCGCGATCAAGGCAAAGGAGCTGAAGTAGAACGACGAAAGAAGTGTGTCCGCCTTGTCCCAGCTATCGGGTTGAGCCTCAGAAGACCTCATGAAGTGTAATACTCCAATACATCCCTCCCATACCACTTCTCCGCCACATCCCGATGGCTCCTCACCCACTTTCTCAACTGGCTCTCCCCTAAGCAATCCCACCTCGGATCCAGAAACTCGTCCGACTGATTCTGCACCCCACTAACCTCGCCTCTCATCTTCTTCACTTTCTCTGGGATGTACTCCCGCACCTCAGACACCGTCATGTCCAGTGGTAACCCTTGAAAGAATGGAATCGAGTATCTCGTCTCTGCGTCCGGTCCTGGCGCAACGACGCGGTGAGTGGTCGCTTTTACTGCACCTTCTGTAGCGGCTTCGAAGGCATTGCCGAAGTTCACGACGAAGGTGTTCGGAATCGGGTGGGCGGGTAACCAGGTGTTCGAGCTGGAGAGCACTTCGAGACCCGGACCAGAAGAGACTTGGTAGAGAAAGGTAAGCCAGCCGGAGCTGTCTTTGTGGGCACCAACGCCTTGGTGGCCGTTGGTGGTAGCGTTTGGAGGTGAGGGTGGGTACTTGAGGAGTTTGATGCGGTGTTGGGGTGGGAGAAAGGTGCGTGTCGTTCCATTTGTCGAGGTTTCACTGCTAGATGACGAAGAAGTGGGCTGGCGGCCAAAGAAATGATCGAACGTCCCAACAGGTATTCCGAATGCCTCCTCAATCAAATGGACGAACCGGTGCGACAGCTCCTGGACGGCATCGTGATATGACGTGTACGCCTCCTGGAATCCAGGTAGTGACTTTTCCGACGGCCACTGATTCGGACCTCTCAGTCTCCAGTACAGCTTCGTAAAGTCTCTGTCACCCTCGTCAACATTTCCGCCGCCGTTGACCGCTTCGGGATCTCGCCAAACTACCGGCAGCTCGGTCCCCATATCAAACTGCTCTCTCAAGTCCTGCTGGCCTAGGGTCGTCTCTTCGGCAAAGCCAGAGTAGCCTAGGAAGTGCGGTGAGTTCAATTTGCTCATCGCTGCTCGTTCACGTCCAGGGAGGTCGAACAGAGCGGGTAAGCGATCTGTGAGTGCTGATATGGTCGAGGGTGGGACGTCATGGTTCCTGACATAGAGGAAGCCCACATCAAATAAAGCTGACTGCAGTTGTTCTAGTAATTGAGGTTTCAGCTTTGAATCGTCTGCCCACGAAAGATCAAGTATGGGTATTGCTGATTGTTCCGAGGCCATTGTTCCAAGCGGGAGGGTTCGTTATAGGAGCTCCAAGTAACTTATACTCATGCGCCGAAGTTAGTTGGCGTACCGCTTCCAGAGCTTGATATTGATAAGGAGACTATTCGCGGAATAGCAACTCAGAAAGTGCTACGTACTCAGAGGTCGAGGTTGAAGTTGAGACGAATCGACCATTAAGAGAGAACTGGCGACACCGGCCTCGATCACGACATGTCTTGACCTGCCAAATTTCGGCGAAGAAGATGCCTAATGATACGACCAACACGAGCACACAAGGATGGTGTTGAAAGTTACTGAAAGGATGTAAGCTACTTACGAGTCTCGAGAGTGTCCCTTCTCGTGCCCTAAACCTCCTACTCCTACTCCTAGAAACCTGGAAATCTAAGCTAGCAATCTTAGTGCTATAAGCCGCAACGGGAGTACCTCAATAGCATATGTGAACAACGATAGTATTCTGATGGAGAGAGGTTACGAGTGGAGGCTAAAGTCGTGCAATGCCTGAGGCCAGACATTCTCTCGTCGCACCTGCCGTCGTTGTGAGAAATCCGCGGGCCGCCCCACTAGCGCAGCCGCGCCTTCGATTTGATCAAAACAACGAGATCCTCCGCCTTCCCCCAAAATTTTCCTTCCTCATACTTACCTTCTTGCGATGAAGGGCGCTCCAGCAGGCCACTCATCTAGCAGAAGTCTCTGCATCGCACAGCGCGGTAGACGACTGCTACAAGGCTCCTTCTGGGGGTCTTCGCGGGGGAATTTTTGATGTTCCATCACCATCCACTCTTTCATCATGTTGTCGGCAGTTCCATCACTGCTGGCGTCTGGAGAAGAAGTGTACACCAACCACATTCATTACCACGCTCATTACAGACGGCGATGCGTCACTGAAACCCTGCCACACGTATATCTACAAGTGTATCACTGCCACCGGCGCCAACGCCATCACCGCTTCACGTGTCAGATTCTCGAGCACCCTGTCCTTCACGAACTGCGATACACCGGTTTCACCGCTTCACGCGTCCTCACGAGCCATGGTATCCCGCGTGTGCTACCTGCTATACTGTCACGCCCTCACAGATAGACTGCCAAATCGGAGAACATCCATCGTCACTGGCGCAGCCGACGCTTCAAACCAGGTCAACGACAGTGGCCTCTCGCACGCGCTCACATTACGCGTGAGGAACGTGCCACATCGGAAACAGCCATCCGCGGGTGCCAGTCCCGAGCCTTCACCACAATGACGCATAGGGAAAGAAGGTAATCGGAGGATACTATCTTGGTGACACATATCGGAGGCGACAGCATCGGTCTCAGTCACGCTGTCAGCTGCAAAACTCACCAAAACACGTTCAAGTAAGAAAGAGTTTAAACCTTTGGTAGTGACGTCAGGCAGACGAGTATGAACCAACCGCTAATTTTGAGAGACCTTCCAAGCTACACGATGTTGGCTTTCCGCCTATCTTCATCTCAAGCTTTCAGTCATCGGCTATTTCAGATGTGGTCAATCCTCCCTAGCACCCACTGCAGATGCCTATAAGCGCTCCTCGGCTGGAACTGCGGCTGCCTGCGAAAATGAATGGGTACATTAGCCTATGTCTCAGATACAAAACACGTGCTGTCTCAACGGAAGGTATTCTGGCCATTAAACTTACATATGTCCGCTCAGATACGTCTCCGTGAACATGAGCCCTCTCTCGTAGTGCTGCTTGCCCATGATACCCTGGTATCGATCAAGACCTCCCAGGCCGGTCTGCTCGAACAGATCTTGGTACTCGAGGTCTGGGAGGGTGATGTCGATATCTTGCCATTTGTTCGGGCCCGACTGGAAGCCCATCATGCCGTTCCACGTCTTAAAATTGAGGCTGTCAGTGGGAGGAGCGGGAATATTGGGAGATGGATAATTTACCATGTTCTGGATGGCGAGGAGAGTTGAATTGGTGAGAACGTCCATGTCTAGAGCCCCGTTGGAGCTGTACTCTCGTCAGTATTCTCGAGTGATGCATCGTGCCCGGGCTTGTACGTACATGAACACCCTGTTGGTCGCCTCGATGACTCTTGGTAGTACCTTCTGGATGGGATCGGCAGAGAGGTCCTACATGACGATGAGAAGAGTCAGCGCAACTGCCATAGTGGCATCGTTCTGTACCACAGCGAAAGCTATGGAGGCAAAATGCTCTACTTACACCAAGTCCTTGAGGTCCCCCATTTCCCTTGAACACCGGGTGTGGCGCACACTCAAGCCACTCCACATCCATCGGCGCGTGAATCGCTTTCTTGACATCCGTGCGGTTGAAGTAGACCGGCAGTCCGGGATACGAAAGCTGCAAGTCTGTCGGATATCCGAGCGGGTCTGACAGCAACGGGCAAGTGAAGCCCAGCATGTACACGTTGAAACAAGGGTTGACTGTCCACGCAGCATAGTATGCTTCGTTCCAGACTTCGCATTTTGCCTTGCTCTCCATGAGTGGAGGTTGCACTCCCGAAGGCGGGAACTGCATGTATTGATCCCGGAAGTCGCTGAAGCCACACTCCTCGTCCATTGTCGCGAGATGCTCCATGAAAGAAGCATTGTAGTTGATGACATTGTTGTTCGCCTCTGCGAAAGGGAGGGTGTACATGTCGTTCTGAACGTCGTAGGCGCCGATGCAAGGGTCGTACATTAATGCACCTTGAACATCGTAGTAGCAGGTGTCGTTCTGGTCGAGCATGGCATCGGCGATATATGGGACGTAGCGACCGGCATATCTATTACAAGACATCCATGTCAGCGCGCGACTTGACCAGATGAGATAGCTCTCCGGAAGCGTGCTTACGACTCTCCAGTCACGTAGACCTTGTGGTTCTTTATACCGAAAGTCGTCTGTCGAGAACTCAGCGACGACTTCAAAGACATCTTCGCTAGCTCATACCTGGAAGTTCTTGAAGAACTTGATGAAATCGCTGGCTATATCCTCCTCGCTCGTAGCATTTGGCTTTCCGATAGAGAATCCAGTGCCAACGGGTTGCTCTACCCAGAGGACGTTCGTGAGGTTCACCCAGCTATAGTCGTTCTTCGTCGGCGCATACTGGCCCCAGGTCCACCGTATATACCCCGTTTCCTGGAGGAAACCTTCCAGTGAGCTGCACCCAGGTCCGCCTGCGAAGGGAAGAAGGGTCAGTGAATGACTTGAACAGGTGGGATCATGTCCGCATGGCTATACCGTTCATCCAGATCGTGATCTCATCTACTGGCGGGCCACCAATGCGAGGCTGAAATACAAAGAACAGTGCACGGTCTGGCTCGTCCTCGTGTATTGGGATGAGGCCGCTGTACATCTCAGTCATAAAGGTCTGCGGGATGTCCGGCAAAGACTCGACCAAAAAAGCTGCGATTTCTGTCAGACAGCCTCAAGAGCTTCGTGGTGGAACTTGACCTACACTCTGTATTGTCATTGCGGTAGCGGTAGCTCTGAGATGCCCTCTTCTCAGTAGGAGTAGCAGCTCGTCCATTCAGGCTTCGAGCCAGGTTCGGATGAAAACCTTTGTTGCGGGCCACATCAAGTCGATTGGCGAGAGCAGATGCCAGCAGCACTGCCCCAAGTGCGAGGGCTCTCGTCGATATCGTGACGAGCATGATGGGCTCAATCCTCCAGACGTAGTGTTGGAAGGAAAGGGAAGAATCTGGAACAAAGCAGGAACCGGGCACAGTCTTACCTCTTGACTACACCTTGGTTTGACGGTCAACAGCTAGCCACTGCCAGTTCAGGCGGGGTGTAGCAAGGAGAGTTCCGCAATCGGGAACGATCTCGTGGCAATGGAACACTCACCCCACCTGCTTCAAACCTCGATCGGGAATGGCAGACGCCTCTACATGCGTTGGGATAGGCAATATCAGGCGAGGTCCTTATGTGCAGCTGAGAGGTAACCTATCAAGCTTCATACCGGCGGATTGTTGGGCATCTTGACCTACAACGTCACAAACACAATTGTTTTTAAAATTAATCTCTCCGATCCTGCATCGAGATCCCTTATCAGTATCTCGTTGTAGGGGATGTGTACGCCATTTGGACACACCATAGTTTGGGGCATTTCAATCGAGAGCACAAGGCGTATGGTAGCTTTCCGCCGACCTGTGCTCCAGGTCCACCGCAACGATACATCGGAGTACGACTAGCGACAGTTGCAGCTTCGATCACAATAATATCCTCGAGAGAGGCAGCCTGCTGGCACAAATGAGACCTCGGTGCTACATCAGCTCGCCCGTGTTGCTTATCTCGAGCTACACTTCTGGTCACCCCAGCTTGTTTGGACTCTTATCGAACCCTGCGCAGGCTTCTCGAGCGCCATCCACGACCCTCACAAATGCCCAAATCCCCCCCATCTTCTTGGACCTGAGCTAGCGCCGGAGAGTCCCGATCCCGAACCAATGAGCAGCTACGGCGTTAGCCGCAGATAACGGCTGCAGGGATGCCTTAGTCTGAACTGCCAGGTTGTGCCCCGCCAAACACCGATGACTGAGCTCATCCGCCTGCCTAACTGTCTCTTTCGACAGCACGCCAACTCAACAGCCTTGCCCAGCCTCGCCGTTGCCTACAAGACTAACAAACCTGAGATGTTACACTACTAACTCTCAATCAAGATCACCCAACATGCAGAACTTCATCCACACCCTCATCGACCCCCTCCGTGATCGCTTCGCCCCGCTCAACCACACGTCCAACTTCCGTGCCACGGGCCAAATCACCCCTGAAGAGTTCCAAGCCGCCGGCGACTTCCTCGTCTACAAGTTTCCTTCCTGGAGCTGGGCCGATGCTGCTTCACCCTCCCAACGTGTTAACTACTTCCCGGCGGGCAAGCAGTATCTTGTGACGCGGGGTGTGCCGTGCAAGCGGAGAGTGAAAGGCGGAGATGGCGAGTTCCTCGGTGGGAGTGGGGAGGAGGAGATGGTGGTGAGGGATATACTTGCTGGGCCGGGTGAGGGTGCAGGTGATGACGAGGGGTGGCTAAAAGCTGGCGGTGGGAAGGCGGAGAGTGGAGGAGCCAGTAAGAGTGCGGAGCTGATGCGGGATGTGAGGACCGTGGATGAGGATGGCAAGGTGGGCGAGAAGGGTGAAGAAGAGGACGAGATTCCGGACATGGAGGATGAGGAGGACGATGAGGAGGCTATTATCCGGGATAAGACGAGTGGAGGAGCTGATGAAGGGTGTGTTTTGCACTCTCCCAAACAGCTAATCGTCGCTAGGTGTGCTAACGATCTTATAACAGCCTCCGCACCTACACCCTCTACATCACCTACACGCCCTACTACCGTACCCCGCGCCTCTACCTCCTCGGCTACGACGCTGCAACCAACGTCCCACTCGAACCTACCAAGATGATGGACGACATCATCGGCGACTACAAGGACAAGACCGTCACACTCGAAGACTTCGCGTTCGCCAATCCACCCATCAAGACCGCCTCCGTTCATCCATGCCGCCATGCTAGTGTCATGAAGGCTCTTCTGGATCGTGCAGACGCGGCACTGAAGTTGCGGATGGAGAAAGTTCGCAAAGGTGAAGGTGTCAGCGACAAGGGCATGGAAGGGCTGGTGGAGCAGACGAGCAAGCTAGGTGTCAGTGCGCCGCAGCAGAGCTCACCGCAGAAGGCCTCGGACAAGGACAAGGACGGCGAGTGGGAGGTGCTGTCCTCGGATCATCAGCAACCAGAGGAGGTGGCGATCCGCGTGGACCAGTACCTTGTCGTGTTCCTGAAGTTCATGGCGAGTGTGACGCCTGGGATCGAGCACGACTTCACCATGGGAGTCTGACTGTACGTCTCCTGACATCGACTCAAATTCGGTGACCTGCTAACGTGTTGCCAGACACTCGGGCCCCAAACTTCGAACGCAGGATACAGTCGACTGGACTTCCTGGCACAAATTGCATCCTGGCATTGACTTTCCACGCGAGATAGACTGGTTGGAGGTTCGGCGTCTTTTCGGCGGCGCTATCATGGCTGTTGGGATGGATTGAGCGTGCTTGATTACTGCTGCACATGGCATTGTGAAGGGCGTTCAGGAGCTTGATGTGGATACCATGGGCTGATGTCTGTTATGAGGATTGATGATACTGAGCTGATGCGATGCAAATGCCGCCAGAATCTTTTAGGTAGCGTTACGCTCGGGGAGTAGTTATCGTGTACCTATCTTCGATACGACTTCTCCGTTTCTTGTTGATCGTGTGAGGGAAGGCAACGTGTCGAGCATGCGTAGAGTGGTAATTCGGCCCGAGCTCGCAGCTCCTCCATTCGGCAGACCTTTTCCGACCTCACTTCCTCGTTGCCATCAATATATATGACCTCCAACGCGAAGATGGCGTCCAGCCAGCACACAACAAAGCGCACTTATCATGAGAGTCACAGTCTTCGGCGCCTCCGGTGTCCAGGGCGCCGCCCAAGTCGCCGCCCTCTCACGAGCTGGCCATCATCCAGTGGCAGTTAGTCGCAACCCGAAGGCATTGACCATTGATGGCAACAACATCGAGACCTGCGCAGCAGACTTCACCGACACAGACGCTTTACAGCGAGCCGTCAAAGATGCAGAGGCTATCTTCCTCAACCTCCCCTCCACCTCTTTCCAACCCGCTGAGCCAACCATCGCCGCCGCAAAAGCAGTCGGAGAAGCAGCGAAGCAGTCCGACAAAAAGCCCATCATCGTCTTCAACACCTCTATGCCCGTCCCAGTGGAAAGCAAAGGCATCGAAGCCCAAGACGACCGCCGCACAATGCGCACCTTGCTCCGCTCCATGGACCTGCCAGTGATCAGCATCCAACCCGTTTGTTTCCTCGACAACATGCTCGAAGGCTGGGCGTGGCCACCGATTCGCGATCGTCAAACGATCGTTTACTGCCACAAACCCACCCTCGACGTTTCCTGGATTGCGCTGGACGATGTAGCGCAGCTTATGATCGCCGCTATGACACGCCCTGAGCTCGCGGGACGCGATTTTCCCGTCGGTGGACCGGAGATCGTGAGACTGCCTGGGTTGGCGGAAAGGCTTGGGAAGGCGTGGGGAGTGGAGTTGGGGTATGAGCATCAGACTGTGGAGGATTTCTGCGTGAAGATTGAGGAGGCGATGAGGGAGAGGAGTGGGATTGATGGGGGCGTGTTGGCTGAGCAGATGTTTAGGGCGTACAGTTGGTACAACGTGAGTGGCACCGTTGTTGATGGCGTGATTGGAAGATCGAGGATCAGTGCTAATGTGGGATGTAGGATGCACCCGAGGAGCCATTCAAGATCGATATGGACGCTGTGTTGAAGGAGCTACCAGCGATGTTGTCCACGATCGAGGAGTGGGGACGGCGGCATAGGCCTGATGTGTTCAAGTGAGTAGCTGCACACTGGTGGAAGCTGTATTCTGATGTGGCGCGCACAGGTAGAGAAAGCACTCGTGCTCCACCAACTTTACGCTGCTGTCGCAAATACAGATGCCCATGGCAGTCAGTCACCCGCCCTGTAAAACTGCTCCAGTGGCTCATGTGTCCTGCGATTATGACCCTGCACTGCCATGTGTAGTGCTTGCTGCAATATCTCCATGACCTGGAATTATCATGTGAGTAACCGGTGAGTATGTTTGTCCTTTGACAGTGTTTGCGCCCGTTGCAAGATCCATATGTAAGAAGCCTGGAGGCTGTCCGAAGGTCTGTTATATCATTGTCCTTACTTGACAACCTTTTCATTGATCTTTGATCGACTACTTTACTGCACATCCAGACAACCACCATGAGTACCAATCAGTCGGCAGCTGCCCTCAAGGACGTTAAACTTTCCGACAAACGCCCAAAGTCGTCCACACGCTCCAGCTCTAGTCCGCCGAAGGAGCCCAAGACTCTGTCCTCATTGTCGTACGAGTTTCAGGCTCAGATTTACCGTAGGTCTACGCTGTTGCAATGATATTGCATCATCTACCTCGGAGGCCTGCTAAGTTCCCTATCAGGCTACCTACTCGACAACGAATATGTAGTCGGTTCAACTTACGGAGACCGCCCGGTAAGCTACTGGTATTACCGCTTTCGCCGGCAGTCGCAAGCTCTTGTGAGCGGCAATACGCCAGGGAAGCTTGCATTGGCCTCATCCTGACTCGGACTTGGAACTACTTCAAGGTACTGACCAAAGAAAGGGCTCTCTACGCCAACCTTACCACTTCGAGGCAAACATTCTACTAGTCAATAGAACGCTCGCAGAGCTTCGGCTCCGGAACAACTTTGTGAAACTTACCTGGCAGTGGCCTGAGGGCCAGTATCCACCCTGCCTGTTCCTCCAGATACACAGTGTTCCGATCGTTAATGAGACGCCTTCTGCTGTCGAGCACTTCAACCAGCACTGCATGTCCCTGCACCTTCGCCATTGGGATTGCCCAAAAGATTCGGCTCAGATGTTTAAAGCGCCAGCTGTCCTGATGTTGCTCAAGGACTTCGGTTTACTGTGTCAAGCTATATGCTTGACCTCGGCTATTAGAATGCGTGGAGCAGGAACGATCATGTTGAAAGATACGGGTGATCACAAGCTAAGGGCATTCGCTGGTCGAAAGCCCCAAAAGCGTTGTGAGCTTACGATACAGCTTCATGGTTTGCCGGAGGGGGTGAGCATTAGCGATCGAGCCAAGGGCCTGCTGAAACCCCTGGAAAACCCGCTAATTCTTGCGCTGGAATTATCCGAAGCAAGAACGGTCAATTCCCCAGCACTTCCTCCTGGCATTTTGACCGCTTTAGGAGCGTCTGCAGGTCCCAACCGCATCTGGTTTACAGCCTGGGCATATGATACTATTGATAAGCTTCGTGGGATGATGGTCGCCGCGAATGGATTCGCTAACCATGGGGACTACGCTTCCGCAAGCAGACACTACTCAAGCATACTCGACCCTTGGTACTCATCCTTTTTTCGTAGATACCCTCCGGCTCTCGAAACTTCGGATGCAGTTGGTAAGTCAGCTGACCCTTTAATTGGTTCCTGCAAGTCAGGTGTCCAGCGCATCGCTAACTAGAAGTTTCATTCAAGCTCCTGCCATCATGTTGTGCCGGATCATGCTCGACGCCGCGACAATGCACTGCTTCCTCAAGCTGAAAGATAACGACATGGTGGTGGCTATGGGAGCCTTCCGCGAGACCAAGCTCTTGTGCTCTAACTTATCTCTCCTCGGTGACGGCGAGCGCGTCCTCAACCCAGGCGCGCAACTGGGCCACCTCCCATGGTGGATGTACCACGAATCGTACCACCTGCAATATCTGATGGAGCTTGAGGGCCTGTGCAACGGGGAGGTCGGACCTCGACCAAGCATAAGTTGGGGAGGAGCTGCGGGCCCCGAACTGGATTTGGAAGACATAATCGCAGGCTTCGAATCCGCGCTAGCAGCAAGGCCTAATTGCCAGTACATTGCGCATGACCGCAATCTTGCAGTGTCTCTGCGGCAAGGAATGAAGGTGAGATTGATGCTACGAAAGCACGAATCTCGTTGGACTAACGGTGGACAGAGCTCTGTCCTGGCTGAATCAAGTACAGCCGGGTTCCCTCCTCGAGTGCTCAATTTCCGGCTCCCTCCACATATAGTCCGACCCTCCATCGAGGGGTGGACCGTATCGAGCCAGAAGAGTGAGGTTCCTGAGGATGCCGGATTATGGGACCCCGATGACGAAGAGGAGGAAGAGGAGGAAGACTAAGGCACTAGACCCCAGACGATAGACGATAGACGCCCGCCCGACAGACTACTGGTGAGCTGTTGAGATGATACACACGGGTATGGGAGGAAAGCAGAGTGATGAGTTTACTGACTTCGTGCTGTGTGTAGACTCCGATAGCGGTGCTGACGGGCTCTGGGCAGTGACCTGTTTGAGTGTGGGTTTTTAGGTCAACACGGTGAGTCTTGCTTTTCTTGCGCTGTATAGTCAATGACTGGCTAGCTGTATCTGATCTGTCATCATCCATGTGTTCAAGGCGCAAGCTGGCGCCAATCGAGGCAGCTTTGTTATCTCAAGAACAGTCTTCTGGTATGCAGAACCGGCCATACAGTTGACGCTCACTGAGTAAGTCCCCAGTCGAAGCAATCTGGGGTACGATTGACGATCAGCTTAGGTTTTCAGCTGACATGGGATTTGTTTGCTGGATTGTGTGCCTCGAGTCACCACAGGACTAAGTTTGCTTCGATCCCATTGTTTGCGGTTGCTACAAAGCTATAACTAGAAGGCCTCGACCCCCTCGAAGCTGGATATACTTCAGGAACTCTGTACCGGACCGAGCAACATCCACACTCAGACGACAATTCACTATTTTACTATTCCAGTACACAATCATGAGTCCCAATGGCCTAGCAGCTGCCGTCTCAGGCATGACCCTCGCCAACAAGCCGGTCGCGACCGACTTCCCGAAGTTCATGCAACTCCCAGCAGAGATGAGGGACCTCATCTTCAGTACGTTGACCTTAGCTGTATAGTCTGTTTGTTGCTCGTTTACTGATATACTAGGCTTCCTGCTTCAGGGAAGTAAGGTCACCGGCCCAGTCTGGCGGGAGCGCAATGGAATCGACATGCCTGAAGTAAGTCAACATAAGTGTCACACGAGGCGTCCTTGATAGATGCAAATTCATGCCGCTGAGTCACTGACAAGTTGCAGTCTTCTGAGTGGAGTAACCGCGCGACCAGCAACGCTCACACGTATCAATGGGAGACAAATATTCTGCTGGCCAACCACGACATCAGCGGTGCAGCGCTGAAGGTCCTTCGCCTCCTCAATACCTTCATCAAATTTACTTGGACGTACCGGGACCCACAATTTTGCTTTGACCCTCATGCGTACCACGTACCTATTGTGACGGAGAATCAAGTCGATTTTAGTGTTTTCCCACACTACTGTATTGCGTTACATCTCCGTCACCGGGACTGCTCAGAGGACGAACCGGAAAACGCGATTACCCGATCGATGCTTATTCTACGCCAAGATCTAGGCTCCTTATGTCGAGCCATTCGCTTGTGCTGTTCAATAACACATGGAGCCGGACTGCTCATGCTGAAAGATAAGGACGACCAGATACTACGAGGATATACTGGCAGCAACCCGGAGAGCAAGTTCAAGCTCTGTATTAGCCTACACCAAATGCATGGAAGACGCAGTATCGTCCAACGGGCTAAACACTTGCTGAAGCCCCTCGAACGCCCCCTTATACCAGCACTAGAGCTAATCGAGGTGGTGACACCCTCAGAGCCCACGCTTCCTCCAGGACTTCTGATGCATCTGTGCGCTTGTGCGGGACCACAACGTACCTGGCTTACAGCTTGGACCTACGACATGCTTGACGACGTCGTAAAGATGAAAGCCGTTGCAGATGAGCTCTTTATGCGGGACCAAGACCGCGCTGCCATGTTCCAATACTCGGCCTTGACCAATCCTTGGGCGAGTGGGCTGCTGTGCGTTGCTCGCCCTTCACGCTTCTATACGTCTGATGCAAGCGGTGAGTAAGACCAAGTCCAGAGCACTATCCTTCCCATCCCTAGTCCACACTCTTTCGCTTCGCCGAGATGTGGAACATTGCTGATCTCCGTCGTCTCACAGAGCCTCTTATAATGCTTCTTGGACTAATGGTCGACGCTGAGTGCACATGGGGATTCGCGAATTTGACACCCGAGAATTTTGGCGCGGCCTACCGATTTGCAATAGCGGCTTCGACCATGAGGAATGTAATCAATCAGTTCGAAGGATGCAATCGCATGTACAACGATGGGAGGGAGGATCAACCACTTGGGTGGGATCACTACCACGGGGTAAGACATCTGAGGAATCTCGTCTCCCTCGAGCGCATCTGCAGACGAGAGCCGGAAGCAGACATCGATCTCATCGGCATCATCCGGGAGTTCAAGCTACTTGTGAAACATAACCCAGACGACGAGTAGCTCGCCCATGACCTCAAACTCGCACGGTCGCTGCGTGACGAGATGAAGGTATGGGATGCACTGCTATCTTGCCAAGTCTTGGTGTTCATGCTACTGACCTACTTACAGGACACCATTATCGAGGAGGCGAGTCCCAACGCGTTGGGTGATCGGCTATTCTGTAAGTGGCAGATTCCCAGCTGGATGGTTCGGCCTCCCATGGAAGGATGGACTGTTTCGAGTCAAGAGCATCAAGAATTCCAAGATGCTGGACGCTGGGAGGGCGAAGTAGAGGCTTGAATGAGGAAATGATATTGTGGCTCCAGTGATGACACTCCTGCACAGCTCACAGTATCTGTGGAGGCCCGCTTGGGAGCCAACGGCTCGATGGACTTGAGTTTGAGAGGAGAGAGCGGCACATTGGTACTGTGCGTCTATGTAGGTTGACTAGGGCTGGGTCGTCGACGCTGATGGAGTGTAGCTTGCGATGTGCTGGTGTGAAGGTTTCTGGAATACTTGTAAGTTTGTAGTCTGTATGTGGTATCTTTTTCATATTTATCTTCAATGACTCGCTCTCCGTCTCATATATGACGACTATTATTCGCTCGAATGGCAAGCTCAGCAAAGCGAGATTGGCATGGCAAACACAGGTAGCTGGACAGTCAATAGCGAGGCGAGCTGCACATGAATCCACGCAGGGTTGATCGAAGCTGTGTGATCGCGGCATACAATATGGCCATCAGCTTCCACGAGCCTGACATGCTGGAGACTTTTGTATGCCTCGAGTCACGGGGCTAGGCGAGTAAGTTTGTCTGATTGCGTTGTTTGCTGTTGCTAAAGTTATACTTAGGAGACCTCGATGCGCTCGAAGCTGGATATAGTTCTGCTACTTTTCCAGAAATCTCTGTACCGGACCTGGCAACCTCAGACAGCAATCTACCACTTTGCTGTTCCAACCTACAATCATGAGTACCAATCAGCTGGCAACAGCCGTCGGAAGTTCGACACCTCGTTTGACAGGCACAGTGCCTGCAACAGACTTTCCAAAGTTCATGGAACTCCCGGCGGAGATGAGGGACCTCATCTACGGTACGCTTGCCTGCTATCTGGTCTGTCTTCGGTACTTCTCAATCTTGCTAATGACTGCGACAGGTTTCTTAGTCAAAGGTAGGAAGGTGCGTGGTCCAATCTGGCGCCACCGGCCAGAAAGTGAGCGATCAGACGTAAGGCATACTGCCGAAGCAGACCCTTCGATTTTTGGACTCTCGCTATGTGCAAACCGAAGCAAGACGGTGGCTAACTTGCGACAGTACTCTAAGATATCTACGATTCGTGCCAGAAGCGATGCTCGTACCTATCGGTTCCAGACAAATATTCTACTTGCCAACAGAATGGTCCATTACGATGCGCTGAAGGTCTTGCGCCTTCGGAACACCTTTATCAAATTCACTTTCACGTGGCTCGACGAGGATAACCCGCTAGAATTCTTGTACACTCACACCACGTTCCAATCGTTACGGAAAATCAAGCCGATGCCGATACGTTTCCACACCACTTTATGGCCTTACATTTGTACCATTTTGACAGCCCCACAAGCTGAAAATGTTGACGCTGAGGATTCTGAAGATGCAGACACTGGCTTCCGCACTTCATCTGTCATACTTTTGGCCAAGGATCTTGCCGCTCTGTGTCAAAGCATCCGCCTGAACTGCACGTTACATTATGGCGCAGTCACGCTTCTTTTGAAGGACTGGAGCGGGCGCCTGAGAGCCTTCACGGGCAGTCATGTCGAGAGGCCCTTTGAGCTCGTAATCGAGCTTCACAAACTGCACGATATGGAAAGCCTTGGCAAGCGAGCCAAACGCTGCCTGAGCCCTCTTCAATATCCACTCATTCCAGCATTGAAGATTACGGAAACGTCTGCAAAAGAAGAACTCATGCTGCCACCAGGGGCGTTGTCGCGCTTTCGTGCATCTGCCGGACCAGACCGGATCTGGGTCGCAGCGTGGGCCTACCGCCGGTTTGACCTAATCCACAGCGCCATGCTCCGCCACAACGAGTTTATCAGGCGAGGCGAATTGAAAATCACGGCCGGTGGCCACTGGTATATCTGGGATACCTATTTCGGCATATGGCAGTGGAAGAACTTCTATTTGTTTACGTCAGACGCCAGTGGTGAGTACACCCAGTCGGCGTGCATGGTCCTTGACATTCCTACCTAGGTTGAATAACCCATCTCCATCTCCTCGAGGTCAAGACCGCACTGACAATATGTTGTGCAACAGAGCCACTTCTACTTCTGTGCCGAACCATGCTTGATGCCGCCACCTCGTGTTCTTTTCTGGTGCTAAGAGATCAGGCACCTCGGTTTGTGGCGCGAGCAGTTGGGGGGTTGCGATCTTTCATGGACAAATTCACTAATTGTGACCGGACCTTCAATCACACTCCACAAGATGGGGCACTATCATGGTCCTGGTACCACCCTTCAAGGCATCTGGACAATCTTCTAGCTCTTGAATCCTTATGTAAAGGAAAAGCCGGTCAAGGGGTAAATCTGGAATCGTTGATCCAGCGGTTTGAGGACAGACTTGTCCATAAACAATAGCTTGGCAAGATATTGTTTGTATTGTATTGCTAAGCCCTTCTCAATACAATACAGTGCTAGCTATAGCAATACAATAGACGAGTGTTGGTAGTATTGCAGTATTGCAATACTGCTGAAGTGGATTTCGTTCTAGGCGTATTTCTCAGATCGCCTGCGTAGAGTATATACTGGACTCCATTTAGTACTCCTTGAAGACCACTTCGAAGCGAGAAAGCAGCGACAACCTTCTTAATCGAACTAGCGCGCGGTAGGCGGCGCTCCCCGCTTTATCGATTAGCTCAAAGTGGTTTAGCGCCGCGTTGCGACGCGCTTATCATTCACTTCCGAGGCCCGTGCGGCTCGCTAGGCACCTCCGGAGGACACTGCAGTCACATTAGAGCTCATATTCTATTATTACGAGCTTCACGAGCACTTCCGGTTCCCTTACAATCACTTCAGCTACTACCTAACCGGTTGGTATTCACTTCTCCTTCTTTGCTTGGCAATACAGCCCTTTATTCAATACAAGACAAGACTATTACATGCTACTGTATTGCAATACAATACACTCACTGCGCTAACCAATACAAGACAATACAATGACCTCATATTGTATTGTATTGTTTGTGGACAAGTCTGTTTGAGGAACACGCACTTCGTGTTCCTACTTGCCAATATGCCGCCCACGACCGCGATCTCGCACGGTCTTTGCGCACCGGAATGAAGGCATTATACTTCCTTCCTTGCCCCAGGTCTTCAATACTAAATGTGGATAGGACACTATTCTTCCTGAGGCGAGTACAGCGGCTCTACCGCCTAGAATACTTGACTTCCAGATTCCGGGTCACATAGTGCGGCCCCCTATCGAGGGATGGACCGTATCGAGCCAGACAAATCAAGCCGTGGAGGACGCTGGTCCTTGGGTTGTCCCAAGTGCTTGATTACCTTTGCCAGACATCGGCTTTGTAGCTCTACGATATATCTGCGGGATTCGTAAGGTTTGCAGGTAAGCTATTGGAGTGCCAGAGCCCAGCAGTGTGGTAGCTGAGTTCGTAGCGATTTGTTTCCAACTAGGTATGGGAGTTTCTGGTAATCACGGAGTATGAACTGAAAGCTGTTTGGGCTGGGGCTTACTGTATATGAGTCTCTGAGTCTGACAGCTTTATGCAACTCGTGGTGTCATGCGTAAGCTATGACTTACTGGCTGCATATGATCTACCCATCATTCGCTGCTTGGAGCGCTTCCCCGAGATGGTCGAGGCTGCCATCCCTCTGCGGGCACCCGGACAACTAACAGCGAATCTTGCTATGTGCAACACTGGTTCTATCATTACATGCGGACTCGATCGATGGCATGAGCTCCGTGAGTCCTGCAGCCTGACCCTTCAGCTTCCACACTATTCGCTCGCTGAGCCTCTACCGGTTGCGAGGAGTCACTACGTGACTAGTAAGTTTGTTTGCCTCTTCGAACGGTTTGCTGCTACTGTTGGTCCTATATCTAGGATGCCTCAACGCCCTCGATTCCTGATCCACAACACTTCACTACTTTAACCTTTTCTGAGCCCAACTTCATCATACTACCTTCACACGTCCAAGATGAGTACCAAGAAGCTGGCATCCAGCCTCGAGGGCTTGAAGCTTACGAAGCAGACTTCTAGAGCGTCCACACGCTCCAACTCACCTCCACCGCCGGAGGAGAAAACGACGCTTATGTCGCTCCCGGCAGAAGTCCGCGCCGAGATTTGGGGTACGTATATCCAGGTGCAACCCGTGCACCGCCTTGTTGTTCCTGCTGACATTTCCTCTTCAGGTTACCTCCTTGACGGCGATTATGTTAGGGGCTTCTTCCATATGGCTCGTCCCGAACATGAGTGTGTCCGAGTAAGACATGTCCCACTACCCACAAGACACCTTTTGCGTTTTCGAGACAAACAAGGATAAACCGTACATTTCTGACAACTGGCAGTACTCTGGCTCAAAATCTCGTCTGTACAGCCACGCCCGTACCTATCAATTCCAAACCAATATTCTGCTCGTTAACAGGAGGATCTACGCAGAAGCTAGGGACGAACTGCGGCGACGTAACGACTTTGTTCTCTTTGGGTATCAATGGGTCTCGCCTCATACTCCAGAGTACCCCTTCGACGAGATGTATCATTGTCACAATGTTCCGATCGTCACCGACAATCAGTCAGCCATAGCTTCCTTCGATCATGAATCGTTGCGCCTACACTTCCGGCATCGTGAGCTACCAGAAGCCGAGTATGAGACATACAAGACAGGCTACATACTCATGCTGGCACACGATTTGGTCCATCTCTTCCAGGCCATCACTATGGTTTCGTGCAACAAGTGGAAGGCGGGCAAGCTATTGCTGAAGAACGAGGCTGATGGCAAGCTCAGAGAGTTTACAGGACTCGACGTTGATAAAACTTTCAAGCTTACGATACAGCTCCGACAGTTTTTCCCTGTAAAAGACTTCCGGAAAAAAGCCGCCCATATATTGAGCTCGCTTGGCCGACCCATCATATCTGCCTTCCAGCTTGCGTTGGCAACGAATGCTACTCCATATCCTCGTCAAGGTGCAAGTCTTTGGTCTGCTCCGGAAGTTTTGGTCGACGTTCCGGAAGATCTTTTGGCAGAACTTCAAGCGTCTGCTGGTCCAGAACGCGTCTGGTTGACAGCTTGGGCATACGATACGTTCGATATGTTGAAACAGCAGCGGGAGTATGCAAACGTGCTTATCAGTCTAGACGGGTATCTTGACGCTGCCGTCGTATTTGACGTTATGTTCGACAGTTGGTACAGACCCATCCTTTTCGGAACCTTCGCACCCGAAAATCCTATCTATGCATCGGATGCCGCTGGTGAGTGATCCTGAGTCCCAGGTACTAACTCAGCATCGCTGACTTTACATCCCAGAACCTTTGATCCTCTGGTTACGGGAATTACTCAATGCCATAATTGCGTCAGGCTCCTTGAAACTGAGGACTCTGATTCCAGCCAGTGTTGCACGAGTGCACAAGTGGTTTATCACAAAACCGGAAGATACAAAACGTGCAATGGCTGAGGAGTTCTGGCTAAGGATCTGCAAATTCTCCAAGGACGACATGATGCTCAACACCAGTGAACAGTTCCCTGGCGCGAGATGGGATTTAGTTTGTCCGGGATATAAGCATCTCCAATACTTGCTGCGTGCTGAGGATCACTGCCGTAGCAACACTGGTCCGAACCCTGATCTCGAGGCGATCATCGCGGACTTTGAGGAGCTGCGGTCGTACAACCCGTATGACCAGTATCTTGCACACGATTGTAATCTCGTGGGGACTTTGCGCTATCATCAGAAGGTAGATGGCACGCCGATCACTCCATTCAGTAAGCTAATCGTTACAGGAGACTATCCTCCCACTAGCAAGCACTGCTGTATTGCCGGTGCGAGAGTTCGAGTGGCAGTACAAAGATACAGAGCTAGGTCGTCCTCCCATAGAAGGCTGGACAGTGTTGAGCCAGATGCACGAAGTTCCGTTGATCGGTGGACCTTTCCGCACGGACTCCACGGCATAGATGTGTCGCTTCGTAGTGAAGTGCTGGAAGGGCCTGCTTATGGTTGCTGGATATCTGGCACCGAGAGCCTATGCGTGAGTTTGTAGTGGACTGCTTCATGTTTGCGTTGGGTTGTTGATTGATTTCTCGATGTAGCTATGCAATTTGGATTCTGTTTCCACAGTAAATAGGCACGACAGACAGATGGCACTCGTGAAACCTCCACAAGCCGGATATCTCAGATTTACTGTACTACACCATGTGCTCTTGCTCGTGCGATCTTTCTTGCTGAAGATGCGCTGCCAGCTCCGCAAATCGAACAGTTCTCATGCTCATGTGGTGCCAATGCTACCCACTCTCCTCTACATCAAGCGCAGAGATACATGCAAGAATCTGCAGAACGTCCTTGTAGATACGCCGGCGGTTCCGCAATCCATGTATCTGAGTAGGCTTCGGTAAGTGCTTCCCAGCAGCTCTCCGTTGTTCCATGATCTCCGAGATACTAGCAATGTCTTTGTAGGTCGGGCGCTGCTTCTCAGGCCCCAGAGTATGTAAGCCGTATCGAGCGGCTTCAGGGATCGACAAGTAGGCCATCACACGATCCCAGTCATATTTCGGGGAAAGCTCCAGCCACTCTCTTTCCTTCTCATCTAAACCCGAGCCACCATCCGCGGCCGAGAGAGCACACCATAATTTATACCAGTCGATAGTGCCGGGTCTTGTGTCATCGATTTCCCAGACCCATGGCATCTCGGTGCGGACAAGGTGATTGAAGTATGCCTGTGGAAGCTGCTTGAAGGTTCGAGAGGCCAAGCGGATGTTCGCAACGTCGACCCGTCCGAGCTGAAGTAGAATCATCAGTTGGAGCTCGGGAGGCAGCGATGCGAACGGGTCTGAGGTAGACGGCTGCGCCTGGTCCATCTCAGAAATAGTATCTGCTTGTTCTCCAGTCGTGCAGCTCCCCAGAAGAGCGCTCAGCCCCTTGATGTGACAAGGATCCGCCACTAAGTATTCTGTACCTGGTTCGCATCTGTACAGCTGGTCGTTCACAAAGTTGCAATCGAAAGTGTTACTTAAGCCCTCGAACCTGCTTCCATAGTCGCCCTGACGGTACCACAGCTCGCGAAGTCCATCAATGTCGACACGACCGGACCGCTCGAGGCTTAGTCTCTGGAAAAGAGCGAAACAATAGGGATGCATTGGGGTGCCCCATTCGGAGTCCTACTGATGATCAGCCAAAGACTCACGTCGTAGGTGATTCATATTTCCTTGCCGGATCGTTGCCATTCGATATCATCGTGTCGTTGATCCTATGGCGTACAGGCTCAAGTTTCTCGAGGTTAAATTCATTGGGAGGTCCAGCACTGATACCGGTCAGAAAACAGTGTTTGGACTCTAGCACGAAGCTCTCGTCTCCTGCTTCTGGAGACCAATCGTCGCTTTTATCCATCAAGCATACGACTTTTCCGCAATCCTATGTGGTAGGTAGTGTTAGGGGAGAATATGCTTCGCCACCGGCGAAGTTTCGAACCTACCTTCATTTCATCGACAGTGATGCGATTTCCATTGTAGCCTGAGGTGGATTTGCAGCTAAGTGGGAAGGTCAGCAAGTGTCTCGAACGTCTGATTTTATTGAAAACACTCCAGAGTTTCCCGTCGTGCATGATGCTGTGGATAATGTTTCCGAGGACCTTCTGGGCATACCAGGCTGACTTACGATGGCCCAGCAGTGTGCTCAACGATCTCCTCGGGCTCGACACAGAGCCGTCGTTATACACATGCCTCGGAAGAGTTCGCAGTATGTTGTCGCAGCCCTCGGCCTGGCAACCACTGTCGAAGATTGGCTCAACACGAAGTCCACTGCCCGACCATGCAGCCTCAACTGGCTCGTCTTCTGACAATTAGCATTCTTCTCGCCGGCAGCAACAAGATAAGAGGATATAGGGCGGTATGATAGCACCGAGACCATCTAAGCTCGACGAGAGCGTGAATACTGCCACTTCTTCCGCTTCGCCTTTCAAGCTTTTGTGCTGGGAAGGTCCTCACCCTTAGTTCTGATGCGTCCCACGTTGAACGAAATACCGCAAAGCTGGCAGAAACGCTCGCTGTAACCCATTGTGTTGTCCGAAGGTAGACAAAAGAGGGTCGGGCTACGGTTTATGTCTCTTATACGGTGGCAGGAAGTTAGGCGTCCAAGTGGGGACCTGCCTGTACCGCCGCAGCCAGCCGCAGACTGTGGAGTACATGCAGGTCGTGAACCCTTAGGTTCAAATTGTTTCTATGTCTTCTGCAACAAATGAGCATGGTCAAATATGGCGTTCATACCAACCGAGTGTGCAGTACATAGTGGGTGTATAATCACTGCACCTTACAAGATATGATCGGGGTTATGCAGCAGAACTCGATAATGATTCTCATCGCCCGCATACCGGCCGGGTTTCAGAAGCCCGTCATGCAGATACTCAGATCGTACAGTATGGTTCTTAATGTTCAATGCATTCCGGGCAGTAGCGAAAGACGATGTCTGGACCGCGCTCTATCGTAGGAGTCTGAAAGAGCACGATACCAGACTTTCATCGTGCGCGGCTCAATCCTGTACATTTTATCCAACATCAGCCAGCTTCAAACCATTATCTCATGCTCATCGCCTTACCTTGCTTCATATACGGCGACTCCTTGAACGCAGCATAAGCCAGCGCCATTCTGCCATTTTTCGTGCCGAGAATCGTCTCTTCTGCACCACGTTTCGCAACTTCGTCACTGTACTCTTGTACTAGCTTTGCTTGGGTAGTAGTTCTGTCGTCTCCGCTTGTGGCAATCGTCTTCATCATTAGCACGAAGTTGTGCGCATCCTGGATGGCATGGTTGCCGCCTTGGCCTGTTGAAGTTGCCAGCTTGGCCCGAGACATCATTTTCGAATTACCCAGGCCGCAAGCTCAGACCTGCCTGCACCTCCCTAGTGACGATATGGGAATCTGGAAGACACGGAGAAGAGCAATCTACCTCGATATGGAGGCATCGGATGTGCAGAATCACCAGCCAGGCAAACAAGGCCGTTGCGACTGTCCCACGGTCTAACATCCCAGTACTGACAGTTCCAAGGGGGTCAGTGAAGAGTCCTGGCCACAAATTATAGGTCTCTGGACCTACCAAGGTGTCTCCATAGGCAATCTGAGTATCTTTGGGTATCGACTTAAGCGCAGTACGAAAAGGCTGCATCTCGTGTCAGGCTTTTCTTGAAAGTCCCGAAGACATAACCAACGGCTCGCGTACCTCTGCAAGGTTCTCAGCCCTCTCCAGCAGGACGCTTCTTGCGGCACTGCCACTCGTATCATGTGGCTTTTCGCCTAGCCAGCTATTAAAGAAGAAGAAGCGCCACGTTTCAGGTCTCTCGGGGTCAGGAACGTCCTGTATACTCATGAAGTGGAACATCACAGGAGAGATGGCAATGCACCACACCGGGTGAGTCTTCGATCGGACGAATGTGGCAACGTTCGGATCGGCGTACGTCACACACATGCTGGTGGTAACGATGCCTTCCATTGGCCTAGCCGTAGCAGCAGACCGGTCGGGCATGAATAGATGGTTTCTTACAGCTGATCGAGGGCCGTCACAGCCCACGAGCACAGTTCCGGTGTACGATTGGCCATCCGAGAAAGCAGCAGTAACGGAATTCGAGTGGTCGTCACATTCCACGCTGAGCAATGCATGGCCCCAGTGGACATTGATGCCCTCCGAACACAGAGCTCTCAGCTTCTGGCGGGACACCCGCACGATGCGGCCCGAGACATTCAGGTCTTTCAAAATATCTCCAGACACTCCATCGAAGATATATGCACCGTTGTTGGGCGGCTCGTCGTATTTGAGACTTGGGTCGACCGCTCCATCCGTGGCGATACGAACGGCGATTTGTGCCGGGAGTAGTCCTTCCAACAGGGGCAGGCCCCAGTGAATCCTACCCATCGTTGGTAGTCAACCCTGGCAGAAAGACGGATCCTAACCCCATCGTCCATTCTTTGCTCCGCAACTGTCCGGGCTCCTTGCGCTCGAATATGCTGTATTTGATCCCGGCTTGCTGGAGGCCGTGGGCGATGGCAAGACCAGTGACACCCGCCCCGATGATCAGTACGTGAGGCTCGCCCATGCTGAGTACAACAAACACGAAGAGAACAGGAGTCCCAACGCATGGCTCAACCCGATGTCGAGCACACAGTGGAGGCTATCCACATCTTGGCTATCTAGACTTTGCTAGCTGCATCGATGGACCTGTTTCGCATGCAGGTGGTGCTCCTTTGTGGTCAGAAAGAAAGTAAATACCTTCCGCACGAATGCGTTCGAAAAGTCACCGCATCTGGAACGTTTCTGCTGCTACGAGCACCACGAAGTAGTTCTCCAGTGCAGCACTACTGCGGCCTAGCCGATGAACCGTCGTACATCTCGTGCTCGCGACCCGGCTGTATCGATACGACGATGTTGCCATCCACAGCGCCATTGTCAACGTCGCACATGATGATCGTGATCATGGTTCTCACCATCACGAAACCGGAACCGGAACCGGAACCTTCTTGTTACTGGTTGTTTTTCTTGGCAAGCGGGGCTAGTTGTCCCGCTCCATCCTAGGTACTCCATTCTGACTGTCGCTGCCCCAAACTGGTCTTTCCTGGACTGTTCCCAACAATCACCTTCATCGACATTCGGCGTTGCTGTGGTCCGTTATTGAACTCGAGAGGTAAGAACAGAGATCTGACATAGAACGGTAGCACCGGCAGCGCGTCATCGTGGCTTCAAGGATCACAACACGAGCTGCACGGGCTACAAGTGGGCCACGCGGCCGACAATTTGACGAACCACAGCCTCGCGAATCCAATGGCCCAAAGACCCTGGCCGTCGCGACTTCACCTCGATGCAGCGGGATGGCGGGAATAATGACGGCGGGCACCACACTTCGTCCTCCACCATCTTTGTTGATGAGCCTCATCGCCTCGTAGCATGTTCTCCAGTTGACGAGGCTCACAGCGCCTCGCTGTCGCTCCTTCATGATGCGCCTGCTCGCATTGCCAGACACTCTCGTTGCACTCCTCTCGTTAATTCTGCTGCCTACAGCCCTTGCAGATGTTCAGTTTACGATCCCGGCCGCGGGCGCGGTGGTAGATGCAGGTACGATCTCAGTATCATGGCAGGAGTCGAATATCGCGCCGCCGATTACGAATCTGGGCGCGTATTCGCTGTTGCTCATGACCGGTGGTAACAATGATGAAGATATGGTACGATCTGTTGCAGTCTTCAAGCTTGGGACACTGGCTAATGGTCTTTTTGGTTTGATCAGCTGGCATTGTCGACATTTGTATCTGAGGGCTCATTCAGATCTGGTAATACAGCATCAGGGACTATACCCTCAGGCATAGCGGAAGCTGTGAAGAATGGCTTGTACGACTCCAGTGTCCACGCTACAGATATGCACTGAGAAGTGACTGACAATAACTAGTTTCTTCAAAATCATCTCGTCTTCATCAACAGGCGGCGTTGTCATCAACTACTCCCAAAGGTTCAGCATAAGCGGCCTGACGGGCATTACTCCGCCCACAAATCTGAACGCAGCTACCGCTCTCGACGGCTCTACGAAGGGTCCTGGCAGTGTAGGTGACGCCGGCAGCTCCTCCTCGACCAGCATAGCTACGAGTCCATCAACAAATACTGGTTCGCCCAGGTCTACCGTCCTCACAGTGACGAATAGCGCTACCTCGGCCCCCACGAATGCACCGAACAACGGCAGCACCCAGCAGAACAACTCAGGTATCTCGACTGGGGCATTAGTCGGCATAGCGATCGCTGGCGCAGCGATTGGAATCATCGGTATCGGCCTTGCGCTATGGGTCTGCTTGAGAAGAAGGAAAGGAAGCAAAGTCGGCGATATAAAGTTGGGAAGCGATGACGGCAACCAGTCGGATGATCACCTTCGCCGAGAGATGTCGATGGTGACACCGCCACATGCACCAGTGGAACTCGACCCATACGCCAAGATCGTGGAGGCGGGCGATGGCATGCGACCGCCAGAGATGGATAGCATGAACGTTCGCGCAGAACTGGAAGGAGATTCGCTGCATGCGCATCCATGGGCAGATGAACCGCTAACACCGATCCCGGATACGCCACTGGAGTGTCTGACGTTGGACGACAGTCAGATGGCAACGCTGACAATGCTGGGAAAGCCTGTACAACCTCGAGATAATGTATGAAATGATAGCGACAATGTATGAAATACTGTACACGTAAGGTACGAACGCGTTTTCGCCGACTCTGCACTGATTTGCATATGATGCAGCTCGACAAGAACGTTCACTCCACTATGCTGTTAGCGAGGACTACCACGATCACCACTCTCGAATGGATCCATCTGGCCCGTAAAACTCCTTGCACTGCCATGGCTCCGTCTCTGCTGAGATCTTCCGGACCATCTCTTCATCGATATCGATGCCGAGGCCAGGTTTCGTCGGTGCCGCGACATAGCCGTCTTTGATGGTGAATACCGACTGGTCCTTCAAATACGTGTTCAGGTCGATGTCACCAGCTTCGGTGTTGTAATGCATCCCGAGCGACATCTCCAGGATGACGAAGTTGGCCGTGGACAGTCCAACGTGCAAAGAGGCGGCGAAAGCAATTGGACCTAGGGGACAGTGTGGAGCTATCGCGACGTCGTATGCTTCTGCCATGTTTGCTAAGCGCTTCGTCTCAGAGACACCACCTGCTAGCGCATTAGCATGGCATGTCGAACGTCGGAACAGAAGGCTGTACTCACCAGCATGAGCAATATCCGGCTGAAGCACATCGACCAAACCATCCTCCAAAAACTTCTTGACATCCCACCGATGGTACAGTCGCTCTCCGAGCGCAATGGGCATCGATGTCATACCAGCAAGCTGCTTCAACGCTTCAGGATGTTCAACGAGAATTGGTTCTTCAATGAAGAGTGGTTGATGCGGCTCCAGAGCCTTCGCCAGTTGCTTCGCCATCGGCCGATGGAGACGTCCATGGAAATCCAGGCCGACATTGAGGCCGAGCGCTTTGACAGTCTTCACACGCTCGATAGTCGAGTCCAGCACTGACGGTGCGTCTAGCCAGCCGACGTCTTCGGTCGCGTTCATCTTGACGCAGGTCAGACCTTGGGCCTTTTGTGCTTTGCTGTGGCTGTGATCAGTTTGGTATTTGATTGAAGGGCCAGGAGTACGTACGCTGCTGCTTCGATATCTGCCGGTCGATCGCCACCAATCCAACAGTACACTTGACATCGGTCACGTACTAAACCACCTAGCAGTTCATACAGAGGGACGTTCAGACGACGAGCTAAAGATCAATCAGCAGCCGTTGTTCCACAGTGCTATGAACGAACCTTTAAGATCCCACAGAGCAATATCGATGCCCGACAGAGCAGACATGAAGACTGGGCCTCCTCGATAAAACCCAAGCCGCCAGATCAACTGCCATATATGTTCAATATTGCTAAACGAACATGATCAATACCATCCAAATAGCCAGAACATAGTGTCTTACTTTGCCTCAAGTCCCTTGACCCGCACAATGATCTCGTCGAGCGCACCTTCCACAGCAAGATCATGGCCCTCGAGGGTTCCCTCTCCCCAACCTACTTGACCTTCTTCGTCGGTGATTTTGACGAACAGCCATCGAGGCTTGACTCGGAACCGTTCGATGGTCTTGATCTGTGGCATGATTCTTTATGAAGTATAAGGTAAGGTACGTATAGTAGTAAAGAACAGAAGAAACGACTAATTGTTAGACATTCGTCTTGACATCCATCTTCGATTTGTCTCATACAGTGAGCCGAGTCGTCCCGATGTTGAACCGATGCCACCCTGCATGCCTAGCGCCGCTTTGGGGGAAAGGCGCGACCGGAGGCCAGTACTTTCCATGCTTCAGCGCTCCGTCCCCCATCTTCTCCAGTTTCGTTTCCACAATGATTGGGGGCGGTCCGGGGGTTTGATTGACAACGTTCTTGCGCACGAGACGAGATGGCTGTTGATAGGCATGATGGTGAGGGGTTTGCCATCTCCGTTGTCGCGACAGAACCCGAACTTACCGATCTAGCTCCCAATACATTCAAGCGAAAACGAGCAAGTCGGAGAGGACAGCCGCCTAGGTTCCACTGTAATGAAGATGGGTGCGACAAGACCTACACCAGGGCTGAACACCTGGCGCGCCATCAGCTAAACCACACCCCGAAGGAAGTCTACCACTGTCAAGTGCAAAGCTGTGAATCGAGCTTCGTACGCTTTGACTTATTCGAGCGACACAAGGCCAGGCACGCTGCAGATTCTCATGCATCGCGAAAAGACCAAAGTCTGCCTTCAGGCTCGCCGATAGCCTGTTCATCTTCAGGAGAACGAGGACTAGCATGCGCTCCAGTCAATGCTACCCTTACCACCAGCAACACCGAGCTCCAGGTGATAACTCCAGCTGGTAACCCACCGCTGGATTTGGCTGCTGGCGACGGTACCAACGATGGTTCTCTGCTAGGGCCTTTGGCTCAGGAATCGTCATACGACTTCTACAAGTATGACCAAGCTAATGACAGTTTTGCGACCTGGCTGTTTGACAGCCCTGGCTCGCAAAATGTCGGCTACGACTTTAGCAACATGCTGTTTCTGGACTTCGGAATGGACTTTGCGGACCGGGCATCGAGCTTCGACGGAAGCATGCCCCAGTCAGATTGGCCCTACGTAGAGACGACTAGGACAGCATCGATCGCAGGACTTCTGAACTCGGATACTGAGGCGCATGCTTATATTTCAGATGCGCGAAGACAGTCCATCGTCACTCAGCTGTCGTGCTTTACGACAAAGAGACGGTGGTCAGTTGAGTCTCTTGTTGAGCCGTACTCGGTGTTGCAAGGCGCCGATACGAACGAGTGGTCGAATCTCACTGCCGCCGTGTTGCAAAGCTTCGTATCGAGCTTCTGGGAAGATATCGCACCTCAGGTGTCAGTAGTGCACAGGCCAACCTTCTGCGCCAGCACTTGCGAACCGCTGCTCTTGCTTGCCCTTGTGACTCTAGGGATTGCTGCCCAGATGAGGACTCTGCCCAAGGGTAGCCGCGAGGACTATCGGGACTTTGCTGACTTCGTGGCCACTAACTTACGTTGGAAAGTGTTCACCCATGACGATGCGCAGCCTCCTGTCCACTTGTGGGTAGCTCAGGCATTGGTACTGCTGGAGCTTTATGAGAAGATATTCTCAACCAGACGGTTACACGAACGCTCACACATACATCATGCGTCAACCCTGACGTTACTACGGCGTGGCAACCCCATGACTGGTCGTTCAGGCTCCGAGACACCATTGGACGATGGTGCACGCAATTCCGAAGACCAGACGAATGGCCATAAACAGCTAAAACGTTCACCATCGCGGTCGTGGTGGCAACGGTGGGTCGCTAACGAATCGATGAATCGTGTTGTTTTCTTTGCCTTCGAAATGGACTCGCTACATGCCTGTCTCTTCGGCCATTCTGCAGAGATCCTACCTCAAGAGCTCAGGCTGCCATTGCCCTGTGACGACTCACTCTGGAGCGCTCGAAGTGCTGAGGAGGTTCAGCGCCTCGAGAACACTCTAGCGATGTATGGTATCAAGTCACTTGACTTCTTGGACGGGTTGAAGCGCTCTTTGCACGGATCTGACGTCCAAACTCACCATCTCGGCAGACTTATCCTCATGGCTGGCCTTCTATCCGTGAGTTGGCATATAGACAGCCGCGAGAAACATCTACAGTTCGTCGAAACTGCACCATCTGTAGCAGAGCAAGCACGTTGGAAATCCTTGTCGATGCATGCGTTCCATTGTTGGAGGGAGAACTTCAACGCAGCACTTGACCAGCAACGAAACACCACTTCTTCATTACAACCAGCCAAGGATCCGCGCGACCCAGACACTTTATACTATGCTGCCAATATCACACGCAATATCGACATCATTGATGCGCAGCTCCTGTCTGGAACAAAACGACTTCTTGGACGGAAAGTCTCGGAGAAGGACAGAGCCTTGGTCCAACAACGCATGATGGCCTGGACGAGCTCGGGTGCCGCACGAAGAGCCGCCTCGCAGGCTTACAAACTGCTTCACGCTAATCTCTGGACATCTGGTCCGGTCAATCAAACGCAGCCCCGATACAGCTGTCGTGCAGATACCTTTATTCATCGTCCTTGGATGCTCTACCTTGCTGGCTTGACCATCTGGGCTTATCAATACTGCTTTGACAAATTGATATCAGGAAGACCAGAGTGGCCGCCAGATTCTGGCTATGATGCTTATCGCTATGTCTCTGCTTGCTCTGCAGCTGACGTGGAACGTCTCCCGTTTTGCATCTCAGCCGCAGGCTGCTGTACGACTCTACAACTACTTTACGAGGATTTTGAGGACGCGGAGTCAGAAATTCTACTCGAAGCATCAAAGCGGCTGCAGGATTGTGTATCAATGCTGGAGGGACAATGATCGCTCCGTCTTTTCTTCGAACCTCAGACATCGTATACCAGCAGTCTCGAAACCATTCGTACGCGACCGTGATCACCTGCCCATCCATCTATCGTCCGTCAGCAACGTCAACTTGGAGATTTGCAGGTCACGAAACTCACCCTCCGTCCACTGTAAGTATCTCTCCGCTGACATACAAGCTCGCTCGACTGGCTAAATAGACTATAGAGCCCTTGAAGTCGTCAGGAAGTCCCCATCGTCCGGCGGGAATACGGTCTAGGATGCTCTTCGCTCGATGCTCATCGTTTATGAGTGCCTCGTTCATGTCGGTATGGATATATCCAGGCGCTATCTGTACGCCAAATCAGCATGTCGATATGTCTGTAGCTAGGGAAGCGATGGCAGACAGCGTTGACGTTGATACCCGATGACGCCCACTGGTTCGACAAACTCTTAGTGAGTTGGGCTACACCTCCTTTAGCGGCCGCATACGCCTGGAGCGCAAAGATCAGCATGGAAAGCACAGTCCGATGACCAGACGATACGCCATACTGGAACATTGAGGCCGCCTTGGAACGATACCAAAGAAGCGATGTTGATGATCGAGCCTCGATGTGGCGGGTCTCCTCTCGGTTGTCGTGTGAGCATATATGCACCCACGTCACGGCAGAGTGTGAACACAGTATTGAGGTTGACCTGGAGAACCTTCGAAGATTGTCAGTTCTCAACAGAGTGTTTGATACCAGGGATAACAACTTCGTTCCAGTCCTCGTCTGGAAACTCATGAGCGGGATGTCTTCGTTGGATACCTCCGCAATTGACCAGGATGTCTAGATCGTGGCCGTCATCCGTGATTCGTTTGACAAGGCCACGCATGTCACTCGAACTTGCCAGATCTGCTTGATATATCGAGACCTTTCGACCGAGTTGCTCGATGAGGTCCTTGGTCTCATAGCTGTTACTTCCTGGTCTTTGGATGAGTACAATATCGGAACCAGCTTCTGCCAGCGCGACGGCGAGTGCTTGGCCAACTGTGTCTCATCAGCTCAAATCCTCAACACTACGATTGGCTTGCATACTCCCTCTGGTGCCTCCAGTTATCAATGCAGTCCGGCCCCTCAAAGAAATAAATCCATTGTGCTGGCCATATTGATGATGAGTTCAATTGATGTCGGGTCTACCACAATTCTTGCTGGCAGAAGAACGAAATCCTACAGGTGCAGTCCGAAAGCGATCCGCAGAGTCCCTGGTCTACAGCCAGACGAAATTCAACCCGGTGGGGAGGGCTGTGGGGTATTGGGGGTCACCAGCAGCTAAACCGTGACCGTATAACCTGTTGGTCCGACTTGCACATTCCTGCATACCCACCTTTTCAGAGACATCATGGCCGACATCAAGTCATCCGCTTCCCAGATCGAAGGACTCGACAAGCCCAAACAGGATGTCGAGATACTGCCGGAAGTACTCCAAGGAAGATCTCAAGATGATCTCGCAAGACTTGGAAGGAAAACGACCCTGAAACTGGATCTCATCATCATGCGAGCGATGACAACGCTATACGTACGTTCACCTGACGACCGTTCTTCTTTCTTGCTAGGAGAATAGTCGTTGATTATCTAACTCACGCCAACAGATCACCAATTACCTTGATAGACAGAACGTAGCGGCAGCTAATCTCGCTGGCATCACCGAGGATCTCAATCTGTCCGCGACTCAATATCAGACAGTGATCAGTATTCTGTTTGTTGGATACAGTAAGCCTTCGTCTCTGAGTGACAGAAGCAATGATCGCTAACCAGCAGTAGTTCTGATGCAGGTCCCATCGAACCTCGTCGTCTCAAAGATCAAGTATCCGGCCATATACATCTATCCGCCGTATTCATCTGGGGCACCATCTCCGCTTGTACAGCAGCTGTCCATAGCTTTGGCGGTCTGCTGGCATGCCGATTCTTCTTGGGACTCGTCGAGGCCGCATTCTTCGTAAGTATTCAGACTTTCGAGCCATGCCACATTTGCTAAGAAACGCTTTACGTGCAGCCCGGAGCCTTTTACTACATCAGTATGTTCTACAACCGTAAGCAAATTGCTTTCCGCACTGCAATACTCTACTCCGGATCCCAACTCGGCAACGCTTTCGGGACTCTACTGGCCATCGGCATCATGAAGCTCGACGGCTACCACGGCATCGCAGGTTGGAGGTGGCTTTTCTTGATCGAAGGTATCATCACAATAGGTTTCGCCGTCATCTTCGGCCTCTACCTTCCCAACCACCCGCAAAAGATCATGGGCCTCAACGAAGAAGAGCGCGCCTGGCTCCGTTGGAACTACGAAACCGACCAGAAACAGCAAGACGACTCGAGCGAAGTTACGGCGAAGCAAGGGCTCATGATGGCCGTTACGGATCCGAAGACCTGGTTGCTCTGTGGGACGCTGTATGCGACGTATACAGCTGCGGCAGTGAACAACTTTTTTCCGACTGTGGTTTTGGGACTGGGCTTTTCGAGGAATAAGTCATACGGCCTGACCGCACCACCGTTCATTCTTTGTGTCTTCTGCATGCTCCTGAACGGCTTCCACAGCGATAAGGTCAGTCGGGATATCAAGCTTGCATATGAGTCTCCGCTAACCTCGAGAAGAAACAAGAGCGCTTCTGGCACATAGCATGGCCGTTGTGTGTGACCGTCAATGCGAACGTCATCGCCTTATCGACTTTGAACGTGGCTGCTCGCTGTAAGTCGCTTCTGATCTTCCTTACTGCTCTCCAAGCGTGACCACTGACAATACTCAGACTTCGCCATGATGCTACTCCCCGCCTCCTTCTACTCCTCCGCCATCGTCCAACTCTCCTGGATCGCCGGCAGCTTGGCACAACCTTCCGTAAAACGTGCCGCCTCCATCGCTCTCATCAACTGTATCTGCAACACACCCAATATATGTCCAATATATGGACATCATACACCTACTTCGGAGAACCAAGATACGTGGCAGCATTCGGAGTCAACCTAGGCGCAGCCGTGATAGCTATCGGGATGGCCACCGCGACGTTCTTCTACCTTAGACGCAAGAACCTCAAGCTTGATCAGGGGCAGACGCTTGGCAAGAGTGGACCGACGGCTATCCAACAGGCGTCCGGGTTTAGGTATGTGTTGTGAGACGTTCAAAAAGCGGACGGACTTCGGTGGACAGATAGCTTCGTTTGTATAGTCGTCGCCACAAGCGAGACAGAGCCTACGAACTGCTGCACATCGTCATTCGCACTCCCGAGAGCATCTCACAAGCCATCTCGAGCAACACCTCTGCCGCATCTCCCTTCCATCGAAGAGCTTCCAGACCAATGCCAACCCTACCCCATTCAATTATCCTCCACCCCCTCCCCCTCATCCTCACTCTCCTGTAGCACCTCCAACTTCACCCCCTTCCCCTTCCTCCCACCCTTCCCACCCCCCTCGCCGGACCCCTTCTCCCCCGCCCCCTCAGTAGCCTCCCACCCCTTGGAACTAACAAACAAAAACCACCCCTCCCGAAAATTATCCACATGGTTAAAAAACTTGACAAACTCATTCCGCTCCTCCTCCTCCCTGAAAATCCTCTCATAAATCTCCCTCTGCTTGAAAGCCTCGAGCTCCTTCTCAAACTTCCCGAAATCGAGTTTCTCGCGGCCATGTTTGGGGGCTTGGAGGTTGTTGTAGCTGTCGAAAACCGGGCGCTCGAGGAGTAAACCGAGCCCAGGGACCTTGGGGATCGAGTACCGCGCCTCGGTGAGCGAGTGGTTGAGGGTGGAAGGGGAGCTGCCGCAGCGGACGAGCAGCGTGACCATCCCGACCATTTTGCGGATTTGGTGCATCATGAAACTCTGGCCGTGGACCTTCAAACTCAACCATTCGGTTTTTTCTTCAGCTGCGCCGTCGCCTATCAGTATCGGGGTGGTATTAACGTCGAAACTCTTAATATGCCGCTTCGCGCTCGGGTCGCGGGCGGTCTTCTGGATGGTGTAGTTGTGGTAGTTTGCGGTGCCGACGAAGCGGGAGAGGGCGTCTTGGATGCGGGCGATGCGTGGTTGGGGGATGCGGTAGTGGCGTTTGGCGGTGTTGTAGGCGGCGCGGAGGCGTTTGGTTGCGGCGCGGAGGCGGGCTTGGTAGTCGGCTTCTTCGGGGGTGAGTTGGGGGCGGGTGGAGGTGGAGTTGATCTTTACTGGTGGTTCGGCTGCGGTGGTGTGTTCGTTGTTCGTGGTGTTTTCGTCCTTGGTGGCCGGATCAGCGATGACGATGCCGGAGTCCACCATTGCAGACGGGACCTCATCTTCCTCATTTGCTTGCGCGTTAGTATCGGTCTGCTCCACGTTCTTGATGGCCGGGTCGTTGATGATGATGGCAGCTTCCTCAGTCTTCTCACTTTTGATCTCATCATTACCTCCAGCAGTATTGCCAACCTTTACAACCTGCTCCACCTCAGCCTCCGCCTTCACACCCTTCGCATCTGCTTCATCCTCCCCCTGCAGCGCCTTGACAACATCATACCTGATATCATCATCGATACCATCAAGTATCGGCTTGATCGTCTTTTCTTCAACTCCAGCCCAGAAGTCTGCCACTTCTTTCTGCCTCTCGTGGTAGTTGTCGATATCCCCCGCCTCGCCCGCCAGCTCCTCCAACTTCTTCGCCAACCAACTACTCGGATGCGGCGGCAAGAACGCATACGACGGGATGAGATACTCATACCACCGACTATCGCACGCCTGATAACAGCTAAAACTCCCAATCGTGCGTTCAATCCCCCAGACCCGGATCTGCGGACTCAGCGCCGCGTTGATCTTGTCAACAATATCTTCATCTTCCACAATAAGCTTGAGCGAGATCATATTCCCTGCCGCGTGGACACCTTTATCAGTCCTCGCGCACCGCACCAGCGAGGCTTTCTTCGGGTCATCAGCGTTAGCCTTACTGATCGCGCCCGCTTCCACAAAAGCTTTGAACAGATCCCCCTCGATCGTCTTTTCCGAAGCAGAGATCTGCATGCCCTTGTAACCCGTCCCGGAATAGCCGATCAAGACAGCAACTTTCCGTTTCGGCCGCCGTTCCTCAGCAGAGATTTCTTCGGCGGAGAAGGCGGTGGCGTACTGGGGGCCGGTGCCTTCTTCACGTTTGACGCGCGAGTCGTCGGTGCGTTGGCGTTTGTCTGGGTTCGAGGCGCTGGGGGGTTAGTCAGTGATACACCCTTCTACCTTACATAGACATGTGGGGAGGGTGGAAACGTACAAGTAGTCCCCTCGTCCCATATCGCCCTTCTTATGTCGTTTGTTGTCGCGAGGACCGTCGTGTCGCCCTCCTCCCTTTCGGCTTCCCTGTTGGCGGCCGGCGGATTCGAAGGTGCCTTTGCGTTTGCGTTGGTTGTGGTTGTTGGAGCGGCCGTCGCGGGCGGTGCGCTTGTCGTTGTTGTGAGACGGGCCGTCGTTGGGCGGTGAGGAGGCAGCCTTGTCGATGGCCTTGCCGGCGTCTTCCATGATTGCGGTTGAGTGCTCCATCGTTGTAGTCGGCGGAGCATTGACGAGTCGAATTTTGGAGAGTGAGCTTTCAGAGCTTCGAGTCAATTTTGCTCCGAGTTAAGCTTATCGGATGTGGCGGATCTAGCCGCTGCTAGTGTAGGCTTAATTTTGGCAACAGCACGTGAACTCACTTGCTCGTCTTCTTTCTTCTGCAGCAGCGCTTCAGTGCGACTGTCAACCCTCTCATACACACCACACGCGAATCATCAATACTTGACACGTCGCCATACAACATCTGTCTTGTCGCCTCCCGGCCATCATAGCATGAGCAGCTGAAACAACCTCTTCGGTGATCACCTTGACTGGTAGACCACATCTGTCACTACCGACCGCCGCACCATACATCCCCCTTCACCACCTTCACCATGGCCGACCTAGCAACCCTCCTCCTACGCACCACCGCCCGCGCCTTCTACCCCGCCGAAAACGTCCTCGTAATCGACGCCCTCATCCTGCACTCCACCCTCTCCGACACCGACCTGGCCTTCGCCCTCGGCATGAACAACAACACCAAAGCCCTGCGCAAACTCTGCGGCAAGCTCCGCGAAGACGGCCTCATCTCCGTCCAATCCCGCGCCGAGCGCCGCACTGACGGCACTCAATCTTTCTTCCCCGGCTCCTCGCAAGCTCCAGGCGGCAGCAAGGAACGGGTGACGCATAAAGACTGGTACTACTTGAATTTCCACCGGGCGATCGACAGCATCAAATACCGGATGTGGCGGTTGAATAAGCACGTGGAGAGTTTAGGCGCGCCGACGACGGAGAAGAAGGACAAATTGTGTCCCCGGTGTAAATCCCAGTTCACGGATCTCGAGGCCATGGATAACCTGGACATCGCGACTGGAGCGTTTATGTGCGGGAAATGTGGGCACGAGCTTGATGAGGTGGAGGAGCAGGAGCGGACGAATGAGAACGAGAGTATGAAGCGGTTGAACGGGCAGTTGGAGAAGATACTGAAGCTGATGAGGCAGATTGATGCGACGACGGTGCCCGAGAACGATTTCCAGACGGCGTTGAGTAAGATGGTGCCGGTGGATCGGAACGATGCGAACCCTGGCCAACAACGCACCGAAGTCGTTGACCTGCCTAATCGGAATCTTCAAAGCACGAAAGGTCTGGACATCAAACCCGAACGTATCGCCGTACAAGTTCAAGACGACGAGGACGTGAAGAAAGAATCCGAAGTCGCTGAAGCCGCCGCCCGGAGGGAGAAGGAAGCAAGGCAGAATATGCTTCCCGACTGGATCGCTAAATCTACCGTCTCCGGCGACATTACTGCTGTCGGCGCGAAGGAGGAACGTTTACGCAAAGAGCGCGAAGGCAACTTCTCAGACGGTTTTGGCGTGCAGGAAGCCGAGGAGAAGAAAGTGTCGAAAGATGAAGGCGAGGACGCGTTGGCGGAGTACTTCAAGCAGATGGAGAAGATCAAGGCTGAGGAGGCTGTTAAGCGCGCGGAAGAAGATGAGGCGGAGGACGAGGACGAAGATGACGAGGACGACTTCGTTGATGTTGACGTTTCCGGGAACGGTACTGGTGTTAATGGGCCGCCCGTGCATAACGGGGTCAAGAGCAGTGCGGTGAGCAGTGGGGTCGCGACGCCGAATGGGGAGAGCAGCAATGCTACGGATGATGAGCGGGATGCTAAGAGGGTGAGGCTTGACGCGCCGAATGCGGGAGTGAATGGGAGTGCGCGGGTGGAGGGGGGGAAGGCGGCGGAGGATACGCCTGCGGCTAGTGATGAGGATGAGGAGGAGCTGGAGTTTGAGAACGTCTGAACGGCGAGGATGGAACGGTCGTTGTGACTGATTTGTGGGATTAGCGTCGGTGCTGTGCTGGGTGCCCGAGTATTGGTCTCGAGGCTGGAGTCAACTTGAGCTACAAATTCAAGGGGTAGCAAAACACGTCTTTCTTCGTCTCACTAACCGAGAGCCCCAGATCCACCTCTGCGTTATTGCCCCTCCAGTCCAGCAGTCCTAGCACAACCTCGCCCCCGTCTCCACACTACCGTTTATGGATGGTAGCGTGCGTAGCGTCCCATACTGTGCCCGTCTATCCTTCGCGACCGTGAGATTCATTTGAGGCAAAAGCCAGGGAAATTTTGCGATCGACCGTGACGGCAGTACTAACTGCAAGGGAAGCGAATCAATCACACGAAAACGTCAGTGCGAACGGGGAGGGGGGAGAGGGAGGGGAGGGGAGGGGAGGGGGAGGGTTTCCCCTGTTCTGCCCAATCAAAACGGTAGGAGGAAGCAATCCAGTGAGCCAGTTTCCTAGTTAAGCCCAGTGTCCTGGTAGCCCCGTGTCCTGGTCCCTGGTCTTGACTGTAGTCCTAGTGCCCCAGTTGTCCGTGAGCACGCGAGCGAATGTGTGAACATGAGGGTATAAAGCACATTCTCTGTTGCTACTGCTGAGGAGATGGACGCATCGTTCGATTGTTGTTACTGGTCGTCTTTGATTATCTCTCAACAGGATCAGTCGTATTACTTTTATTGAACAACAACGCATCTGCTCTTCACCAACCGGCCATCGATCTATTGATCGTTCGTTCTTGTTACGAGTCGATTCAGCGAACATGACGAAGACCACGACAACCAACCTTACTGCAGCCAGTAGTACCAATCCGAACATCTCGTCAACCCCAACGATCACTCTTCTTACCGAAGCCAACTTAACGATACATAACCGACAACAAGAGCAAGACAAGCAGACCAATTCGTCCAACGGTATCGACCCGTCGACGACAACTCAGGTATGTGCACCTCGACGATCTCCCAACGAACAATCGATCACGGAGAACATTGACAATCGTCAAGAAGGGCTCAAGCACCAAAGAAACGATGGATAAGTGGCTGTCGGACGACGAGGATTGGTTGAAGGTGTATATGAGCAACGGCGGCGGATATGCGAAGAGATGACTGCAGTGGTACTTAATTTCGATTGGAGTCGATCGTGTGGTCTTTCGATGTTTAATATCATGCTATACGACTGACGTACGATGTAATGTACGATGTAATTCGTCAAAGCTACATGTACGTAATGACTGAATGGATCGTTCGGCACTGAGTGAGAAATGGATTGGACTGTCGGGGACTCTCATATGATATTTCGAGAATAGTGTTGTACTAAACCTGTACACACCGGACTACAACTGTAGCATGAACACGGCGACCGCGCCACCGATCAGTATGGAGTACCAACTCACGCTAGATCTCAACCCTGTACCAGTCGATGGAGGCACATCGCCACTCTCCTCACCACTCCCTCGTATCGCAGCGATCTTCTCGAGCACTGGGTAGGTATACGATCCGTCCATCAGGGACTCCTGAGCGCCGTAGAAGCGCAGCTGAGGTCCTACAGCCCTTCCACCTGATGGTGCGGGTAGCCATTCTTGTCCAGTTCGTTGGTGGTGTGATGTCGGCTGGTTGGAGCAGGATCTGAAACTTGCCATCGTCGCTGTCATCGCCGTAGACTAGACTTCCATCTGGAAATCCCAAATCACTCCTGTTCACAAGCGCATAGACATTTTCCTCATTAGGAACGAGATAAAGGCGACAAAGATTTGTCCGTACACGCACACGCACACGCTGCCACGAGTGCTCGCAACACAGATCTGTGCGACTGTTGGGACGCACAGGGAGCCCCACGCGTAGGTCTCTTTTGGCGATGTTGTCGTAGTCGAGGTTGAAGTTATGTGGAAGAGTGACGAGTCGGAAACGCCAAGATCTCAAAGTTGCGGCAGAATCCCCCTGCATGAAAAGCCTAGTCCCAGCTAACACACGACTGCCTCGACATATGCCGGCGCCCGGAGAACAGGTGGAGTCGTTTCGTACGAGTTAACAGTAGTGATTAGCTAGCAACAAGCCGCTGCACAATTCAATCAAACCCCTACCCTTCCCCGTCCCTGCTAGCAATACTCTCACCCAGGCTCAACCCCCTCCGATGGCCCAACAAACCCTCCTCATCCTCCCTCTCCGCATTCTCCTCTCTCAACACACCGCCTCCACGGCCCACCCTCCCGTCTTCGCTCTCATTCAGCACAGACCACAAGTCCTTCTTCGTCATCAAGCCCACCAAGACCCCTCGGTCCACGAAGACGATATACCGTAGGCCAAGTTTCTGGAACATATCGTTCGTGATCTGGAAAATCGACCTCGCCGAAAGGGTGATTGGCGTCTGATCCATCCACGGCCGGAGGTCGAGAGTAACGCTGGGATCGGCGAGCGGTTGGTGCTGGAAATAACATTGTGTGCTCTCCGGCAGGCCGCGCGTGGGAGATGTGGCAGAGTCCAGCGCGAACTGCAGTTCTGTGCGAGAGACGTAGCCAAGTAGCGTAGCTTCGTGGTTTGATGAAACAACCGGGAAGCCGCGGAAACGGTGCTCGCGGAGTAAGTCCTGCAGACTTGAGATCGTATGTCCAGTCGATGTAATGCAGACGAGGTCATCGAAGCGAGTCATTATCTGCGCGACAGGGACGTCCGGGACGGGTGTATCGTCTTTGTTGTCCAAGTATGGGTAGCCTTGGAAACGGATCCAAGACTCGTAGATGCCGCGTTTGCCGAAGGCGTCGCCGACCCATTTGCTCAACATCACGGCGACCATAATGGGCAGGACGTAGGTCAGGGCGCCGGTGAGCTCGAACATGATGACAACGATTGAGACGGTCATTCGTGTTGTGCCGGCGAGAGCGGAAGCGGCGCCGATGACTGCATATGTTCCTGGAGTAACGCAGGCGACGTCGGGTTCGGCAGCACAGGCGCGGAATGCGATGAAGTTTGGGTATGTTTGTTGCCAGACTTCCATGATTAGGCCAACGACCCGTCCATAGAGAGCACCGACGGCCATTGATGGGAGTAGGATGCCGGCTGGGATTTGTAGGCCAAAGGTAATGACTGCGAGGCAGAATCCGATGAGAGCGGAGAGGAGGAGGGTGAAGATAACGCCTGTGTTGGCGATGCCGGCTTTGCAGAGGCCAAGATAGTCGTCCTCGAGGTCGCGGCATTCGGCGAAGAGATATTCGACAAGCTCGCTGGACTGTGCTCGGAGGAATGTGATGGGAAAGCTTATCAAGGCTGTGATGAGCGCAACGACCATGACTTCCATGAGCGGCTTGTTCTGGAAGGGATTGCTCTTGGATTTGCGCCAGGCAGCCACGCGCATGTTGAGCTTGATGAACATGGCGCCGTAGAGGCCTCCAACAATGCCGATGATAGCGAATGGGACGAGCTCGAAGGCGTGCCAGCCGCTGTGGTAGGCGACTTGGAACAGTACTAGCTTGCCAGTGCGGAACGGGTCTAAGGCATGGAGTGTGACTGCTGCGACCATGGCGCAAACGAAAGCCGCCCACATCGTCTTGTCCGGGAAGTAGTAGCTCAGCTGCTCCAAGCTGAACAGCACGCCTCCGATCGGCGCTCCAAAGGCGACTGAGATGCCGCTCGCTGCGGCTGCCGAAAGTGTTTCTCGTTTTCGTGCTTCATTGCCATTGATGCCATCGAAGAGTTTCATGAATAAGTTCGCGCAACAGCATGCCACATGTACTAGCGGACCTTCCTTCCCGAGCCACATACCGGATGCGACAGCAAGGCATAGTCCAAGTGATTTGATAACCAAGGTCCATGCTCCGAGAAAGTGGCGGATCACGAAACCGCCGAGCACAGTCTTGATCTCTGGTATACCGCTCTGTTTGGCGTGGGACGAGAACCTGATGACCAGAAAGCTGGCGCAGGAGGCGAAGAGGACCTGTCCTGGTCAGCATAGAACTGCTCTCGATCACCATTCGGACTCACAGAAAAGCATATAAAGAAGAAATACTCAATAACGTAGCTCCCGAACGCATTCCCAACCCCCATAGCAGCGGCCCAGGTATTCCAGTCATGACATTCGGCGAACGTATTCGTCTCCCAACAGCAGAACGCCCGGTTGAGATAGAACTTCCCGCCGTCTTGAACATTACTGCATACACCCGTCTTGATGTCTCCCAGCCAGTCGCTCGCCACGTCAATACCAGCAGCGATTCCTCCAACCGCCACCCCCGTCGCGACCAAGATCCACCATATCTGACTCGAGTCTGCGAATACCTTCAACTGCCCGACCCACCCCGGATTGTTAGTCGTAAGCTGCCGTAACCTCGTCCGCTCCTTGCTGTACTCGTAGATCCAGTCGATGGCAGTCAGGTTATCGTAGCCGACCCTCCGTCCTGGCCCTTCCACGTACCAGTCTAGACCGCTGCCATCTTTCGAGTCTTGTAGGCTAGCGCTGGGGTCAGATGCGCTGTTGAGGTAGGAGAGGGTAGTGTTGGGTGTCGCTGCTCGAAGTATACCCTGTGGTGATCGCGAGGGTGAGCCGCTGCCTTGGCGACTATTGCTTCGGTTTTGGAAGGGCGAGGTGAGGAAGCGGGATGCGAAGGACTGGGAGGGCGAGGCCTTTTGTTTGTTGCGCTTGAATGAGATGCTGTACACGCTGTTAGTCTGCACTGCAGGACGCTATTGACAACAAATGTACCTCTCGTTCAGCGGGTTATTCTCACTGAACGGATCGTCGGCCAACAACTCCTCATTCCCAATATCGAGACCATCGTCCGAACTGGGTTCGCCGGGGGAGGGTGTCAGCGGACTCCGACTACTCGATGCTACGGCGGGCGCATGTCCGGACTGGTTCGACGACGAACTGGACATGGAGCTCGAGGGAGTGCTAGCAACATATGCGCATTATGGTATACACGTATAATGTTTTAGTTGTTGTAGGATGAATTGGGTGACGCCTAAACTAGAATAGCAACCGCGTGCTGGCGCTTTCGGGAGGCTGCATGACAGGGGTCTTTAGAACAAAACACCGTTGTCGGCTTCCGTATACATACATGTATGCTTAGATGGAATGTATACTGCACGCCTCATGGTTCTCATATCCGCGTAGATGCTTTTAGAAGCCCTACATTGACGCTACAGCTAAGCCTGACGTCTCGCACAACTAGGTGCCGATTTCCCAACCCTTGAAGCCGCCAGCAATGACAGCCAGAATTTCCAAGAAGAGGTGAGGTCGAGGGTGTTTATACATATATCGCGCATGTGGCCTCCTGTTGTACAACACCGAGCGTATGCGATCATGCACCAAGCCAAATACAATATCAATGCATACAAACTCGGCTTACTCCATCTTGACGACCGCCCCCAGCGCCTTCAATGTCTCAATGATCTTCTCCGCCTCCTCCTTCGGCACACCCTCCTTCATCAACTTGGGCGCGCTCTCCACAAACTTCTTGCTGTCCACCAAACTCAGCCCAAGCATGCTCTTGATCTCCTTGATGACCTTCGGCTTCGCCGCGGCGTCGAATGAATCGAGTTTGAGGTTGAACAGAGTCTTCTCTTCCTGCTTTGGCGCTGCTTCCTCCTCCTCTGCGGGCGCGGCTGCTTGAGACTGAGCTGGTCCGGCGGATGCGAAGCCTCCTATAGGCATGTCGGGGATGTTTAGGCGTGTCTGTCAATGGCTGTTAGAACACCTATTTTGGCTGTTGATATGAAAACTGTGTCATACTTTCAAGGTAGATACTAAATCCGCGGTCTCCAGTAATGTCAATTGACTGATTTGATCAACAATGCCGGCGATCTTTGGATTCGATGCTGCCGCTGCTTCTGTGGACTGCCATCTCCGCGCCTCCTGCCGCCTTCGTTGGGGAATTGTCGCGTTCACACATCGGAGGGCGGGTTGTTGGGATGACCGGAGAGATCGTATGCACTGCCGAGCAGTGTATTGGCAAGCGAGTGACATATTGGCGGCGATGTGAGGAGATGGGGGGAGTGTTTCAAGCTCTCGTGCTCTCCAGATCTCTCGATATCGATCGGGGGGATGTCTCCTTCGAGCTAGCGATTTTCGGGTCTTAAGTCTTGCCCTTGAAGTTTTGCGACTCCATGAACTTTTTCTCAGCACAGAAACGCCACTCACACGCGCGTTAAAGCGCACAGCAGCAACCATGGAGTGTGTCTGGGATGCGGCACTACTGCAGCGTGCTGCTGAGCTTCCACCTGGGCTCTTACAAATCATCCGAAGTGCCAACAACAAGCAATATCTCGCCGCCATCACGAAGACAACGCTCGACTCTCGCTACACATATCTGATCTTCGCGCACTGTGAAGACATCTTTACGCATATCTGCGCTACTCTACGGACACATGGCAGCTTCGCATCTGCAGTCGCCACTCTTGGACGGATTATACCAATCGCACCCTACTTGAAGCCCTACGCACAACGCCTCTTCTCACATGACCAGTACGAATTCAGTGCTTCGCGAGGCAGCGATGATGACTTGCTGTACCTTCTCGGTCTCTTCCGGCTTTTCAGCGCGGACTGGCGCACCTTCAAACCATTCATCAAGCCGACCACGATCTCGGAGCTGCTCGAATCTCCAAGTCGCCCCATTGTCTATCTGGCTATTCGGATCCTTCAGATATACTTGAGCGGTGCAGATCACTGGTTCGAGCAGATGATCAAACGGTATCTCGGCGACGATACTCCTGAGAGCGGCATTGACGGGGCGTGGGATGATCGAACCATTGACTATCGATTCCTAACGCTCTGGGAGGAAGACAGGTTTCGGAATGCTGTGAAGCTTGTTGAGGATGTCCGTGCCGGCGTGCCAGCTGGCAAAAAGGGCTCGGCTCGTGTTCTTCCGAGCGATTGTTTTGACGATTCGACATGTCTGGTTGGAGGTACTCTACTGCCACGCTCTTTGAAGCCAGCCACTGAGGTACGGAGTTCGGACGATGGTCTCGTGCACACATCTACCGCACAGAACAACCTTCGCAAGGTGGCGTCTGCGCTCAAGTCGCCTCGACCAATCCTGCTCACAGGTCTTGCTGGGTCTGGCAAAACTCTCCTAGTCAGGCATCTTGCGCGGAAACTGGGTGCTCTCGACAAGATGATCACCTTGCATCTCAACGAGCAAAGCGATGCCAAGCTGCTCATTGGCGTATACACCACTGGCGATACACCTGGCTCGTTCAAATGGAAGCCTGGTGTCCTCACACAGGCCGTGCAAGAAGGCCGGTGGGTTCTAATTGAAGATCTTGATCGTGCCCCGAACGAGATTATCGGCACGCTTCTTCCACTGATAGAGAAAGGAGAGCTTCTCATCCAAAACAGAAAGCAGACCATTCATGCCACGCAAGGCTTTCGTATTTTGGCTACTACTCGAAGTCAGATGAACCATCGAGGACAAGAAACCACACCTCTGGCGCATATGCTTGGCGCGCGCCACTGGCAGAACGTCGCCATTGGTTCGGCGAACATCAACGAACTTGCCTTCATCGTCGATCAACTTCATCCAACACTCTCGCTGCTACGTCCGCAGATGATAAAAGTTTACGAGCGTCTGCAGGTGTTCAGACAGCGCGCAGTTCTGGTCGGGCAAAGCAAGACTGGCATCCTTCGGCCGATATCGCCTAGAGATTTGCTGAAGTGGTGCGCTCGAGTGGCCAACCTTCTACAAACGCGGTCTACCTTCACCAGCCAAGACGTTGACGACATTTTTCTCGAGGCGGTTGACAGCTTCGTGGGGGCTCTGCCAGACGGTTCTGCTCGAGATGGCATGGCAGCAGTGATCGCAGAAGAGCTACAAATCGACCCACAGCGCCGCGACTATCTGCTCACAGATCGTGAAGCAAAATACGATGCAGGCAAGGCTACGATCTCTATCGGGAGGTACAGTCTGCCTCGGTCACAAGAAGCACGGAAGAACCCGACCAGTCAAGAGACTTTCTCAACCAACCCACACACTTGCCGAATGCTTGAGCGGGTTGCAGCCGCTGTCTTGAACCGCGAACCACTACTCCTTGTTGGTGAGACAGGTGTCGGCAAGACTACCGCTGTTCAGCATCTAGCAACCCATCTCGGTAAGAAGCTTGTGCCATTCAACCTTTCGCAGCAGAGCGAAGCAGGCGATCTTTTGGGCGGATTCAAACCGGTCGATGCACGCAGTATTATCGTGCCGATGAAGGACGAATTCGACGAGCTGTTTTCGGCAGGCTTTAGTCGCAGCAAGAACCAACAATTCCTGGATTTGCTCAGCAAGCAGATGGCTAGGAGCAATTGGAAAGCTGTCTGTAAGCTCTGGCGACAGGCGCTGAAGATGGCCGATGATCAGCGCTCCGCCATCAACAACCGACAAGGCGAAGGTCCCAGCAAGAAACGCAAAGTCGAGCCGAAGAAGACCTTAGACCTCCCACGCTGGGAATCTTTTGCTGCAAAGTTGTCGGGCCTGGAACGGCGACTCGCTGCAGGTGATAATGCCTTCGCATTCAACTTTGTCGAAGGCACTATCGTCAAAGCCGTCCGAAATGGCGACTGGGTATTGCTTGACGAGATCAACCTAGCTTCACCAGACACGCTTGAGGCGATCACCGACCTACTGGACCCAAATAACCCCTCTGTCCTCCTGACAGAGTCCGGGAGTGTCGAGCGAGTGGACGCACATTCTGACTTCCGTGTGTTTGCAGCTATGAACCCTGCAACGGATGTTGGGAAGAAGGATCTGCCACCAGGCGTGCGATCGCGTTTTACAGAACTCTACGTCGAGACTCCTGACAAGGATATCAAAAGCCTGCAAAGCATTGTACGCTCGTATCTACGCCACGAAACAGCCAATGACCCAGCTGTGCCTCCAGATGTTGGTGCTTTGTACCAGAAGATCATCGGATTCGGTAACAACAATCAGCTTGTGGATGGCGCGGGACAGAAGCCTCATTTCAGCTTGCGAACACTTACTCGGACGTTGAGTTATGCGAAATACATTGCTCCGCTCTGTAGCTTGCGCCGGGCGCTCTACGAAGGCTTTCACATGAGCTTCCTGACCTTTCTCGACGCTGAATCATGCCGTCTTGTCGAGCCGCTACTCGAGCAATATCTTCTCGGCAAACGGACGAACATCCGTGCTGAGCTGTCGAAGCCACTCCGGCAGCCTAGCGATGGCTTCGCGCACGTGCAAGGCTACCCTGGGAGCAAGCACTGGATCCGTCAAGGTACGTTTGAAATCGAGGATCAGCCACACTACATCCTCACGCCCTTCATCCGTCGCAATCTGGAGAGTTTGGTCAGGGCATCAAGCACAAGACGCTTCCCGGTGTTGATCCAGGGACCAACTTCAAGTGGCAAGACAAGCATGATCGAATACCTGGCAAAGCGGAGCGGTCATAAGTTCGTGCGTATCAACAACCACGAGCATACCGACCTCCAAGAGTACCTCGGCACTTATGTGTCAGGTGCTGATGGGCGATTACAGTTCCAGGAAGGTGTGCTGATCAAGGCCTTGCGGGAGGGCCACTGGATCGTCCTCGATGAGCTGAATCTGGCACCGACCGATGTTCTTGAAGCCCTCAACAGATTGCTGGATGACAACCGAGAGCTGCTTATACCAGAAACGCAGGAAGTCGTGCGACCTCACGAGAGTTTCATGCTGTTTGCTACTCAGAATCCAGCTGGACTCTACGGTGGACGCAAGACCTTGTCACGAGCTTTCCGCAATCGCTTCTTGGAGTTACACTTCGATGACATACCGATCGACGAGCTGCAGGAGATCCTCCACAAGCGAACACAACAACCAGAAAGCAGATGCAAGCGAATTGTGGCAGTGTACAAAGAGCTGTCGGTACTTCGACAAGAGAACCGAGTTTTCGAGCAGCGAAGCTTTGCAACTCTGCGTGATCTTTTCCGTTGGGCGTTCCGGCCAAATGACACCATCGAACATCTTGCTGCGAACGGGTTCATGCTACTTGGCGAGCGTGTGCGAAAGCAAGAGGAACGGCAGGTTCTCAAGGAGATCATCGAGAGGGTTATGAGCACCAATGGACCTCGTGTTCGCATCGACGAAGATGCTCTGTACGCTACCAACGCTTCCGAAGTCACGCAGTACGAGCAACATGGTGGCAGTCAGGGTGTTGTCTGGACGAGAGCAATGCGCAGACTATACTGTCTCGTCTCAAGGGCTATACATAACAATGAGCCTGTGCTTCTTGTTGGCGAGACTGGTTGCGGAAAGACGACCGTGTGCCAGATGCTGGCCGATGCTCTCAGCAAGAAGCTGCACACTGTGAACGCACATCAGAACACCGAGACCGGGGATATCATTGGGTCACAGCGTCCTGTGCGGAATAGAGCTGGTATTGAAGCAAGTCTCCGGCACAGCTTGCTATCATCGAGCTCACTGCAGAGTCTGGATACCGCGGCAGCGCATTCGACAGAGTCACTACTCGAGGCTTATGACCATGTGATTACCTCATTATCTGCAGCCGAAAAAGCGAGCCACCACCAGACACCAGAACATGCAGAGATACTGCTACACCGCACCCGCTTCAAGGCGCTATTCGAGTGGGCTGACGGCAGCTTGGTTCAAGCCATGAAAGAGGGATCGTTCTTTCTACTCGACGAGATCTCGCTGGCCGATGACTCAGTCCTTGAACGTATCAACAGCGTCCTGGAATCTCAGCGTTCGATACTGCTAGCCGAGAAGGGCAGCCTGGACTCCTTCGTCAGCGCTGCACCGGAGTTTCAGTTCTTCGCGACCATGAATCCGGGTGGAGATTATGGCAAGCGTGAGCTCTCGCCAGCACTGCGCAATCGCTTCACTGAGATATGGGTGCCACCACTCAGCAATGTTGACGACGTCACCCAGATTGTTCAGCACAAGCTGACGGAAGCTGCGAGGCCGCACACAACTGCAGTCGTTGGCTTTGCTCAATGGTTCAATGAACAGTACAACACCTCCGCCAGCTCGTCGATATCGATCAGAGATACTCTCAGCTGGGTGAGCTTCGTCAATGCCTTCGCGATCGATGATGTTGGCGCTGCTGTCGTACATGGTGCTGCGATGGTATACATTGACACTCTTGGAGCTAATCCCGCTGGGCTGATGACGATGTCTACCGGCAGCCTTGACCAAGAACGCATACGCTGTGTCGAAACTCTCTGTCAGCTTCTCCGCATAGATGCCCACGCGGTATACTCTTCGCCAACCGAAGTGCAGGTCGGCGAAGATGGCCTTCGCATTGGTCGTTTCTGCATCAGCAGGCAGTCTACTGGCCAGGTCGCCGATTCGACATTCTCTTTTGAGCCACCAACGACAAAGATCAACGCCATGAGAGTTGTCCGTGCAATGCAGCTCACAAAGCCTGTTCTACTTGAAGGCAGTCCAGGCGTGGGCAAGACTGCGCTAGTCACTGCTATTGCCGATGCTGTCGGAATGCCACTCACACGTATCAACCTCTCGGAGCAGACCGACTTACTAGATCTCTTTGGCTCTGACGTCCCGGTAGAAGGCTCTACGACCGGCACGTTTGCGTGGCGTGATGCATCTTTTCTCCGAGCCATGAAGCATGGCGAATGGGTGCTCCTGGACGAAATGAACCTGGCATCGCAATCTGTTCTCGAAGGCTTGAACGCCTGCTTGGATCATCGTGGAGAAGTGTTTGTCCCTGAACTCGGACAGACTTTCGTTCGCCATCCGAACTTCCGTCTCTTCGCCGCGCAGAACCCACACCACCAAGGCGGAGGGCGCAAAGGACTTCCCGCATCATTTGTCAACCGCTTCACTGTCGTGTTTGCTGACGCTTTCAGAGCAGAAGATCTCGCGCTAATCTCGACCCGCCTGTTTCCAGCTGTCGAACCACGGGTGATAGAACACGTGGTATCATTCGTCGAGCAACTCGAACGCGAAGTTGTGCAGAGCCGACGTATCGGTGCAAATGGCGGACCATGGGAGTTCAACCTCCGCGACGTGTCTCGTTGGTTGTCACTGGCTTCATCGGACAGAGGATTACTCCAGTCTGCTACTGCCCACGACTTCATTGATCTGCTTTTCTCGCAGCGTTTCCGGTCCGAAGCTGACAGAAGTTTTATCACCAGCCTGTTCGCCCGTATGTTTGGAAACAGCGAGGCCGCGTCAGACTTGTTCCCCAATATGTCTTCCGCGGCTCTCCAAATTGGAGTCGGCCTTCTGAACAGGAACATCAGCAGCGCAACACCTAAGCAACTCGTGCCATCTGCCCCGGGTTCTCACGACCATCTTGCGATAGTACAGTCAATCATGCTTTGCCTGCAGCGAAGCTGGCCTATCATCTTGACCGGAGCACCTGGAGTAGGTAAGACGACAACGATCGATCGCCTCGCCACCGCTGTGGGAGCGGAGGTAACAACTATTGCCATGAATGCCGACACTGATGCCATGGACCTCATTGGTGGCTTTGAACAGGCTGACCCGCAGCGTCGGCTAACGCACGCTCACAAGCAGTTGCAGTCGCTCCTGCACATGCAGGCCAGAAAGAGCCTCACTACTGACGTTGCGGCCGAACTTGCCCGACTGCTCGAAAAACCTGATGTCGAGAGTCTCGCAGCTCAGCTATCACAGCACCAAGCCTCAAGCGGAGTCTTCACTGCTGACCAGGTGTCGGATATCTCGGCCCTGCTACACGACTTAAAGGCCAGCGAGCAAGATGTCGAGAAAGCGCGTTTCGAATGGATCGACGGTCTCCTTGTCGATACTTTACGGGAAGGTAAATGGCTCGTCCTGGAGAACGCCAACTTGTGTAATCCTTCCGTTCTAGACCGGCTCAACTCCCTACTAGAGCCAAATGGATCTCTGATCATTAACGAGCATACCACCGAGGACGGTGCCGCGCGTGTTCTGCAACCTCATCCGGACTTCCGCGTGTTCTTAACGTACGACCCGCGTTATGGAGAGCTTTCTCGGGCTATGAGAAATCGTGCTGTTGAACTTCATCTGCCAAATGCAGGCGGTGAACTCTCGTATGATCGTGCAGATGCGTTGCATCCCGAGTCTGCTGTGGCTCGCCTCAGGAACGCACGGTTACTGAAATTGGACGCATCCTCCGATATAACATCTGTTGATGCCATCCGGGTCTTGACTGACCACAGCAGCATTGCCGACATACCCCTGGTGCAGCGGTTCCTCGCCCAACTCACGGGCGGCCTCTACGGCTTGTCAGAGACCACCTTGCGCGATCTGGACCCAGTGTGGTCAACTGCATGTCAAGCAGCTTCAGAAAGCTCTGCAGTTGTAGAGCAGCTCTCTGAGCCTGCTGTAGACCAAGCGCAGGAATCTGCTGACTACAAAAACGTACAGGTCAGTCGCCCTGCCTTCACAGTAAGTATTACAGTAACTGATGGTAAGCTATCCTTGCAGACCCTTCATCCACTCAACAATCAAGCTCTCATACGCAACGCTCCTGCATCACTCTCCCGCGCTCATTCGGCAGCTTTCACTTTCGACATTATCACTCAAGCAAGCGTTCTAGCTGCTACTGTAGAGTCCATCCAATTAAACGGCACTCAACTCGGTGCGATACGTCAAGTCGAGCGGTCTTATAGGGCATACAGCAAGCAGACATCGAATGATATGAAGGGGAGCCTCGTGCTGAGATCGCTACTCGATGCTTTGCGAATCCTTGTGGATTTATCTCAAAGAACTGATGTGGCTGCCACGGTGATTCAGGTGAGTTGATGAGCCCGCCTGCTGCCGCCATATGCTAATTCTGTCCAAGTTGCGCCCAGTCGCGACAACTCTGTTCGCCAGTTGGGATGTCCTTCTGCACTATCTCAGCTCGGGCGTACTGGATGTGACGACCCTGGCCACCTACCTGGTGTCATCGGCGAACATATTGCAAGCTAAGGTCACGGAGGCACCGTCCGCGTACGCATTTCAATTGTCTGAGATTGGCGCGACGTCACTATCAGTACTCGGCAAAGCAGCCAACGACGACCATCGGACATGCTCGACACTGTGGAAAGCGTTACGCCCTATTACACCATCCACGAAAGACCAGCTCAACAGTCTGCTGCATCTCGAGAGCCTCGCCGATCAGTTCGATTGCATATGCCGATCATTCGCGCTACCTCTGGACACGATGACTGAGCTTCACGTCTCCTTCGCTCGGACGCTTGCGCTTGCACAAAGCGGAGACCGAGATGCCACTCGATTGTCGACAGCACTCGACGTTGTAATGTCGGAGCAAGCCGGTCCGCTAACAGACACGGATGACGAGCAAGGCGCACACTTCGCGCACACTTTCCGCCGATTGCTCGAGAGGTTCGCAATGCTCCGTCTAAACGGACGAGAGCTGTCATCTCAGGAGCTGGCAAGACTTGAGATTCTAGCCTCCCGGAAGACTGACGCCGGGGTTCTTCGCGTTGTACAACAGAGCGAGCGAACAATACAAACCCAGCTGGGACTTTTACAGATCATCGTCGGACCGCTTCTTCAACGACTCACCGAGAGCCTTTCCAGTCCTACTACGCTTATCGAGCAGGTGCAAACGGTTGGCAATGTTAGCATGGGCCGGATGCGACTGCTGGAAGACGAAGTAGACCTGCTTGGTAAGGTTTTTGGTTCTCAAGCGCACAATTTTGAGCAACGAGATATTGACCTGCTTCAACCAACTCTGAGAGCACTGGTCACCTCTGTCCTGTCCGCGCTCAGTGGCGACGCAAGCGATGAAGAGTCACGACGCTCTGCGAGGCAGCTGCTGAAATGCCTTGCGCAGCCTTCCGACAGCACTGTCAACGGCCACAGCTATGGCGACCTAGGAGAGGGTGCGCCCGCAAACGTGGACGAGAAGCTACGCTCGGCATTTGCCAAATTCGACTTGGCTATATCGTACCTCTCCAGCGATACAAATTCTGCCAATGAATCACAAGCCGTGGAATCCTGGGCAGCATTTGCGGTGGCCTGTATCCAGCTATATGTGCCGACCACACCATTCGATCCAGCTCTTGAGGTGCGCTTCCGGCACGATGCCCTCCATACAGCACGGGAGCAGTTGCGCAGCCAGCTGGGAGCACTCCGCGCATTGAGGCGTGCTCTGACAGGCAGAGCCGAGACCTTACGACTCAGACTTCTCGAAGAGGAGCTTTCTACTTTGGGCGGCGGTCCCCCAGCCGACTCCACATATCGACCACAAGTTTCCCGTTTCTCCGAAATGAGAGCTGAGCTTCAGTCGCTGATGCGCATCATCGAACCTCTTACTTGCGATGCAGGCTCCTCAAGACGACATTTCCCGCTGGGTGACGGCGTTGTCACAAACCTCGTACGCATCCGGTCCCGCTTGTCGTGTGACTACCGGGAATACGATGACTTCGTGAGGCCGATCGTTGGCTTCATCGACTGCCTTTTCATTGCTCAGACCCTCTCGATGCAGGAGTGGGAGAGAGATGCCTCGGGCTCATCGGTGCTCTACTCCGACACCTTGATACCTTTCGCAAGAGCGACTTGGCAGACATGGAGAAATGACCGCACCTTTCTTGACGCGGTCTCCGGTGTGCGCACACTGTCTGACAGACTCTACTGGCTCCGTGCAGTAACGACACGCTCGTCAATACTGCCAATGAGTAACACTTCCAGTCTTCACGATGCCACGGAACGCATATTCCATCAGACCTACTTGCAATGGAGGTCGGAGTTGCAAGAAGGCCAAAAGCAGAGTGCCGCAAAGTCCAGTTTGTACAAATACAGAGGACAAGACGAGCAAGATGACGAACCATCGGAGGAAGAGCTCGATGAGCTGTTTCCTGGACAGGCTACGCTTACTCCTGGTGAAAAGCAGGTCCGCCAGCAAAAGGCGCAAGATGCAGCGCATATTGTTGCCGGGCTCCATGCTCTGTTGTTTCTGCCTCAGAGCGATGAAGATGTACGCATCCTCGACCTCCTGCTCGACTGGCAATTAGCCACACCTGAACGTCAACGCTCAAAGCTGGACCGGCACACGATTCCTGCCTTCTTCTATTCGCTTGGACTCTGTCGTGCTGATCTCACTGGGACTGCAAACGCTCGAGGAAAGTACAACATATACAAAGATTCCAATATCCCACAAGCGAAGGCGCTCGTCGAAGCTATCAACTCGATAAAACGTCAATTCAATAAGCTGCACGAAACGTTTCCAGACCATGCTACACCCCTCGACGTCCTCCGCTTGAGCGAAGACACGCTGCAAGTTCCGCACTCAACACCACTTGCACAATTACTACCTCGAGTTGAGAAGTTGCACGCTGCTGTGACTCAATGGCAGTCGATCGCTAGCCGTGAGTACAACGTTTTAGACGTCCTTGAGCGCCTCACGAGTTTGATTGTGAACTGGCGGCAGCTTGAGCTTTCCAGTTGGGCAGGGCTCTTTGACAACGAGTGGAAGCAGTGCGAAGAAAACGCCGCCTCGTGGTGGTACATCGCGTACGAGAGCATCATTGCTTCAGCCTCAGAAGACGATAGCCAAGCAGAGAGACAACGCACACTGCAAGAATTGCTCCAAGCACTCGGAGAGTTCATGGCCTCCAGCGGACTGGGCGAGTACCGGGCTCGCCTTTACATACTGCGAGCCTTCGAAGCCCACCTTTGCACCCACAGTCGAAGCGATCAGCGCTTTGCAGCACGGTACCACGCACTCAAAAACTTCAACAGCTTTTACGATCGCTACTCCGCCAAGGTGGTCGAAGGTCTCGCACACGGAAGACAGGTGCTTGAGAAAGAAGTCAAAAATGTCATCCAGCTTGCCAGCTGGAAAGATCGCAACGTTGACACTCTACGGCAGAGTGCACAGTCTTCGCACCGGAAATTGCTTCGTTTGGTGCGCAAGTTCCGAAGGTTGCTTGCCCAGCCTGTTTCTCAGCTACTCGCTACAGATCTGCCGACTGCCATAAGCTGTAAAGTAGATCATCACGGTACCAGTGGCCACATCGACTGGGCTGGAGTTCTCACTACCCCGATCGAGACGATCGAGCTGGCAGCATGGCACGATCGACCCCAACGTTTCCGCAATGTGGAAGCAACTTCTCGTGCCGTATCAACAAAGCTGGCGCAAGCCTTCCAGAACATCAACTTCTCCAGCCAGCTGGTCGCGTTCTCCGATGAACTTCAAGAGGCCATTCTGGACCTGCAGAAAGCGACTCCTTCCATTCTTACAGACAAGAACAAAGCTTTGGTCAAAAGCCTCAAGACCCGCAAGCGTCGAGTCCTGGCTGATGTGCTGCGGGATCTGCGCGCCATGGGCTTTCAAGCCGCAGTGAGCGACGATGTCCTTGCTCGCCAAAGAACAACAAGCGTAGTCCTGGCAAACTTGCCAGCGCTGCAACATACAGAAGCTCTTCCGGACTTACAGACTGCGGAGCATTCGTTCCATCGTTTCCTTGCCATGATGCCTGCGGCAAGGGAGGGCGCAAAGACGCCTTCGGATGAGCTCACACCTGCCGAAGTGTCTCGCTGTCAAGCCCTTCTCGAAAGTATCCTGGACGCCACCGTAGCACAGCACACCGCTCTCGCGTCTGCCATCCATGACCTCGAACAGTTGCAAGTGCCTCTGCGTGAGCTTTGCAACTTTGGCCAGTCAACAGATATTCGCCTCAATACAGGCACCTCGAGCGTTGTGGACCGAATTCCTCAGGCATCAATGCTGGGATCAATCCTTGGTGCTGCGCAGACGATCCTGGTAGATCAACAGACTCTATCTGGTCACGACTACTCGAGCATTATAGAGGATATGGCGAAGCAAGAAACTCAGCTCGCACAAGTCCTTTTCAATGCTGGGAGGCTACCGAAACTACCTTCGGGGCTACAAGCCAATTGCCATACTGAAACGTCCGCGGACTTTTACACCGTTCTCCAAGATGTGCGATACGCGACCAAGAAGGCGGTTGACCTCATTCCAGAAGTCGAACCTGTGGTGTCACACGTGCTGCAATGGGCTGAAGAAGCAGACACCGATGACCTTCAGTCAACGAATGGATTTGTAACGACCAAAGCTAGTCGCTGGGTTGAAAGCATGCTCGATATACTCGACAGAATACTTGTTGCGACACAGCAAGTGGACCAGGCAACATCTGAAGCAAGAGAGAAGGAGGTCGTTCAGCGACTTGCAAATCAGCAAAGCATGTACTATGCCACCACAAAATCACTCCAGGTTGCCAAAGTGACAAAAGACATCGCTACGCTGGCTTCGGCGCTTGCACATCTCGATCACGAGGGCACGTCGCTCACTACTCTTACATCGATGGTGCACGTGGTCGCTCCCATCTTTATTGCTTACTACAACTCCCTCTGTGATTTGCTAAAAGTATGCTGCGCGTGCTACGGTCAGCTTAGTCAGGCTGGCTGTATGCTTGCAAAGTCCTTCGTGCAGCTTTGTGAGCGAGGGTTCTGTTCGCCTTCGGAGAAATCGCAGGACAACTCTGCTCAGAAAGGGGATATGGAAAGTGGAACTGGTCTCGGCGACGGCGAGGGTGCGGAGGACATCAGCAAGGACATCGGAGATGACGAAGATATATCAGAATTGGCCCAGAGTGGACAGCAGGACTCGAAGTCGGATATAGAGGACGAGAAAGATGCGGTGGATATGGCGGATGAGGATCTCGAGGGCGAGCTTGGTGAAGGCCCGACCGAAACGGGCAGCGTGGTTGACGAGGGAGAGGATAACGAAGGAGACCAAGATGTAGACGAGCAGGCCGCTGACGAAGATATCGGCCCTGGCGCCGTTGACGAGAAGATGTGGGATGAACCCAACACGGACGATCGCAACCAGAAGGAAGCAGACAGTGGGAAAGGGAAAGTGGCTCAGGACGATAACACTGCTGCCACCGAGCAGGGACAAGAAAGCCCCAGCCCAAATCAAGACGATAACATGCCGGACGCTGGACAGAACGAAGCAACGCTTGACGACGAAACCGGTCCAGAGCAACAGCCCACCGATCAGCTAGATCCCCACGCAGGTGAAGAGCAGAATCTCGAGCTGCCAGACGACATCGTCATGGACGGCAACAAGGATGCGGACCCGGATGATTCAGATCTTGATTCCGTTGGTACTGAGGAAGGACAGGAGGAAGAGCCGTCTGCTGTGGAGTTGAACAACCGGGACCAGATCGAAGGCGATGAAGATGACCTCAACAGTGAAGACATAGAGCAAGAACCTGAGGATAATGGGCAAGCTGATGACGCGGCACAAGAAGAACCTGCGGAAGAGGACGGCGAGAACGATGATCTATTAATGCAAGAGCGGCCTCTTTCCACGGAGCCTCTGGACGATGATGTGACTGGTGCTGAAGAGGGCTCTGGTGGTGAGAAGGCCGATGCAGCCAAACCGAGACCTGGAACTACGCAAGATATGGAAGATGCTGTAGAAGAGCCGCAAGATGCAGACAACGACGCATCTGGTCCTGGTGCAGGAGCAACAGAAGGCGCTCGCGAAAAAGCCAATGATATCCCGGACGATACTCCTGACGATCGGTTGAGGTCCAGCTTCAAACAGCTCGGCGACATCATGGAGCATTGGTTCGATCAACACCGCGATATAGAAGCTGCTCCACCTTCTGGCGGCCAGACCGACAATGAGCAGCCAGACCTCTCTGCATCACGGTTTGAGCATCTGCCGGACGAGGGTATGGAGGCAGATGCCCAAGCTCTTGGTACAGCCCCGATGGATCAGTCTGCGCCTCTCAACAGGGAGAACGCGGTGCCGGCAGACGAGCAAGAGCAGCACACCCGAGACCACGATCGGTTCCTCGATGACCTCGACGAGGAAGTGGAGCAGACACCACAGGATGGAGCAGCAGAGAGAAACCGTGACACTGCCGCCCTAGAAACCGGACAACCAACCTCGCTTGTAGGCGATTCCAACCGGATGGACACGGATATTGTCATGGCTGACGATGTCACCATTGAGGACTCAGACGAAGTAGAGGACATGGACGAGAAGCTTACCAATACCCATCTCTCGCCCGAGGATGTCGGCGTTGAGCTGCCCCTGGAAGACGCTCAGAGGCTGTGGGCGAAGCACGAAGACAGCACCAGGAATCTTGCTCTTGTGCTTACCGAACACCTTCGCCTCATTTTGCACCCTACGCAAGCCACCAGGATGCGTGGCGACTTCCGGACTGGCAAGAGACTAAATATCAAGAGAATCATCCCCTATATCGCATCGTCGTACAAGCGAGACAAGATCTGGATGCGCCGGTCAGTGCCTACCAAGCGCTCTTATCAGGTCATGCTCGCGATCGACGATTCAAAGTCCATGGCCGAGAGCGATTCCCAAGAGTTAGCATTCATGACGCTCGCGCTCATTGCAAAGAGTATGTCCATGCTCGAGGTTGGCGAGCTAAGTGTAGTTGGGTTCGGAGAGCAAGTCAAGGTCGCACACGACTTCAGCACGCCTTTTACATCGGATGCTGGCTCGCGCATACTCCAGCAGTTCACGTTTTCGCAGAGCAAGACGAACGTGCAACGGCTGCTCACGGAGTCCATCGAAATGTTCCGCGCAGCACGACTCAAGGCTGCTGGATCTGCCAGTGATCTTTGGCAGCTTCAATTGATCATCTCGGACGGTATCTGCGAAGATCATCCTGCGATCCGCCAGCTGATTCGTCAAGCTCATGAGGAGCGGATCATGGTCGTGTTCATCGTCGTGGACCCAGCTACACTGTCACCGGGCGTTGCAAGCGGAACCAAGCAGAGCATACTAGACCTTCAGACCGCCGAGTTCGTCAAAGATGCGATGGGCGAGATGCAGCTGAAGATGAACAAATACCTTGACACCTTCCCATTCCGGTACTACTTGATAGTACGGGATCTGCAAGATCTGCCTGGTGTGCTCGCGGGAGCCTTGAGGCAGTGGTTCTCGGAGACGGTAGATTCAGGTACTTGAGCATGTAGAAAGTGTAGAAACAACGTGTATAGCTGTATGATAATTTAATCACTCGCAGTGTACTGACTTCTTCGCAACCGCTCGCCGTATTTGTCCAGCAGGAATGGGACTGGTACAAGTGTTGTGGCGATGAAGCCTGAGCTCAGAAGAGAAAGGGTTAGCACGACCTCACACATATTCTCATTCATCGTTGATTTACCTAATAGTGATGTGGCCCATCCTGCACCAAGCCCTTCGTACATCTGTACCACGAAACTGTTGTTGCCGAATTAGAAAATGTCGCCGTCAGTGGAAGTGGAGACCAGAAGGTCTCTGCCGTGTAGACAGCTACACCGCTGCTGTGATACCTACAGTGGGAACGTGAAAGCAGCCAGGTATCGGAGAAATGTACAGCTGCTCCAGGCTGAAGCAGAGTATTGGGCTCCGTAGACATCAGGGAAGTAGAGAGCCGTAGCGGTGAAGATGAGCAGATTACCACAGCTGAAAAACCCTTCTGCGATCACCGGCGAGATCCAGTGTACGTCAGGCTTTGCCGTCCATGCGAACCAGAAGAGCCTGCTCACTTGTTAGCAGAATCTGCAGAATGTCTTCGACAGGCGACGACCTACGATATTGGAAACATTGGTGCCCCGATCTTGGCTATGATCAGCCTCTCCTCGGGTGCCATATTGGCAGTGCTATCGCCTTCTTTCGCGGTTCTAGACTTTTTGGCCCAGTAGAACTTGTAGATGTATAGAACGATCAGAAGGCCAACAATGCTTCCAACAGCTTGTCCGAGGTACGTTAGACCTGTAGAGCCGATTCCGAAGCCGTAGACGTTCTCGAAGCTGGTGGAAGAGCATTAGCATATCAGCTCATTAAGGAATGACCCGCCTGGACTTACACCCAGGAGAACGCAGCAAAGAAAGCGTTCAGCAGTCCGAAGTTGAAAGCGTTATAGATATCGAACAAGGCAACGATTGGTTCGGTGAACATCATGGAGATCGGTCGTGAGATTGTCTTGGTGACAAAATGCTTCAAGTTCTGCGATGCTGACGTCTTGAATTCGGGAGGAGGTTCGATTCCCAGTTTCTTCGCACGACGCTTGAGCAAGACTGACTTATAAGACTCGGACATAGGGACAGTCAGAATGAAGGCGAACGCCAGGCCGAATGAGATGACCCATTGGGTCCATCGCCAGGACTTCGCTTCGGTCACGTAACCACCAACAATCGGTCCGAAGACTGGGCCCATCTGGACCATCGTAATAAAGATGGCAACGGGCCCGCCTCGCTTTTCTGGAACCAGGAAGTCTGAGACCATGGCCGTGCCGATGCTCAAGCCCGGGCTTGCGAAAAGGCCAGCGAAGAAACGGCATATGACCAAGGAAGTGATGTTTTGTGAGAAGCCTGCTCCCAGGGTGAATACAGCTAGACCTGGCAAGGCGCAGATATATACCGCTTTTCTGCCGAAGGTCTCGCTGGATGGACCGGCTATGATGGGTCCGAAGGACAGGCCGAGGAGGTAAAAGACGAACGGAAGAAGTGCAATTTCTCGAGAGACGTGGAACTCCGCCATGACTTGTGGTATACCTGGAGTGTAGACTGATGATCCGAAAGGGCTGCGAACAAGCAGGAAGTTAGACTCTGTTTGTACAGTCGAGTAAATTGGATCTTACCACAAAAATGCTATCGCGGTCGGTATAGCACAATGGTAGAATTTCTTCCGTCCCGACCAGTTCCTCGGGTTTCCCTTGTACTTGTTAGCATTGTATGACATTCGCTGACATCGGTGGAGATGGAATACGGAATCGTCCGGTCCATCCCAATCCTTGACCTCTGTTCGCTGCTCCGCAGTCTCCAGATCACTTGGGTTGCCCATATTCGGTCAAACCACCAGTTGAGTGTTCGGGAGTTCCAGGACTTGATTTACGGTATCTCAACTTATACGACAGACTCCCACGCCCTGTCATGATGGGACCTGCTCGTTATAGGTGCGACGAAGTTGGAAAAACCACTTTCGGGAATAGTGCCGCCGAGTTCGTCTAATCGGCAAGGACGGCACGTCACCGTCAGATCGTCCCGTATCCATATATCTCGGCCTTGAGTGTCGGCCTTGGAGAACGATATAGGAAACTATATATCCGAGATGGATGAGTTCGGGTTACCTTAGAAAAGTCTGGGACTACGACAATGGAGAGGTTCTACGTTGGCCATATGGCGTTCTGGTCGACTCATCATTGTCGCGGATCGCGTAGATAGACCGGTGGACATGTTCGTTCTCGTTGGTGGTCCTACTCGGAACTCAGGCTACATGAAAAAATGGCAAAAGGGAAATATCATCTCCATATCCGTAGATACAAGATACTCGGACGGGGTATCGAACCCCGGACCTCTTGCGTGTGAGGCAAGCTGTGATTTGAAGATCAGCGGCTGCCACCGGTTAGGAAGGAAAGTAACCCTTACCGTCATACCGCTAGACCATCCGAGCGAGCTCAATTTTACATGAGTAATTCTGAGCATGATCGTTGTGTCGGTAAATATAGCTTTGCATTTATGCTCAGGTATGCCGAGACGATCGTGTAGGGCGTTTTTCCATCTTCACTTCATCTTCACTCGATGTCCGTGCGTTACAACCTTACTTCTACCTCACCTGTTGGCAGTATCAATCTACCACCATGCCAAGGCCACGAGCTAGTTCACATATCATATCGAAACGATGTCATTCCATCCTAAACTCTCAAGGGTATCTAAACAAGATCACTCTCCGTCCTCCCCAAATGCACCCGACCCACCAGCGCCGAACATCGAACCATAACGCACAGTTACCTCCCAGGAGGATACCCGGACGGCTGACCAGCCCCATACGCGCCGCCATACGGCTGGTAGCCCTGCTCCACCCTCCCAGTCCCACCGAAGACGTCCCACTCCGGCTCGGGCGGCGGACCTTGCTGTTCCGCACTCATCCTGAAAGCCGGATGCAGCCCACCCGCAATTCCTTGAGCCCCCGCACCCGCTCCAGCAGCCGCAGGAGCCGAGCTCGCAGGGCCGTAGCCAGGGTGGTAAGGTCGTGATGACGAGACATCGTCTTCGTCTGACGAGCGGAAGCCGGAGGACTTCATGTCGCCGTACTCGTAACCACCACCACCAGTCGCGGTACCGGGAGCAGGCCGTCGTGGCGGGAGCCGCGGTTTATGCTGTGTAGGGTTCGCCCTCGGGTACGAGTTGGCAGGTGGGGCGTACTCATCCTCGCTATACGTCCGATAAGGACTCGCACTCGGCATCCGCCCCATCCTTGCCTCATGCCCTAGCAAGCCCGCCCGATCATCCTCCGCCAACGTCCCGCTCCTCCCTCTCCCCACGTCACTCGCCATCCCACCCCTCAGCTCTGTCGCCGCCTCCCCAGTCCCAGCATAAGTCGGTCCGCGATAATCCATCGCGACATCTATTCCACCACTCTTAGCAGCAGTCTGGTAGCTCATGTCGTCATGCCTCTTCCTGATTCCCACGAACAGCCACCTAAGCCCTCGCGCAGTCATTTTGACGATATCCCAGGGGTTGAACGCATCTGCCAGGGCGTAGAGTACACCCTTGTACTTCATCTCGCCAGATTCACCACCGCTGTATCCCGTCCCAGGGACGTTGAGAGGGTCCTTGTAGGAGTGCTTGAGCGAGTAAGGTTTCCAGGGAAAGGCGAAGATATGCATGACAGCGAATATGGCCATCTCGATGCAGAGTAGGACGCTGGGGATGCCGACTTTGATGTCCGGGTAGGCCAGGGTTTTAGTTGGTTGAAGAGGGCCATTCGTTGAGGAGAGGAAAGATATCACGATCTGAGCTTTCGTTAGCATGTGTTCATGAACGGTAGGGTGGAAACATCGGCGTACCCTCTGCCAAAATGAAAAGAAGATAACCAGCTTGATACACAGAACCTTGAGGAATGGTTTGTGCTCTGCCAGATCGCCCTTCAGCTGGATGTAGAACTGGATCAAGCAGAACATCGCAATCGTAACCGACGCTGCTTCAAAGACCTGCACCCAGATATGCGCGAAAGCCGGCGACAGGCTAGACTCGCAGTACACATTGAACAGTTGTGTGATCACCGCAACAATCGTGAACAGCACTCGGATGAGGCAGTACTGGAACACACCAATCCATATCACCTACACCACTTGCATTAGCACACCGACCCTGCCCATTACGGAGAACGATATACTCACATTAAACCAAGTCAACCCACTCCTCGGCTTCCGAAACGGCCCCTTATTCTGCCCGCCGGTACACAACTGCAAACCAAAAACTCCCCAAAACCAATTCACCGGCACAAGAGTCCTGAAATAATCCTTCTGATCATGCAAATTCGGCGCAATATAATGACACAACAGCGTGAAGAAACTGCTTATCGCGAACGCCTCATAACATCCCTCCAGAATATCGTAATAGATCGCGTGCTGGTACTCCAGATAGCTCAGGAAGCTGACCACGCTGTATATGGGTATGAGCAACAGTATCCGGATGATGTGTCGCTGCTCGTAGGGTTTAAGGTAGTGTGTCGCGTGCAGGAAGATGAGGGTGAGGCCGATCAATGTGGCTACGCCTCCGAAAACCGCGCTCAAAAAGAGGCCGAAGTGGTGAAAGGTGAAGCCGCGCCAGAGGGGGACCTCGACGATGTCGCGCTCGGTGCGGCCATCGTGGCAGACGGGCATGGTGTCGGGCTATGTGAGTGAGTCGCGCGGGCTGCCTGCCCGGGTGGGAGTGGAGTGCGCTTCGAGTGCGCGCTGTACGATCTCTCCGCCCAGGTATTCAATTCGCAGCTTGGAGATGCTTGTCCCGCTCTTGACCTTCGCGCTCGCTCTTGTATGTCTCGGCGAATGCTTAACGACTCCTGCCAAGGTCAGTCAGCGTTGGTTCGCGGCTGGCGTCAGCGGACGGCGCTTCTCCACAACGTTGCAGATCGCCATCTGGCGCTAGTGTTTCGTGTCGAACAACTTCCCGAGTTTTAAAAATTGAGATCGTCGTGCGGCCCACGAGACAGATCGCAGTATACAGTAGTAGGTATGAGACTACCAGAGGGCAGATGGGCGGAGACGTGCGGATACGTGACGACGAGAAACACAGTCGATCAATCATAACTCATCACTGCAAGCAAACACCGCTAAACACAACCCTATTTATGTAGCACGACAACACCAGTCTGAAGCCTAACCATATAGCCACCTCTGACGCTTGATCTAGTATTCCGATCATAGAACTCTCACATCGCCATCCTCATCAACCCCTCCGGAGCAACACCGACCCTCTCCTTCGCGAGAAGATCCACCAGCAACGGACTCGGCTTGTTGTCCCTGCCACCACCCCTCAACGTATCCTGCGTCTCCTTGTACGCCTTCACCGACTTCAGGTACCCATCGAACAGGTAGCTCGAATCCAGCGGCCCACCCTTGGCTTCGGGGTGGAACTGCGTAGAGAAGATTGGGCGAGACTTGTGGATCAGACCTTCGTTGCTGCCATCATTGAGATTCGTGAAGTACTCCTTGAACTCCTTCGGGAGCGTCGCAGGGTCGACTGCGTAGCCATGGTTCTGCGAGGTGATGTGGCACTTGCCGGTGTTTAGATCGAGGGCTGGGATGTTGTGCGCGCGGTTGCCGTACTTCATCTTCGTGGTCTTGGCTCCGACGGCGAGGGCAACGAGTTGATGACCTAAGCAGATGCCCATGATCGGGATCTGGCTCGAGTCCATCAGTGCGCGGAGGTTGTCAGAGGTAGCACGGCAGTGCGTGGGGTCGCCAGGACCGTTGGAGATGAAGACCCCGTCGAAGTGGTGCGCCGTCTTGTGGATCGGGTAGTCGAATGGTAGGCAAGTGACACTGGCTCCACGGGAAACAATGCTGCGGATGATGTTCTCCTTAACACCACAGTCGATAAGAGCGATGTGGGCATTGCCGTGCGGCGAAGGTACGTGAAAGGGCGCCTTGGTCGACACCTTCTTAACGAGATTGATGCTGGCGGGATCTTCGTATGCTTCGTCTTCATCGGCGTCGTACTCCTCGCCAACCGTGATCTTGCCGAGGGACGAGCCTTGCTCCCGGAGATGCGTGACAATGGCACGAGTATCGACACCAGAGATAGCCGGGATGCCCTCTCGAGCACACCACTCAGCCAAGCTCTCCACTGCCGTCCAATGCGAGTATTGCAATGCCACATCTGCCACCACCACTCCACAAGCCTGGATATTTGGGCTCTCGAAGTACTTCAGCAGCCCATATTCGTCCCTCGCTGCTGATGGTACGCCGTAGTTGCCAATCAGTGGCTGCGTGAAGACCAGGATCTGACCACGGTAGGACGGGTCGGTCATGGACTCTGGGTATCCCACCAGAGATGTCGTGAACACAGCTTCACCGCTGATGTTCGCCTTAGCACCAAAGCTCTTGCCATGGAAGATTGGCCCATCCTTGATCGTGAACGTTGCAGGTTCGAAGGCCGGCTTGGTTGCGCGTATGGGTCGCGGTGGTGGTGAACGTGGTGTGCCGCTGACAACACTGGCCCTGAAGCGGACTTGAGTAGTAGGCTTGAACGCACGTGCAATGAAGCTCGATGTTGGCTTCAGCACCGTTGGGGTGATTCGTGTGAAAGTCATGGTAGTCATGTTTCGAAGATTGTAGTTGTCCTTGTTATCTCAAGGACGGTCGTTCAATTTGCAGACGCCTTCCAAAGGTGGTCGGAAATGTAGTCTGGGGAAGGCACGCTGTCAGCCATTGCCTTCACGCATGCGTAAGAGCACAGGTGAGAGTGACAGGTGATCAAGCAGTAGATAGGGCGCGGTGGCTCCTATCTCTACACGGCTGTTTGCAGTGCATTGGGCAGGCGGTGTGCGTCATACCTTGCGAAGTGAAGATTGTGGGAGCAGTCATGAAGCCTTCGGTATGCGGCTTAGGCCAATGGCAAGAGTTTCAACCTCTACGTGTGCATGGGGAGCACTGTCGTCGTGTGGAACAGTGTCGTCGGTGAAGTCGTTACTAAAAGGATTGTAAAGAGGTTGTTGCTCGACAGAGATAGCAAAGGAAAAATCGGTCTGTGCAAAAGCTTCGCCTAGATCGGCGAGATAGAGAGCGCGTTGTGATTGGCTGGAAATCACGTTTTATTGACTTCACGTGTCAATCGGGTCAAACACATGGGATGAACGCGCGAGCACGCTTTATAGAATGCTCCTAGCAGAGCTGAGAAATATGACTTCGACCTGAATAACGATCGCAGACTGTTTTCTCCTTGCTTCAAACGATGCCGCCAACGACACACCAAGCGTCATGTGAGCTCGGTGTCGTGAACAGAGCTCGGAGAGCAATCCAACCCAGCTGTCAGTCAGTAGTTCCCCATCGTACGTTGGTGAGTGTTTTCATGTAGATCAGCAGGCCTTGGGCTACCTTTGAGAGCATCTCGGCCATACTCACGAGCGATCCCTCTGAATGTACGGACCTCAACAGTGTTCTTGGACAATATCTTTCCTTGTCAACTTCCTCGTAGATGGCAACGATGTCGAGTCCAGCTGAGCTCGGCTCATACAGGTTTGACCGGTCGAGATGTGTCTCAAGCACCAAGACTGGGAGGCTGCTTAGTTTATCAGCATTACGACGTGTACTGAACTTCGGTGCAGAGAAGTGTTCGTGTTCGTATCTGTACGTCGCGAGCAATGGTCTCGAATATCTAATATATTATGAATGCAAGGAAGAGTTCAGAGAATGCAGTCCGCACACGACTCATGTTTTGATCGCATGCTGTTCAAGTCTGCGTTGTCAACATTGACCAGCGACGCGCGTAGAGAGGAGACGAAAAGAGAAGATGAAGCAAAAGAATCAAGCAAGGCTCACTATCGCATCTTCACCGGGATGCGAAGGGGTGGAACCTTGAACGCGAAACATATGGTGGACACTTGCCTAGTTCCCATTTTGATCTCATCAGAAGTGTGGCATTGTACGTTCTCGGGCTTCGATAGTAAGCCCGGTGTACAGTACAGTTGTCGTAACAACGTTCCACAGGACCGAAGCTAGGTTACTGTAGGCTGTGCGCGATGCGTCGAGGTCGACATGCTCAGTAACGGCGATTGCGGTCCACCACGCATCATTCGGAGATCAGAGTCAAGAACCCAACCGCTGTCCGGCGGCATTCGTAGGCAAGCTACTGAGTAAGCACGACTATACTGCTGCTTTGGGTGGCCTTGGGTGGAGATCCAGAGACAACTGCCGACATCGAAACGTTGTCGATCTCGAAATCTCGAATGGCCGCCACATCGAGATCTGGGAGCGGATGTTGTTGAAGTACGGCTCTACACTGGGGAGATGCTGCACTCGACCTTGCGGGCGGCATAGAATCGCCACCTGGGAGGCGTGCAGCTCGCCAGCATCGTTCGACAGTGATATCGTAGCGACATTCGCATTGTGGCATGCTTATCAGCAGAACCTTGCAGCGCTGCCATCGCCGGCATGCAGCAAGAGCATCGGCGCAGGTTGATATCAGAAGAGGAAGGTTGTTCTCCGCAACCAAGACGGCCGTTCGGAATCCAGCCAGCTCGTAAGATACCTGAGTACCTTCTCAGATCGTAGGAATTCTCCGTCCAATCTGCACACCCCGCAATGGATCTAGAGCTAGGAACTGTTCATGCAGATGCATGAGCTAGCCTTTTGAGCCGCAATGCTCACCTCCACGAATAGAGAAAGAGGTTGGGAGCTCACCAAATGCAGGTCGGGTGAGAGAAAGTTGCTGCATCGTCGTCAAGCTGGCAGGTCGCGAAAAGTCATGATGCAACATCAGGAAAGAGGTGGCGGGATATGCAAGGCCAGGCCTGCGTCTTCTTATCTTACCGCATCGTTCTCGAGTGCTCGACCCCGCTGGGAAAAGGTGTCGAGCTTCCTGCATTGGCGATAGCACGAAATAGATATTCCGAGAAGGCGTCCTGCAGGGCGAAGCTTGACCCTGCGGAGGTGTGGGCGGGAATGCTGGAGGTGTGTGAGCACGTTGTGCGACGACATAGCTTCTCCAGCTCTCCAATATATGGATATTCTATGTTTCGTCCATTGTGGAGGGTGACGTTCCCGTGGGGTTGCGCTGTGGCGTGTTGTATTTGCGTCATGCACCACCTACATGCGAGGTTAGGTCGTAGGTACCGGAACTAGGTGCGCTGGAACTACTGCAGGCAAAGACAACACAAAGTGCAGCTCATGCCGCGACCGGGAAGATCTAATCGCCGAGAGAGCACGGGCGACGCCTATCTTCATCACAGACGTCGTCTTTCGTGCTTTAGCTTTGCCGCCATACTGCATGGAGCTGGCCTTCTGCTCCACCTAGCTGCAGATCCTCTTTTCCAACGTCTTCCCGCACGATTGGCGATTGGAAGAGCGGTTAGGTTGGGGAGAGCAGGAGGAGTTGCATCTCACTCTCCACATCTCCTCCTCGACGACCGCTTCTTCCATCTCTTCCTACCGAGTCCCTCGTTCCACCTCAGTGTGCTCTACCCGCCCACGACTCTTCTACGTCGCAGGCCGCACGCAGTTCCACTCGCTTGATCTTTCTTACAGACCTAAATTCGACCTCATCACCATCGACTTTGCAGGGACAAAGTGTGCCGCGTTTTCCGAACTGTACCTGTCATCGATCGACCTTTACGTTGTATTGACTACATCGCCACTGCTATCAATCATCTAATACCACATCGAGCCTCAACCCGATACTTCGATACTCCGTCAGCCTACATCGAGCCCTCACACGCCAGGCCATTGGAAAGATCACCTCGTGAAGAGCCATTGGGGCTGCGAGGTGAAAATTACGACTTGCATGAACATCACCAAAGGTGCTCATAGCGGCTGAGCTACTGGAAACCAAACAATACCCCCATGATGGCCAGAATGAAGATACAAGGGATGCTGCCGTTCCGGACGGTACTGGCAGGGATCATGTTGATCAATATGGCTGCCGCCCAAAACCCAAGCGGCATCACGCAGAAATACTGCTCGAATCAGAATACTGGTTCGGGCTTCTCGGCTGGTAAGTATTGGAACGATCGTAATCCTTGCTACCGAGAGTCTGTCGGCCGTCGCTAACACCGCCACAGTTTTCGACAGATACCAGTCAATGGGAGCGTGCTCTGGAACGTGCAGAGCCGAGTACGCCTTCGCAGTGGTGCAAGGGAACGGTTGCTGGTGCTCTAACTACATCCCGGCGCAACAGTCAGACGTCCACGGTTGCGACGCGTCCTGTCCTGGATACCCAGGCGACTGGTGTGGCAACTCTGGCTCAGGCATGTATGGCTACATTGCACTCGACAAGCAACCATCTGGTACCGCAGGAGCGAGTTCGCAGCAACCACAAAGCACGCCATCAGTAAGTACCTGAGAATCTTGAGAGATTCTTAGCCAGTCGCTTTTACTAATGGCTTGCAGTCGCAACCTCAAAGCTCAAGTTCACCACCTCCACCCACTTCAAGTTCACCACCTCCACCCACTTCGAGCTCCGAGCCGAACACCGTGAGTATATACTCAACGATCACCAACGTAAGGACCGAGAAGCCTAGTGTCGTGACATCTTATGTTACTCCTGTAGGACAGCACCTTTCATCTTGCAGTCTGCCTGGAGCAATAAGAGCCGTTTCTCAGAAAACTTGCTAACATTTCCTTGATAGACACCACAATCATCGAGCGCACCTCCTCCAGCGCCAGCGTCCTCTTCGACTACGAGCTCTATCACTTCGAGCGCCCCACCGCCCCCCGTCACATCAGAGACGCACTCGCCCAGCCCCATCATCCACACCCAAGTCATCACGAGGTCCGGCTCAGTAGTCACACAGACCGTCACCACCACACCTGTCGTCATCGCTGGCGGGAACTCATCTGCCGAGCAACAAATGAAAGCGAAGTCAGGCCTCTCGTCAGGCGTTGTCGCTGGCATAGTAATCGGCAGTTTACTCGGCCTCGCCGCTCTCCTCCTCGCGGCATTCCTCCTATACCGCCGTCGTAAGAGGTCCGATGCTGAAGCCGCTGCCGGCTCCACTCGTCCCAAACGCACCACCTCTGTTCTCAGCCGCACCGGACTCCTCTCACGTGGCCGTCCACAAAGCATGGCCGAGAACCCATTCGATAACCCGGACCCCTATGCTGCTGGTGCGGCCAGCGTACGGCACTCCGTACTGTTCGGTGCCGGCGCCACCATCGAGCCTAGCAGTCCGCTCGGCGGCAGCCAGGATAACCTCGGAGCCGGCTCTAGACGGCCCAGCAAACCGCTAGTTTACGACCAGCGACTGAACCCATCAGCGTTGTTCGCGAATGCGGAGGCGAATGGCAGTCGAGTGTCGATGCAAGATCAGCAGGATTATTCGCGACCGCTGGGCGTGGCGAATCCGGATGTGAGACCAAGTTTTGACTCGCGGATTTCGCGGTGACACGACTAAGCTGGGAAGCGCTTCGAGCTTGTATTTCTGAGACTATTATTCTTGATGACTTTACGCACACGAATGGGATAGCGAGGCGCATTGGCGTTGGCATGGCTGGGACCGGAAAAGCCAGTGGCATGATTTGGCCGAGGTGCGCTACGCTGCAGGCAAACGAGGGGATACCAGCTCGACCACACCTGTGCGTAATGAGGCAGGGCACAGGAGCGCTGTCTCATACCGGGCAGCATGGACGGAAGAGCCGATGTTAGGACGAACACGCCCATGTCATCGCAGACGAGACCACAGGAGACTACAATATATTTTATGTGAAGTGTAGCTGAGTGAATGTTAAAAGTAATCACTCCAACAATTCCAACTGCTCTAGTATCTGTCTTTCAAACCAGAGTCGGTCATTCTTTGTGTTCATGGTCGCGCTTGCACAAAGGCAACCGTCTTGGCACCCCATCTCGACTTCATCGTTGTCCAGCATCTTTCGTTCCAGAGGTCGAATGTGCCGCGCCAGGCCAGTATGGCGCAGCGGCAGTGATGTCGAGACAGGTGCTCACGCTGGCATGCTCGTTGGCCGCCACAAAAGCATAGGTGCCTGAGTTCGAGCGGTGAGTTTTCAGGCCGTCAGCCTCGTTGTTAAGTACCGCTGCACTTCTCTTTCTACTTCCAACATCCAGCTGCGCACCTCCTTTGCCTTCGTCGGGGCCACTGACTGTTGTCCGGGAGGGTGTATCGCTCGTGGGCCCTCGCACTCTGGCTTCTGGGAAAAAGGACAGTATCAGATGGGAGAGAATCTCTGGCAAATTATCAACACGTTCTAGCTGGGAACCTTGGACGCATGGCACGGAGCCTCTACTGGCAAACGCAAAAACGTGAGAGATATAATGTTCCTGTCGGTAAGCTTGCTCGGATACGGGTCCTTGACGAAAGATCGCGTGGGTTCCTCACCAGAGTATTCGCCGTCGAGCCACAGAACATGCACCGGACATGTAGATGTGCATGTTCGGTCGAAGGCTGCGTCGCGGTGGACAAGTATCTCAGGGACTCGATTTACCTTCGGCGTGAGTTTCAGCAAGTGACGATCGCTCCACTGTTCGTATGGTTCCTTTGCCGACTCATTAGTGCCAATTCGGAACTTTGGTCGCAGTTAGCACCTCGAATCATTCGATCGGCTGCCTTTGCATACTTTGGTCTGGACCACAGCTGTTGCAGTATCTACGGGTGCCGCATCTCATGGCCCAATGGCTTTCAACGGCAACGGTTTGTGGTGCAGGCGCATCGGATAAAACGATTCGAGAAACTTGTGCCGAACCTCATCGAGGCATATCAGGCAGCCAACATGGACATGCTTGCTTGGGTAAAGGGACCGATGCGAAGTATGATAAATGAGGTTCTCCAAGCTGAGCAACACGCACGAGACGTTTTCGAGAGGTTCGGTGTGGTGCTCAGAGACACGGAAGACGGAGATAATAGCGCCTCTTAAGCAGACACTTCAGATCGATTCGAGGAAGACGACAACGAGAATGATGACTGAGTGTATCATGACCTGAAGCCTGGATGGACACGTACACCAGATGTATATGCATACACCAGGCAGCTTGCACTGCAATTCGAATCGATCTCATTTCCAAGACCACTTCCACTTCTAAATAAGACGTCAAACATAAGACACCTTAACCCCCATCCCCACCGTCCTCGCCACACTGGCCCAACTCCTCTCCACCCCTCTTCTCAACTTCATCCGCAGATCTCTACGCGCAATCAAGATGAGGAAAGCGAACATGAACACAAGAAATCGCATCAGAACCATCGAGTTTTGCCCAGTCGTTAACGAATGGCTAAGCATATGCTGCAGACTGCCTATCGCCGAAGAAGCACGCCGGTACAGCGTCGGAGGCGGCTGAGGTCGAGGTCGAGGTTTCTTAGATGGTGGTTTCGAGGTGGGTTGTTGTGCAGAGGATGAAGAAGTGGGTCGAGGGGTAGGTGTAGCGGTTGGTTTCGAAATAGATGTCGTGCCGTTGGGCGGTGCTTTTGTCGTAGACGGGGGTTTGGGCTTCGAAGCAGCTTCGGCGACTTTTCGCTCCTCCTCTACTTTTCGAGTGACTTCTGCTTGCCGAGCTGCCTCCTCTTGCTGCTTTTGCTCTTCCATCTCACGTTCGCGCTGTTCTTTGAGCTCGCGCTCACGCTGTGCGGTACCATCTTTCTCCTCCTTCAGGTTCTGCAGCGCTGCTTGGAACGCTTCTTTCCGCTCTTCGTCGAGCATATCGTTTATATCGATGAATTGCTGCGCGTAGTCCCACTCACCGTTCGCGGGTAAGACATGTAGTGTGTACAACTCCAGTATCTTCAGTCGAATCGCCAACTGTTTTGGCGACGAAGAGCTGGTGGACATAGGCGTGCTCATCCCATCCTGGCCGAACGACAGATGCCCATTTGCGCCTCCTCCATCCGATGCAGCCAGATATGTTTCCAGTCGTTGCTGAGTGAGTCGTTGGTCTTGCATGTGTCCGAGAAAGAGCGTCGCGAGGTTCACCACCACATCCGCATCCACCTCTCCCTCATTCCCACCATAGCCGCGCTGGATTACCTCCTCCCAAACCGTCCCATCTCGCACCTTAGCCGCTAATTGCCGCCAAACCGTAGAGCCGAAGATCAGCTTGCCTTCCTCCTGCCCCAACTCTACGATCGCATGCAACAAGCTCAAGTAGAACACCCACACCTTCGTCCTCGTTCCTTTCGAGCTCTGCGCGATTAATGCCGGACCTGTCGCATCTCCGTTTGCCTTATTGTCGCCATCCAAGGGATCGTCTCCTGCGCCTTGTGGCGCAATAATCGGCTCAAGCGTCTCCAATGCCTCTTTGAACTGCTTGGTCAAGTATTGCTGCGTGGCCTGCTTGTAAGTCCGTACGATAAGGGAGTTGGTTGAGCGGGAGCTGGAGAGGCTGGAGAGCGAGGAGGAGAGGTATTGTGCGTTGAGGTTGTCCTGGTAGGTCATTGTTTCTGTTGATGAGGCCATGACTGCGATCGTTGTGTCGAGGAGTGAGGTCGGAGTGGAAGTCTACAGGTATAAGGTGGAGAGGCTGGTGCTGCTGCTTGAGGTCGGTCATTGATAGAGCCGAGGCTGGTGGCAGGACTAGCCGAGCACGTGTCGAAACGCGTTGACGCGATGATGGCTAGATTGACTTGAATTCATCATTCACTTCTACTCACATATCGGACTGACGACTAGGTCCGACACATAGGAAGTATATCATCGCGTTGAGACCGTCTGCGCCCAACGAGAGGCTCACTGCGAGTCGAGATTGCTTCTCCTGCATGCGAGCAAACAGCGCTTGTCTCACATCGACGGCAAGGCCTGAACCTCACATACCATCCGACTTCACTTGAGCATCATTGCTCCGGCAAGTACAAGTCACGAGGTTATCTCATGCCATCACAAGTCTCGTGATTATACCGTCTTCCTCGATCGAAGACTGACTCATCACTTCCTCTTCTTCATCCGCGTCATCCTTCTGCCTCCTTCAACATCTGCTGCCTCGTCCGCATTGAACCAAGCGCCTTTCCACCGCGACATCGTCTGCAGGTTCATCACCATGGAGGTCGACAAGGTCTCATTCTACCCGCTTCTGCTGGATATTCTCACGGATATCTCAGAAGCACACTTCGTCACCTTCGATCTGGAGCTATCTGGCGTCCCCACCAAGCAAGTTAGAAGCGGCAAGGACACCGGGAAGCCTTCACTTCAGGAACGATACCTCGAAAACAAGCATGCTGCTGAACGTTACCAGATTCTTCAGATCGGCCTCACTTGCGTGCAACAGGATATCGAGAACAAGAAGTACATCCTCAAGCCATACAACTTCGAACTCAGTCCCATCATCGCTGAATCCCGCCTCGATATCGAGCGCATCTTCTCGTTCCAATCTGGCGCTGCGGAGTTTCTGCTCGAGACTGGATTCAACCTCGCCGTGCCATTCGAGCGTGGCGTACCTTACCTCTCTCGGGATGAAACCCAGGAAGCCCGGGAGAAGCACCTCAGGCGTCAGGACCGGTCGGTGATCGCTGACATTCAAATCAAGCCCACTGAGACGGAGTCATTGGCATTCCTTCAGCGCATCCACGACGAGATCAATGCTTGGAAGAACTCACGTGCGTTTGATGCTCTCGATTACGTCAACATCAGTGCGGTGTGTCTGGAGGACCTCAAGGAGGACGACAATATTCCCGAGTTGTCGAGATTCGAGAAGCGTCTGGTTCACCAGCTCGTCCGTGCTGAATATCCGGAGCTCATCTCGATAGGAAAGCGAAGCTGCGTCCAAGTCATCCCTCTCGATCAAGAACGTGAAAAGAGCGTTGCTGAAGGCCGGATGCGTGACAATGAAAAGCGTATAGCACGCCAGAAAGGCTTCCGCTGGATCATCGAGGCACTCCGCGGCTCCGACATCACTGGCATCGATCTTCGCGAGTGTGCTCGAGATATGGTGACTGGCGAGGCCATCTTTGCTGACATGGACACCTACAAAGCACAGTTCCATCGTGCCGCAAACCTCATGCGCGGAAATCCACGAATCTTGGTCGGACACAACTGCTTTCTGGATCTCGTCTACATCTTTCGCACTTTCCTCGGCGACCTCCCGGACACTGTCGAGGAGTTCCAAGAGCTTCTGCACCACTACTGGCCCACGATCATCGATACGAAGTACATGTCTACTCACAACTGCGGCGATATCAGTCCCGTGAGCGCGCTGGACCAGATCGCGCATCAACTCAGCGCACAGGAATTGCCAATTATTGAGGTCGACCCGGAGCACAAGAAGTACAACACAGCGGAATCTCTTCACGAAGCAGGCTACGACAGCTTTCTCACTGCGCAGATCGCCGTCCGTCTCTCGTCCAAGCTTGAGCAAGATGGTTCGTACGTGGACATTAACGCTTCCACGCCATCGACAAACGGCACGCTCGTCAACGGCGAACTCACGCCCACCATGTCTAGCCTACAGCTCACTGACGACACAATCGATTTTGAGGTCTCGGATCTCCAGCCCCTAGACGAAGCACCATTCGTGCCCTCGATCGAAGGTGAGAAGTGGAAGCGTCGTGGCGATCCTTCGCTCGGCCCTCAAGACCCCAACGATCCTTTCGCGACCGATCCACGGGACCGCAAGCACAGACACCGCGATCCGGAGGCGAATAGGAAGGGACGTGTGTTTGAGGGAGGTATGCCAGGATGGGGCAGCGACTTCTGGAGGATCTACGGCAATCGACTTAGGGTGTTTGGGTGTGAGGAGGCGATATGTGTGTTGGACGGTAGTGACGCGATTGTGGATGACGGTGAGGATGGTGGTGTGGGGTTGTGAAGAGCTGTGAAGAGCGGTATGAGAAGATGGCTCGTTGAACATGCATCACAGGGTGCTCAAAAGGTTTGGGAGCGTGGAGAATGGATAGCTTGAAAGAGTTCCCCATCGTTGATGGCGGTGTGGGATTGTGAAAAAGTTCTCGAGAGCAGCGTAAAAGGACGAATCAACCAAAAGGCATGAGCTGATCGAAAGCGTGGAAAGAGGGCAGCTTGAAAATGGTTCTCGTCGTTGGGGCTGGCATGAGTCGGTGCGAGCGATCCGAAACTATGCCAGCTGACGAGTGCTTATGATGGAGAATAACAAACATGGATAGCCTTCAGCATTATTATCGATGCCGAAAGAAGTCTACATTTCCACCCTTCTGCTCACCGAGCCAGACTGCAGTGGCACATCCCACGACCTTGCCATCATCCGTTTTGCCCATATTCAGCCTTGCCACCTCGCGAATCTCCTTGCCGTCAAAGGAGAGCATGAATACCCAGCCTTCTTGGCTATCAGTCATTGCAAGGTACTCCACATCATCTTGCTTGCCTTTCGGCCAGGGCGCCGGCTCGATCGCATTCGCTAATCCTCCGCTCGTCGGCGTCTGCCACATATGTATCGACTCGTCCGACGCCAACGACCCATCGTCGTTGAGCTTGAACACAGCAATCCACCCCTTCGTCTCCGCTTGTAGCCCTCTCGTCGAAGCATACAAATATCTCGGCTTCAACGGATCAGGCCCAGTAGACACCCTAACCTCATCCGCCCAATACTTTTTCACATCCTCCTCCTGTGGAATAATCTTCACCCCCTGCTTAAACTCCAAGCCCGCCCCCTCCTCTCCCTCAGCAAGAGCGAACACATCAACCATACTAGTATGCTCCTGCAAACAATACACCACCTTCCCACCCGGATGCGGCCACACATGTCTCGGCCCATCCCCGTCCCTCGTACTCCCCACCCTCTTCTGCTTCGTCAGCGGCGCCTCAGCCATATCTCTCGTCTTCTTGACCGAGTACGTCCAGATGCAATTGCGGCCGATATCGGCAACATACAACACCTCCCCATCCGGACTAAAATCCACACTATGGCTCCCATGCCTCAGCCCTCCAAAACTGCCGTGCGCCACCTCCCCTCGCTTCTCGCTGACGTTCTCGCCTTGGTCAGTTACGAAGTCCAGTTCCTGCACCTGAGGCCCAATACTCCCATCCGCTTCCAACCGGAACACTTCCCCCGTCGGTCCACCAACCGAGAACAAATGCGTAGAGTTGGCGCACACGTATCCAGGGAGCGCGGAGACATGTTTAGCGTTCACGAACTGGATCTCGCGGCCAGAGGATTTGATCCTGTAGCTGGCGACGGAGGGTTTGGGTTCGGTCCATGCGGTGGCGTAGAGGTGTTTTTTGTCTGGGGAGAAGGAGAGCCAGGAGTGGCCGGCGATTGCTGGGTGGTCGCAAAGGAGGGAGAGTTTAGCGGTTGAGGAGCTGGTTGGGGGAACGAAGTGGATGGTGTAGAGGACTGGGTGGTTGAAGGTTCCTACGATGAAATCCATGGTTGTGCGTTTTGAGTGTGATGGTCGTTGTTGAGAAGTGATTGTCGAGTCGTCAAGGAGTAGTCTTGTTGTTTTGAGCAATGGCGCTCCAGCTCCACTGTCTCATTGACGACGATCGATGCTATGTCATCTGTATATATTGATCGGAACGATTCCGCGTGGTAGGTACAAAATTGACGGCGTTCAGGTATGCATGTACAGATATGATAATGACGAAATGGAAGGAAAACATTAACAAACTCAACTTAGGTACTGACGTTCAAGTATCTCCAAGATGGAGAAGACGTGGTTGAAAGCGGAGCACGTCACTTCTCCTTCCCGATTGGGCGTACCCGACCTCGGCTTCCAGAGTTCAGGCTTCAACTAACCTCACATTGAGCTCTATCATCTGCGAAGATGCAGTCTGGAATATCAGGTATGCATCGACGCTATCTGCGAATCCTCTTGGTCCATACTGACGATATTCAGCCTCCCAAGACCTCCACAATGCCTTCAACAACCTCGTATCTTCACCCGATCAGCGCGCCCTCCTCGCATCCATCGAGTCCGAATCACTCGTCCCATCCACCACTATACCCTTGACCAACGACAACTTCACTTCCGATCTTCAGCAACTCCAAGAACATCTCTCAGCAACAAAAGCCACCTACATCCTACTCAAAACTCATCCCGGTGAGGCGGACGGCTATGCTGCAATCTCATTCGTTCCCAATGCCGCACCAGTACGGCAGAAGATGCTGTTCGCCTCCACCCGCTTGACACTCGTGCGTGAGCTAGGCATCGAGCGTTTTCGACAAACCATCTTCGCGACAGAGAAGTCAGAGCTCACGGCAGCAGGCTGGGCACGGCACGAAGCAAGCGAGAAGGTCGATGCACCGTTAACGGAAGAGGAGAGCGGACTCCAAGGCGTCAAAGATGCTGAGGCGAGGGAAGCGCAGGGTACGGGAGCGAGGCGAGGACATGTGACCAGCAGAGTGGATGTCAAGGTCGGAGAAGGTGTTGTGGAAGCATTGGGTGGACTGAAAGAGGAGGGTTGTAAGGGCACGCTCGTGCAGTTGAAATATATACTGCCAGACGAGACATTACAGCTGGACTCGACTACGGACGAGTTGGCGGTAGAGGACGTTGCGCGGACGATCGAGGCTAAGGAGCCGAGGTATAGCTTCTACTCGCATCCGTCCACGGCTGGTGACGATGGGGCTGGAACGAGGGTGGTGTTCATCTACACATGTCCTACGAATTCAAAGATCAAGGAGAGGATGATCTACAGTACGGGCAAAAGCTGGACAAGGACGGTCGCAGAACGAGGTGCTGGTTTGACAATTGCAAAGTCTTTAGAGGCTACGGAGACTTCTGAAATCACGGCAGATGTGCTAAATGAGGGTGTCTCAGTAGCAGGTACTGCGCGAGTTGGTCAAGACAGTGGTAAAGCAACGCCTGGAGGGAGTAGCGGGTTTGCAAGGCCCAAGCGGCCAGGGAGGCGGTGACGGGTCAAAGTCTGCCTCTCAACATAGAGCGCGCTCTCCCACCAATACCATCAGCATAGAAATTATTGCGGCGCCTAGCCGCCGTGGTAGCCGTCTCTGTAGCATCCTTTCATTCTCAACGTGCACTCTGCTGGCAACATGCGGTGTCTTCCGTCCAAGATCAAGCGCAGATCTTTCCGAGAGAATGTACTGCTTACCTTGCATTGTTTCATGCACGATCGGACCACTCGCAGATTCTCGAAATCGGCGAGAGTTTAACCCCAGGCTTCGTGAGAGTCCGGGAATAAGGTACACGCATCAAGTCACGCAGATATCTCCTGACGATTTCGACTTGACGTGCATGGACAGATCGCATGTGCAGGAAGCCAGGGATGCCACACAGTGACAAGTTTGGTACCGAGAATCTCGGCAGTCTACTGCAGCTTAGCGAAGGCAGTGGAAGTCAGCCCAAGCTTGTGTATGGCTCAACTCGCTCAGCTGTCGACGATAGTCAGTCCGAGATCGCATGGATCATCAGTCTGGAGATCGAGTGGAAGTGATCAGGAATCGAGCGGTATTTTCGAACTCTCGTGCCACGAAGTGCACACTCGATTGGACATGTCCGCGAACCCAAAGAGGCGGTGTCGGAGCCCAACGAGCAGCAGTACGGTCGCGCGCCATGGGTCGAAGCTCTTCGCTTACCGCCACAACTACGCCACAAAAGGGAGCTGCAGCCGTAATCACAGTGCATCGCTCGGGTGACACAGGATAGATCGGTCACACACACGTGTAGCCGGCCCTGAGTCCGCAACAGCGGCGGCAGTGGGTCCGTTTCCAGGATTCTGGTTCAGACCTCACCCTGCCAAGTGTAGCTCGAATGAATGTCGCTCGAAGGTCGCCGAGCTCGCTTCTTGGACAGCTCATGGAGTGACTACAGCCAGATAGAGCCAGTTGGGGGAGTTGCTATGTGGCAGCACGTAGCCATGAGTAGGCACTGATTGTCGGATCTCGCCAGCTTCTGAGCTTACAGAGTACAGTGGCCAGTTGAAACGACCAGAAGTTGTATGTCTTGAATGTGGCATGCCAACTGCAGCGTTCCAGGCTTCGGAGGTGGGTTATGTCTTGGAGTCTATAAGAGTGCAGGCAGAGCTTCCGAGATGCTCTCGGCTCGTTTGATCCTTCGGCGATCAACAAGACTGATAGGTCGCATTATGTATTCAACCGGTATAGTTGTCATCAAGGAATGAAGGTGACACGCAAGGGCGGACTATAGTCCGCTCTTCCACGGCTGTTGGTCGCACAAACCCAGCGGTCGCACTAAGTCTGCAGCCAGCTGGAATGATCTTTGCGGTACCCGTGCATACCAGCATCTGAAGTGCTCAACTGCGAGAAGTCTTGTAGCAATCGCAAAGCAAATAAGATAAGCAGGAGGTAGTCGGAAAGGCAATGCTTTGGATTCTGAAGAGACGGACGAGGAGGTGAGGTTCAGAACGGCTCGGGTCCCGCGAGGGCCGAACACTTTCGGACCGAGCCGAGTCAAAAACTTTAGCTCCACTTGCCGATTGCCGACTCCGATCGCTCCACCGACATCCTTGTCTGGTGCGAAGTTTGGCGGAATCAAGCGACACGCACGGCGCGATCGACGATCTGAAGCCAACGCTTCGAGAACGGTGAGTCCGTACCAGGGATGTTTGACAGTAGCAAATCTGCACTGCGCCAGGTAGGGCAAGGTGTGATTTCAACGCCGCTGCCCGTACCGCTACGCATATGAGCAGTCAATTGTCAGCAACGCTCGCCGCGTTCCCTGATATGCCCCGGAGATGACTCCGGAGGTCGACCAGTAGGAAGGCAGAAGTGGAGAATCCCGTCACTGTGGACGCTATAAGAGAGAAACTACCTCCGGTTCTCAGCCATGCCGCTAATAGCCATAGATCGATCTTTCACTGTGCTTCAGTCGTGTGTCGTTCGGTGGCGCTGACTTGTCAGCGTTGTACGGCACACCTGTCTCCTACCAGGATCATTTTATCAGGCCCAAGAAGTTGAACAATGGCCGCAGACCGAATGTCCATTGCTTTTCTCGCCCCTCTTCGTAATCCCCCGGAGTCGGAGTCCGGTTCCATATTCCTTGGCTTCCCACGACCGTCACCAACAGCTCCCGTGGGGGCGAATCCGGGGAGATTGCAAAACGGCAGCCGTCGAAACGAAGAGAGGTCGTTCACCTCAACATACGATCGTCTTGTCAGAGACGAGGAGAGCACTTTCAACTCAACATACGATCGTCTTCGGAGTAACGGCCCAATATGCGACTGTACGTATGCTGCAGACCCGCGACATCGCTGTACCGGGAGGACATTCGAACGCGGCCACCGTGAAGAAAGACAGCCCTCATCATCTACCGGCTCATCACCATCCTCATCCGCCGGAGACTCGGTTCCACGCAGTTTTCACCGCAATCCACGCTCGCCACGTCCAACATACAGCGAAGAGCAGCGATTCTTCGTCATGTATGCACGACTAGTGCAGGACAAGCCCTGGCCAGCCATCGAAGAAGGATTCGCCAACATCTTCAAGCAACGATCAAAGGGCGGACTCTGCTCGCTCTACTACCGCATCCGGCGCAGCTGGGGCCTCGAGGACGTGTTGAAAAGCGATGCCAATTACTGGGCGCTGGAACGGCGAATTGTAGATGAGAAAGCCTTCTTCCATTCTCAGGATTTTCTGTTGAGCATTGGGTATCTGCGTTGAGCTTAGATGGTGTTATGATGTGAGTAGACGATGTCGAGAACATGCAGAGACTCACTGCTGACGTGCATAAAGAATGATTAGACCTGGCGCAGTGATATTCGTTCGCTTGAAGCATGTTTATGGTGCTACGGAGTCTTGATGTATGGGTTTAATGCACGGGTATGGTCATGAAATCATGCTTCCGATCGAGCAATACTCTAGCGAGACATGTAACGGCGGCAATTGAAGAGAGTGTTCCTGCTTAGGATAATGTTGCAAATGATGGATGAAGGCGTGGAGCCGTAGATATCAAGAATTGACCGACACTGGTCCTGAAAGATCTACTTTAACCACCTCTTCTAGGCTTTCAACAATCTTCTTAACAGCCCGTTGGGTTTAGATGATGTTTCTCCGCAAACAGTTGGTCAGAGCATGGTATCAGCTACCTAGTCGGCCGACAAGCCAGCATGCCTGTTCTCCGTCGTTCAGAAGACATGATTCATACCCATGACAGTTCGATGACACCTTGCTAACCCCGAGAACAGTTTGAATGTGGCACAGATTCCGCCTCAGTCACTATCATTACCGTCCTTCAGAAACTTCGCAAGCGCCGCCGGTATCTTGTATCCTCCACTTCCTCCACTGAAAGGATTCATCATGCGGTCGTACGCGTCCTCCTCCTCCTCGTCACTGTGCTCACCCGTCTCCTCATCATACTCCTCATCGTCCTCAGCGCGGCCTCTGTAGCCATACGGATTGCGATCGAACTCATCGTCTGACGCCACCTCGTCCTCGGGATAGTCGGCGCCATAATAGTCTTCTGCGTTCTCATCTTCGTCGTCGCTGTACGTCTCCTTGTCGCTGTCTTCATCTTCGAGATAGGTTTGCCACAGCGTTTGATTCTCTTCTGCGATGACGAGGTAGCCGACATTCTCGGGCTCGACTTTCTCGACCTCATCACCTTCCTCATCGATATCCATGGCGGTGGAAATGTTCGGGGCCAGGAAGTAGGTGTCGTAGACGTATTCCTCGTCACTCTCCGGACTGCTCTCGCGGGTGACGCCGTTGGCATTGTTTGCAGCGACTCGTCGGCGATGCATCTCGCGTGCGCCAGCACCTGAAAGCTTCGGTGCAGTAACTTTTGGTTTCGGCTTTGACATCTCGATTTCGTCAAGGGTCGCTTGGTGCATGTAATCAGCCATCGCCTGCAATGTCTGCTTGTCTTCCTCCGTCTCGGTCGCCTCCACCGTCACTGGCTTTGTCGCCTTGTTCGCGTTCAATGCTGAGCCTCTGCCCGGCCGCTTGAACGTAGGTGTAGCAACAGCGTCTAATGAGGGCGTCGGCTCTTGTACTTCGGCTGTCTTCTGTACGTCTGCGCCATCGTGCTGCCGACTCCTCTTCCTCTCCGCGAAGGTCGCCACGCCATCTTCTCTTCCCTTGCGCTTGCCTGTCGACGAAGGAGGTGAAGTCGTCAAGTAGAATGTCCGCGACTTCGCCTTGCGCTTCTGATCTTCTGTGCGTACAGCTGCTAGCTTCTTGAGTGGTGTTGGCTCTGCGAATTTGGGCTCTTGTTGTCCTTCTGTGACGGTCTTGCTTTTTTGCTTCTTGATGTAGCGGACTTGTGTTGGAGTTTCTGATGTGCTTGCGCCTTGCAGCACTAGGTAGTCTGGCGCATCGTCGGTAGCTCGACGCTTGATGTGGAGGCGAGTTGGTTCGGCCATGTTGGTGTTGCGTTTTCGATTGTAGGCGATCGAGTGTTGGTGACAGATATTGCGCAGTTACAAGAAGAAGACTAATCTGGTGGCTGGGAGCACAGAATTTTGTCGGTGGCTGGGAGTCGCAAGTGAATGAAGTGAGGTCGCGAAAGTGACGTCGGGCGGATTAAGCTTCACATGTGAAAGGCTTGGCTCCATGTGGGCATGTGAAGAGCACTTAAGGTACCATACTTCATTTAACACCTCTGACCTTAGAGAGAGTGGGTGATGTGGTGTCGGGATGGCTTTGACACCACTTGTGAATACGCAGACGTAGGGTCACGTCACTTCTTCGCTATGAATGTTTCTGTCACGCGCTCGCACCGCTATGCAACAAAGTAGATCATCTCATCACTTCGCCTTCGAACCATCCTTCTTCCGCACCACAGCATCCTTCAGCGCCTCGAGTCTTTGCTCCGTAACCCTGATAGCATCATCCATCTGCCGTTCACTCATCCGCTGGTCATCTACCTTCTTCGCCATATTCCTCGCCGCCAGCACTTTCTGCCGATCTTTTTGGCCGGCGCCACCCGTCGGAACGTAGATATTGTCGAGTCCCACGCGGTCCTCCAACCAATCCCACAGATTGCTCTCTTCCCGTCGCCAGATCTCTTCGTAAGCGGCCAGGCGCTCTGGCGAAGTATATCCAGGTAGGTTGATGCCCATGCCGCCACGCCGAGAGGGTGGGCTGATCCAGGTGTATAATAGCAGCACCGTCAAGACGGCGATAACGACTTGTGAGGTCATGAACGGGTTTAGTAAAGATATCACAGGCTTCAGGATGGCGTGCAGAGGCTCCAGCGGTCCCCACGATGACGGCTGCTGGTTCGGAGCAACACTGGTCTTGCGCTCCTCGGACACCACGTCGGTATCGGCCTCCTTCTTGCCCTTTCGCTTGCCCTTTCTAGGCGCGCCCTTGACAGGTGGCTTGGTGGTGACGGCAGCTTTCAGAGCAGCAGTGAGAGCTTTCGCATACTCGGTCTGGCCATCGGTTGCGCCCTTCTCGATCGGACCTACAACAAGTTAGCTTCACCTCCACCATGAATGAGAAGATGACTGACCTTTGAGCCAGCTCTTGCCACTCCACTCCACCGTAGACGTAGAAAGAAATCTTGTCGTGTTGTCGGGAGCCCACATGAGGCAATATCGCGTCTTCGTCACGAACACACTTCCGCTTGGGACATCGGGTGTCTGGGTGCTGCAGTCGATAGACACGGCACTCTCGAGATCAAGCGATACAAGCGTGTTCGTGGTGATGCACTTCGTTTGTCTCGGGCCAATCGATCCGCTTAGAGGCTTGATGTAGTCGAATGTCATGGTCTTGTGATCGTTGTCAAGACCAATCTTGTCATCTGTGAAGTTGAGCTCGCGCGACTTCTGGTCTTCCACAAGCCACTTGGCCATGAACGCTCCCGACGCTGGTCCAAATGTCATCGAATAAATCTTGCCGAGGGGTGCCGGTATGATAGTATCCATGAGTGTATTGGCGTAGTGCTCACCACTCTCGCCGCATTGGGTTGGCTCGTGAGATGGTGGCCCAGGAAAATCGACACTTGCGGCTGCACCAGTAACGGCGGTCTCAGTGCCCTCAAACCCTCTCGCCGCAGTCCCATTCGTCTTTGCCGCCACGCCATTCGTTTGTGCGGAACCTTGATTTAGTGGAGCCCCAGATGCTTTACGACTCAGCACATAATCTCCGATATCACTACCAGCGATACTAGGCGCAAGCGATGCATCATTAAAGCTACCACCATCGTGGTCTGCATCTTCGTCGTAGACATCGTCTTCTGACCCAGTATCGTTTTCGTCATCCGATCCTTCTGGTTCTGCAACCTCCGTCTTATCGCCAGTACCAGCATTATCCAGAGAGACCCCGTTGAGCGAGCTCTTGAGATTAGGGTGGCTGATCTTCCAGATGCCGATGATGAGCTCGTACGTTGAGTCGCGAGCCACAAAGCTAGCAAGCGTGTTCCGAGCTTGAAGTGTCTGTATCACGATTGCATTCGGAAAGATCACGGCGGTGCTCTTCTTCTCAACGGAAACAACCTCCTCGAAGCTAATGACGAGGTTCGTTACCCAGCCCAAGATATTGCTCGAGAAGCAAATATGGCCTTCTGAGACGTAGAGGCGGCCGTGAAGCAGGATATCTCGTTGCAGCGCAGCGCTGTAATCCTCGATAAGGTAATCGTCATCAGGCACAGATCGGAACAACGAGTGGAAGTCTTTGTTGCGCTTGCTGCTCGCCACGGCAAATCCAGTCAACCGATGTCCAGGGCCGCTAGAAGCGAGGTTTTGAAAGCCAGTTGCAGTGGCTGTGAGCCCCGCTGCGATAGTATTTTCTGTGCCTGCCGTTGCGGAGCTACCGCGATGCTTGCGCCGACGCCCGCTGAGCTTGCTGCGCACACTACCAGATCGTTTGATGCTTTCCAGATCAGCCACAGGCTTCGGTGGTGTTTGGTCGCCGGTCAATGTCAAGCGATCCGTTGAAGCGATGGACATAGGTCGCTGCGCTCCCGTCGCCTCGCTCACGGCGGTGGCAACAGGCTTCTCGTAGGCTTCGGACACAGCTCGTGCTGCAGCTTCTTCCTCCGTCTTGTAGCTCACTTCGCCGTTCTGCGTAACTCCATTTTGCACAGGCTGACCTCCGTTGGACGTCATCGATGGCGCCTCCGCTATACCCAAGTGCCCAAGATTCAGATCTCCTCTTCCCAAAGTGTCTACAGCCGGTTGTCTCTCTCTGTCTCCTTCCACAATATCCGGGCTACTTTCCAATCCAGGGATGACTTCCTCGCCGCCCTGCGCGTCTCCTAACAATTGGCTTGAACTTCTGCTCTTCTGATTCGGACCGATAGCAATGCTACTACCTAGTTGATTTGCTGTCTTCTGAGCCGCAGAGAAGAAAGTCGAAAAGAACCCAGTACCAGGTGGTGGTTGGACTAGCGTGCCACCAGGAGTTTTCGTCTCTTCGACGTGAGGTGTCAGAGGTATCGGAATTGACTGCGATAGCCTACTCGGTAGGCCTGCAGACTGGTTGCGCCTGTGCTTGATACTGTCATAAGAAGATGAGGTATCGCTGCGTTGTCTCGCTGGTACAGCCTTCCTGGGCGTTCGCCGAGGGAACTCTGCGTTCGGGTCGGTAGGAGTGGGAGGAGTCACGAAAGTAGTGGGCGTCTCGTTAAGGTTCGGAGGTGTCGCAGGAAGGGAGGCTGTGTTGACTCTAGGTCTGCTGGCAGCCTTCGGCGTTACTGGGCGTTCCTCGCTCTTCTGTATGGCCTCGACCTTCGCTGCAGGCGCGTGGCTTGAATATGCTGCTTCTTCAGCTGCCGCTTCCGCTCGTGCAGACTCTGCGTTTGACCCTGGAGTACCAAAGCCCTTGAAGTCAGGGAAGGTCGACGAAGTGCTATGCGCGTCAAGAGGCTCGATTATCTGAGGAATGCTGGAAGACGAAGCCGATTGTGCGGTTCTAGGAGCAGGTACGGCGTCGTTCTCGGTAGTGACAGGCTCGGTTTGCGCATTGATCTCTGGCGAAGACAGTGTAAGGTATCCAATATGAGATGCGTGAGGTGATAGCGTAGGCCGGACCGGCTTCCTGTAGTAATAAGTTTAGCTCAACCAAGGAGTGTTTCCAAGCACACACAAAACAGCAATAGGAATCGTATGTTAGCAGGACATTGTGATCCAGCACTGAACAATTGGTGTAACGGCACGCGTGCCGGGTAAGATGACAGTTCAGCTGACATCAACAGCCAGGCATGCCAGGCCAAGACGAAGGTCACATCTGGCTCGAGCTCGGTTCGTGCCGAACTAGCGGGATCTTGAAACGACCCCCAATGCGAACTGTCGAATGGTCGTCAAGAGGGCAGTATACCAACAAGACGATGACAAGACAGATATGAGATCGTGGACTCACCCTTCATGGTCGGATGTGTTGTCGTCTGTGAGCAAGCTGCTACGCCCGCTGCCTTCCTGAGCGAGTGAGGAATCGGACTGGTTTCCAGTGAGTAACAGGGTATCGTTCGAAGGAGTCGGCTCAGCCTTGATTTCCTCGCTCGACTTGGTCCGCTTGAGCTTGCTCAGTTTGGCGGGTAGGAGAGAAGACAGTCGCTTTCCAGAATCGGCACTACCTCTTCTGTCGTCCACGGACCTTCGTCTGATGCGATCGGCAAGCCGTTCCATGCCTCTCGATGAGGTTGGTCGGAGCCCGACTCCAGATTCTCTGTTCGGGTCATCGCTGTTGGAGCTCTCAGCAAGGGAGTTGGAGGAGTCGTTTTTGCTGTCGCCTTGCCTGCGAAGCAGCTTCGAGAGTTCTCGCCCGGGTGGCGTGCTGAAGTCTGGAGCTGGCATGATTGGGCGACGGTGGTCAGCGCATTTGTGACACTAGACACTCTTTGTTCGCGATCCTGGCCGTCTGTAATTCCAATGGCTTATTCAAGATATAAGCTTTGGGGTACGACCGGGCGGTTTTGCCACGTGGGCCGTAGATGGCAGCCGTACAGCGCAGCAGGCGCGTGAACTGTGCGCGGCGGTCGTGTGTGTTGTGTTCATATGTGTCGAGAGCCTCCTTTCAACGCGACACTCACCGCGTGGTAAGATCTTAGGGAGAACGTATTAGTGACACGACTCCACGACAAGCGAACCCTTAGTTTAGAGCACTAGCGCGCCGCGCTTTGCGGGGAGCGCACGACCCACGTCACACGTCGCGTCTCCAGACGACATATTCACCAGGCATAACTAAAATTTCCTACGATACGCCCTGATCGATACATTCTACAGGAGACAATGTCATGGCGGAGACTGCGTGTCTTACCAGTGTATTTGTCACCTCACAGGAGTCGCGATAACAAGCTGACAATCACTAGGCGCACACTCATGCACGGAGGGCTTTCAGTCAGGTGGACTTTGGGAAGGCGTCCGAACAGCATCAGCACGCATCTGTAGACTTCGCTCGGGCAGCAAAGGGGACAAGTGATAGCGAGGTATCGAACATTTCGTTTCACTTCAAGACGCCCGACTAACTCAGCCGTAGGCATTAAGAGTGCTCAAATTGCTGGAAGCTCAACATCACAAACTTGCGCGCATTGTCAAATCGCAAGATGCATCTCACCAAGAGCCAAGTAGGGATCCGACCAAGTCTCCCGAGTCGCACACAACGAAGAAGTCCGAAGCGACGGCGTCAGCACCGACAGGACTTGGGCGATCTACCAAGGCAGAATCTACGACTTCCGCTTCGACTTCTGCTTTAGCTTCGGCGCACATCGCAAAACCAGCCCGGGACTCATCGCCATCTCTGGCTCGCGATATCGCATCGAGACGAGGCATACCCCAGCCCAGCCGGGTTTTATCACCACAGGCCAAAGCAAGGCAACCGGCCCCTGAGTCGAGGCGCAAGTCAGCACCGAAAGTACCATCGTCCGTGGTCGATAGCCAAACTATGTTTGACAGTCAGGCAGATCTTCGAAGCTCCAGAGTAGTCAAGAAAACAGAAGATGATGATGGCTTCACCAAGTTCTACAGCAACCTGACCACTGGCACCATGTCGAAGCTGTCCTCGGTACTGGCTTACGCCGGTCTTCCTCTGACAGCAGAAGACGCCGTCAAGTACGACCACAATACCACGCAGAAAGCTGGAAAGAGGACTGTCCGTGTCAGTGATGACCCCGACGTGAAGAAGATCTTTTCGAAGGCAGCACTGGAAGCTATCGAAGATGAACATCGCCAGAACGGCACACTCGGGCGTGGCTTCGGGCCGTCTGAAAGCTTCTATGTGGTCCAGAAAGGTGGAGGCACTTACTCCTATGCAGATATCGCGAAAGCGCAACAGCATCAGAAGGGCGAGGAGGATGATGAGCCGGAATTCGTCGATGCTAAAGAAGCGGTGGCTCCACCGTCGCCGAGGAAGGTTCGGTCAGCGCGCGCGAAGCGAGGGTCATTTGGTTTGCCAAGAACGGAAGAGGAATTAGAGCTGGAGAACTCGACGCTTAAGAACACGCTCGAGCAACTCGCTGGCCGCCTTACAGCGTTCGAAACTCATGCTCAGGATGCGTCTATGGCCGCGCTAGAACAGAGCATGATGATCGTCAAGCCAACGACACCACATGTGCCCACATCTGTGCCAGAAGCTGGTACCTTGGTCGATGCAGGCCTGCAAGAACGACTGCGACAACTCGAATCGCAGGTCGAGCGGCAGGCTGAGTCTGAGCAGATCTTGCAAGCAAAATCAGCGAAGCAAGCCAAGGAGTTGAAGAAATATCGGCATTGGTTCGATAAGCTAGAGTCGGGTGCGCGGGAGAAGGACAAGGTGAGGACGGAGAAGAAGGAGACCTTCGGTGTTGGCGATGGTGTCACAGGAGAGTAGCGTGCGTTGTAGGAGTCTATATTTCGGCTGACTGCCTAGAAATCGTACCACCGCTCATGGAGAAGCCTCAGGTCATTGTCTCCCGGCAATCGCAGGTACGGCGTCAGGTCGCTTTCCTCCTCGACCTCCCTCTTTGTCCAGCCATTGCCGAGATAGCTGAACCTGTTCTCCGGCCTCTCGTACGTATATTCGAAGTCCTCCCATCTCGGTTCTCGACGCACGTGGGCGAGATGAGCTGCGCTACCAGGCCAATGTCCATGGATCCTCGCCCCAGGCCTTCCTCCGTTAGACCAACTCGAACACTTCCGAGCCAGATTCGTCCTCGGGAAGAAAGCATCCGAATACTGCACAAAGGCATCCGCAGCCTCTTTACTCGGCGTCATCGTCCGAATGCCCTGCCGCGACATCTTTCGCAATATTTGGGCCACGTATGTGACCATACTCTCAACTGCGTACGGCACTGTGCCCGATGGACCAGCAGAGTTGGGCCCCAGCAGGAAACCTAGGTTTGGGAAGCCTGGTGTGCCCATCCCGAGATACGTGAACGGCCAGCCGAATTTGCCTTCGGGCTTCCAGTCGCGCGAGAGGTCGTACTCGCCGGAGACGATAGGGAAGGGAGGCGCAAAGTCGGTGTTGGCGCCGGTCGAGCAGATGACTGCGTCGACCTCCCTGTGGACGCCGTCGATGGTGGTGATGCCGGTCTCGGTGAACTCTTTGATTGGGGTTTGGATGAAGGAGAGGTTGGGTTTGGTAAGTGCTTCCAGGTATCCTGGGCCAGGCGTTAAGCGGCGACAGTGTGGTGGAAAGTCTGGAACCAGCTTCTCGAGTAAGCTAGGATCATCCACGAGTCTCTTCCTCATCAATTCAGTGAAGTTTTCTGTTGTGGCCTTCGTGGTCTCCGAGTCCGCTATCTGGGCTGAAAAGGCTTTCCAGAAGGTACCCTCTAGACCTTTACGGTACTGCAAATATGTGTCGGGATCCTTGAACGACTGCTTCTGTTCTTCGCTAATATACATAGGCTCGTCCGACCGCTCTTTGGCTGCTGGCTGAAACGACCCAGCGATCCAGGTCTTGCTTCTCGCATAGTGGTCTACATGAGCGGCCGTCTTTCGGATTTCGGTGGTCACTTGGATGCCAGATGCTCCGTTGCCAATGGTCGCTATTCGTTTGCCCTTCGGATCGAAGTCAGGATCCCATGCCGAGGAGTGCATCAGCTTGCCTTTGTACGTATCAATGCCTGGATATGTTGGTATTCGGAACTTGTTGAAGTGGCCTATCGCTGTGACCAAGAAGTCGAAGTGCTCGCTCGTACGTTGTCCAGTTCTCAGATCTTCGATCTCGATTCGCCATTTGGCTTCTTCCGGCTCCCAGTAGCAGCCCAGGACCTTCGTCCGAAACCGAGTCTTGGAGTAGATGTCGTACTTGCGGGCTACGGACTCCCAGTATCTGCAGCCGGCAATCAGAACGTTGAAGTCAAGGATTCGTGTGCTAACTGACTTCAAGATCTCGGGACCGGTGGCATACTCCTCGGTCCATTGTGTGTTGGGAGCGAACGTCGATTCTAGACGTGGTGTTAAAGATGCAATGACAACATGCATGCGGAATCGCAACCTACGGTAGACATGAGCTGGTATATCACAGCGGACGCCGGGGTACTTATTCTCTAGCCATGTGCCTCCCTGTAACATCAATTAGAACAAGCCAGTAGAAGTCAGAACAATCGTCTTGTTTACTAACCACGTCGTCGTTCTTCTCTAGAATCGTAAGTTGGAGACTTGGTACTTTCGCTGGAAGAAGGATCCCAGCGGTAATACCTGATAATATCAATCAGTGACCTGATGTATTGTTGCGTACGAGGGTTGTCCCACCTGTCAGTCCGGCACCAATAACAGCAACTTTGAGCTCTCGAACTGCGTCGATTGGCCGTTCGGTCAAGGTGAAATCGGTCGGATGAGGATAGGTCCAATCGTCGTCCTCCACTGCAGTAGCAACGTTCTCGCTCGAGGCGAGCGAGCTTGAACTCTGGTATTTCTCGAACTCTGCAACTGATATCTCGGACTTCGAAGATATAGGGTCCGGATCGAGTGTGGCCTCTAGGGCGATTGATGCCATGGTTCAAGTTTGAGTGTTCGCTGATGAAATATTTCTGGTTTGACGTTAGGACTTCGCTGGTGTATCGATTGACTACCTACCTTGTCCAACGTCTTACTATTTAGACTTGCCCGAGAACGGCGACTTGGTGGATAATGTTCAGCGGCTTTGCCGAGCTGTTTGCATTGCACCATTGTGGAGCGACCTCGCGACAAACTTAGCGGGTCGAAGACCTGCAGATGCCATGGGACTACGAATTGTCGAATGGCTCGATCTACACACACACCACTTACAATGGACTCCACCCTGGTGCACAGAGTGACTGGATGGATGCAAGCGAACCATGGAAGGTCAACCGATGAGACAGCAAGCTGAGAACGATGCACTGGATTTGAGTCATATTGCAAGTACGTTGTGCGATGGGCAATAGACTCCAGGTACATTGGTCTATGCAGTTCAAGACGGTACTGGAAACGGTCCATTAGCAGCGGCTGGGAAAACCGGTTCGCCGTTCCCGTTCCAGCTGAACTTTTGTGTTCTTGTGGTGCGGTATAAATCGGCTACAGATGAGCGAGTACAATGTCAGCACGTTTTCCAGATGGAGAGCGGAGCACGACTTACGGCTCGGATTGTCTGTCGTCATAGCGTGGTAGACGATATACGACTCCGAACCCTGTTGTCATTGTCAGCACAGGCGAACCATGCGATATTGCTTTACATACATCCGGAGAACTGGTATACGAAGCATGACCTGTCCCATAAACCTTCTGATTTGGATTTTGATGGAACACACAGTTCTCGTTGTGCTTCTTCCATGACGTGTACTGCATTGGATCTGGATCGTCTCCAACCAGCTCTAGCATACCAATGCAGTAGAAAGGTGTGTTGACCCTGGCAGCGGAGTAAAGGACAGAGTTCTGCCCAGTTTGCGGGTTGACAAGTTGTTGCGGGCCCTCGTTCGTCGCCAGGCGACCCGGCCGACCGTAAGGCACCTGTTCCCATGGGTTGTTTGGCACGGACAAGATCCGACGTTCGAGCAAAGAGGAATCAACGGTCCATGGATTCGACATATGGGTGATGCAAAGATTCGCTGGCCAGCCGCTATACTTGTTCTCCCAACAGCTGTTCTCGTTTGTTAGTATGAAACGGAATTGGTTGTATCGTTGATGAACGTACCTGTAAATGTGGTAGAGTTCATCTCTGTACTTGAAGTACGTGCCGTCGATTGCGAACTGGTCGAAGGTATTAAGCTCGCCTTTCATCGAATAGTCACTCTCCCACGGATCAGAGCCAGAGCTCTCAAGCACAAACATTCGATGGTTTATTGCGGGACATGCGAATCTAAAGTGATCGATAGAAGGGTCAGCAAGTGTCTCGGGCCTGGAGGTGGAGTGTGGGAGGTCTCGGGGCATCGCATAGTGCTTCATGCTGTCTCGGAGAACCTTTCCACCCATCACTTTGACGAACGGGCACATCGCATCAAGGAGCGGCAGAGGGTTGTCGAAATCCGGCGTGGCTTGTAACGGTCAGTGACAAACATGCATCTCAAGCTAGTGAACGACTCATGGAGTAGCTGTACCCGTGAAGATGATATACCACTTGTCGCCGATGCTGTGGATTTCCGGCGCCCAAAGATCAGTACACCAAGGGCACCCTGCCGTAGCATTTGGTGTGAAGACGACCTTCGTTTCAGCATAATCCCAATCGGCCGTTAGATTGTGCGATCGTTTGATTGTGATGTTGTCGTTTGTCGAGAAGGTGAACAGATAGTAGTCGTCGTACTGTGTCATGAACCTTTTCTTTGGTCAATTATGGTGTAACTCTAAAGACCATGTCGAACAAGCACTCACGGATCACCAGCGTTGACAGTCATGATTGGGTTGCTGTAGGTCTGGTTCGTTGTCAAGTCAGTACCAACCATGGACCTGTTATATTCTCCTCCGGGGTTGGCAGTGAGGCCACCAGGGCCTAAAGAGATGGGCGAAGCGTTAGTAATTGTCTCGGGATTCCCATCAAGCTGAGAAAGGTGGACGGCACTGGAAAGCGTTGATCATGCTTAAAGAAACCATTCTGCCCTTACCAGTGTCTCCTGCTCCGCTAGCCTGCCCGGGAGTCTGAGCCACTACGCATGTTGCAGCGAGAGGTAATAGATGGAAATATCTCATCGTTGCAATTGACCCGCTGAGTGTAGCAAGGGCGTTGGCTGAGAAGGAAACCTACCTTGAGCTTTTCTTTGTTGTTATAGCACAGCTCACAATAAGGTAGCCATGTGGGCTTCCGGTGTCGCGCAGGATGACTTCCCCTCATCCTCCACATCGTAAGGCAAAGACGGCTGTTCCTGCGAAGCATGACGTCGGATAAAGCTTAGCTGAGCTCGCGGCACTCTCCGTTCGGAACTTCCTATTTGAGATTTGTTCGAAATATGGACGTTTGATCTTCTGTGGGGGTCAAACAGATGGCCGATGGAGCAATGCACGAACCATCGGCGAGTGCTGGGACCGACAGTCTGCCAATACAGCCTTACGGCGGATCTCGTGTTCGTTGCAAGAGCTGGTATCAACGCGCTCTGCACTCTCAAGACTCAAGTCTGAAGCAGAGATGCTCTCTAAGTCACAGACTATATCGGAATCCCCGATTGTCCAGCTCGGTGACATCCTGCATGCCCAGCTCGATCGCCTCTTTTTCCTCGAGTTCAGCAGCGAGCGTTCCGACGACTGCAGCTTGCCGATCTCTTTTCTTGTTGGCTGCCCACATGTATAAGAGGAGGATGATGACCATGACCGTTTTCACGGAATATCCGATCAGGATGCTTCACATACACCGTCAGTCTCGAGATCTATAAGAGGTGGCAAGACTTACGCAATGTAGGCAGATGTATAGGCCGGAGCTTCGCTGTCAATGAATGTCTGCGGGCCAATAATGCTAGGGGTCAATATCAGCATGTGCTCATCCTGTTTCGCGAACGAATGGCGCCGTACTTCCCGACACAGTCTGGAGGCTTGTCAGCATCAGTAATCCCGGAGCGTTGAAGAGTACCAGCTTACAACCAACAAACAGAGCTGCTCACGTGACCTAGACGTTAGAATCAAAGGATCAGCGCTCGATGTCAATATTACAGTGCGGCTACATACCTGTTTCTTCGTATAGCCAGCTATGTTACTGCTGATCATGGTCAACGACATGGCAAAGCCGACACTCTGACAGCTGCAGAGCCACAAAGCAACCAGTCGACCCCAGACTTGGGTATCTGGCAGTCCCACAAGAGCAGCTCCAGCAGCTACACAGATGAGATTCCCGACGATCATGGTAATGCATCTCATATTGGGCCAATGAGAGCTGATGTAGCCCTAGAGAAGCAGACTGACGATCTGAATGGCGTTACCTAGAGCTAGTCAGATATCTGAGAATACAGAAAGAACATTTGGATGGATACCCGGCATAGCTATGATACGTTAGCGATTACATCATATACACCTGACCTTTCACGCTGACATACCATAGTATTGAGTCTCCAGCGTTGAAAACCCGAAAGTCTTCAGGATGATGGAAGTGAAGCTTGATTGTGCCGCGTTCGGTATCTGCGCAGCAATCTGTACACGGGACATGAGAACATAGCATCCCACGGCGCTCGAACACTTACAGCCATCACAAACAATATCCATGTTTTCGGATCTCTAGCAGCCTGCCACACTTGGTACCACTTGAAGGTGTGGTTCTTGATGCCAGAGCGGTTGACAGCAACACGCTCGACTGCGACAATCTTCTCTTCTGTGTTGAAGAAGCGCGCGGTCGAAGGAAGGTCTGGCATGAAGATCAAGAACACCACACCCCAGCACAAGCTGATCGCACCGAATACCAGGAAGATGTATTGCCATTGCTGCAGTCCGGTGGTAATGTGACCGATAGCGTAGCCAAGAAGGCCTCCGAAGATGCCTGCGAAGCCATTCATGCCTGTGGTGAGCGGAGAAGTTAGCACGTCACATTGAAATTGAGAGCCGTAGGGACTTTGGATCGTACAGTAGTACGTCACGAGTCTCAACGGTTGCTCGTCAGATTTATACCACAGTCCCATCACCAGAACAAAGCCGGGGTTCACTACAGCTTCAAATACGCCGAGTAGGAAGCGATTCGTCGCAATGCCTAGTTTTTGGGCACAAGTGTAAGCAAGCGTCCCGGCTACCCTGTGAACGAGCTTAAACCACGCTCAGGGGCAATGGTAGCAGCATTCTGCTTATTGGTCTTGAAGAAGTATGTCAACTACTTCTGTAGGTAGCGTTCGGGCTTACCTGCGAAGGAGTTGCAAGCAGGAGTGGTGATGATAAGGATGCCCCAGACGATGATGGTGACTCCGATCATGCGACCAATTGGTAGGCGTCGCAGCAGGTAACCTGCCGGGTATTGTGCAATAAGATATCCGAAGTAGAAGATCGAGGACAGCCTTCGCATGATTGCGTTAGCGATTTTCGTCGGGAGGAGGACTGTTCCACGTACCATGAGTAGTCCTGGCCTTTCAGATGTGTCCCATCCTCAAGCCCAAAGACGGAAGCGAAGTTGATGCTCGACTTGTCAAGGTACTGTAGCATATATGTGCCCATCAGCAGCGGTAGGATGTGCAGGTCAACTTTCCTGAGCACTCGCTGCGCTTCTTGTGGGTCAATGTTGCGAGCATCCTGTCGCTTGTACACTTCGTATGTTTCGTCCAGGTCCCTCAAAGACACCGACTTCTTGTCGTCGATTGGCACATTATCGAGAGAGCCTTGTCTAGTAGTATCGGCTGTTACGTCTTTGTCGTCCATGGTGGTGTAGGATTCCTCGCTCTGGCTGAAGGGATTGATGTGGCCAACGAGACAGACAGGCGAACCTCATTCTGTCGCAGAGAAGAGAGAAGAAAGGTAATAGTAGAGGCATTCCCACATACCAAGCCGGCCTATCTGCATCCCAGTCGTCCTTCTAAGGAAGGTTGATAGACGTGACGTGATGGGAGCTGGACCGCAGTGGGCAAAGATCAGCACACCTGCAGTGGGGCTGCAATGTAGCTTGCTCGCTACGCCCACGATGTTGAACATGGGTTTCGATGCGATGTTGCAGTAGAGCACGAACCGTACAATACACAGTAGTCTGTCAAGGAAGTCAGCTCTCGAATTCAACGAAGACCCCTAATGTGTCCGATCTATCATGGTTGCGTTGCTGTATGATAACGCCGATTGTTTTCGAGCTGTCTACAAAGCCAATACTTTTAGCCCAGTCAACACGAAGCCAGCCTCAATATGAGGCCAAACGGGGAAGTAGCGATGCGTTCGAAGTGCGATCTCATTTCTGCAACAGCCAAGCGAACCCGTCAAGCGTATCTTGCTCCCACCTCTTCGCTTCAGGCAACTGCTTGAATGGATGCCAGAATGCGTGAGGTAGGCCTGGGTATACGTCGAGCCTCGTGGGAACGCCGTCAGCCTTCAGCATATCATCGTAGACAAGCAACCCATCCCTCCCAGTATCAGCACCACACACCTGCGAGTAGGTCCGTGGCATGCCCTTGTGGCCATATTCACCAGTCTCTATACCAGACGCAGGAGGCCAGATCATAGGCGAAGCAAGTCTCGAGTTAGGATCACGCTTGTTAGATCTGTCGATTAGCTTCCGCATACCTGGTGGCAACGTGGGTGAGTCGATTTCTTCCTCCTGTCCCTCGCTGAGCAGCCGATCGTGATACTTCTGAGGTAACTTGGCGGCTAGTTGAGGGGCGAGACGAACGCTTGGAACACTCAGCCAGCTACCTGTGATAGGAGGTTGTAGGTCGCTATCCCGTGCCAGATGAGTGCTAACGTTCGCGATGTTGCCTCCTGCCGAGATACCGCCAATCACGAAGCCTTTAACTGGATCGGCTTTCAGCGTTGTGGTCGCGTGCTCAGCTATCCATCGTATAGCGTCCCAACCATCGTTGACGCCGGTAGGGAAATGATACTCCGGCGCAAGCCTGTAGGTAGGCGCTACAACGACGGCATTGAATCGTTTGACGAGGGAGCGGGCGAGCTTTGCCATCATCACAGGATTGCCTAGTACGTAGCCACCGCCGTAGAACAGTACGATCAATGGCGAGGCAGGTTCCTGAGCTTGAGATCTGTGAGTAGAGCGAAAGACTCGCAGGAGAAGTTTGGTGCCATCCTCAGCGGTGGCGTGCTGAGTCTCCTCATCTACCTCCGCATCCTTCACGTCTGCGCTCTCCTGGAGAGAAACGAATTGCCTGAGGGTGTAGAGAGCTTCCTCGTCGTCGTCCCAATCGAGTTCGAAGTTGAAATCTTTCCTCAACTGCGGCGACCTCGATCAGATCCAGTAACTGGAAATCAAGGAATTGGACGTACTCGTGCGTACTCCTCCGTAGGTTTCGCCAGATCCAGTATCTGTTCACGCGTCAAAGTCGTGAACTCCATAGTCATGATCGGTAGATGCGCTTGTGTAAAGCACTACCAGCCTGGATGAGTTTTTCAAGGTCAGGAGATTGACCAAGCACGCGACGGCAATAATGAAGAGTGATGTTACTCGGCTGAACGCAGACGTTCGTGTCGTGAGAAGGAGTGGAGACGGAGACGGAGCTTCTCGGGCATTTCTCGGGCTTAAGCCAACAACTTCTAAAGTACCTGGTAATGTACACGAACGTGGTGATATCGCCTAAGCTTCTATCATATCGGGAACCCAACACCAGTTGCATTCAGCTCATGATGTCTTCACGCCTCAGGTTGGCATCAAGGTGTGCACCCATTGTGAATCTTGTGCTCGAGAGAACAGCAGGGGCCCTTGAAAGAGAGAACGGCTCAGAATTGAAGTTCTCACCACGACAATGTTTGTACACAAACTGATTAGATACATACCACCATCCGGCCCAAAGAACGGCATTCCAGAAGAAACTAGTCTACACCAGCGTATAAGTCAACTACTATGTTGATCGCAGCGACGAGAATCTCTGCGGCGATGAGGACGATGACGATCCATTCGAGATACTCCCCTGCAAAACACTGTCAGCTCGCGACCCGAACTCACAGCATTATGGAGGTTGAGACTTACCATGCGTATGACTCAGCTGATCCTTCAGCACCGCCAGCAAGTCCGCAATTACGCCAACCCTCTCCTGCAGCAGACTGACTCGCTGGTCCATCTCCAAGTAGCTCCGCACAGCCTGATACACCGGGTCTAGCTGCGGCTCCGCCCACATGAGCTCTGGGGCGTCGAATACGGAGCCTTGGAGGTGGATGTTGATGCGGAGGATGAAGAGCTCGCCGATCTGCATGTTGATCTCTCTTCGGGTGAGGTTGATACGACCAGTGCGTGCGATAGTGCTGGGGATGGATTGAGTCGTGCTGATAGTAGCGTCGAGGAGGTCTTCGTAGAGAGATGTCTGCATGGCGTAAAAGTTAGCGACTTCGAAGTCTTGCAGAGTGTGTAGATCTATGCATACCTTCGTACTCTGCGCAAGAGCATGGCTGATGGCAAGCTTCGTCATGTAATTGCGCTTCTCCCGCAATGAAATGAAATCGTTGTAGATTCGCGCCTGGTATTCTCGAGTGTAGTAGAAGTTGAACTCCTCCGTCTGTATGTCGTCCTTACCGAGCTTCTCCTGCTCGAACTTTGCGATCTCTTTCAGGAAGCGCTGTTCTTCTTTCAGTGTCATGCCCCATATGACCGTCACACCGTACTCGAACAAGAACACTTCCGGTATGTGTACTGTGGTGTCGAAGTCAGGCTCCATCCGACTCTCCATCTGCGTCATGGCCGCGATCTCGGGATCAGTCGCATGCGTCGGATGGCTCGGTTGTCCTGTCTCAAGGCTCGTGTCGCCTGCCTCCGTCTGTATGTCCGTCTGCATATCTATCAAGTCTTCTCGTCTCCATTCCTGGTTATCGTCGACCTCAATGGCGCTGTCCGAGAACCGGCGAATTGGGTGTGATTGTACTCTTTCGACTGGCTGGTCTTGCTGGTTTCCACTACCCCTTCGCTTCCCACTCGATGCCTCCTTGTTGTACGAATATGGACTGTATATGCACTCATCGAACACCTTCGGAGCCGCACCCTTCGTCTTACTCCGGCCCTTCAGAAATCTCATCAAGTCGTCTATGCGGTATGAGCTCGCGGTGCAATAAGCGGTAACTCGTGGCAGCTTCGCTCTGTCGTCCTTGCCCAGTCGCGCAGCATCTCTTCTCGCCGTGGGATCTTTGATCCGTGTGAATTGACTGTACACATCGCGCCCACTCTCTTCATCCTCGTCTTCTGGTTGTTCCGGATTGGGTAGCAGTTTCAGCTTCTGCGCCGTTCTTGATGTGCGCTGCGGACCGATCTTGCTTGCAGGTGCCTGCAGCGGCATTTGTAGCGCAGCGCCCGAGCTATTTCTTCGCCTGAGCTTGTTGTTGAGCGTCGCGAGCATGAGTTGTGAGCCATCTCGAGATAAGTTGGTCCCGGTGATTGAGCCGGTGGACAGTGCTTGTGAGGGAGGTGGAAAGGCAGGTCGACGTTTCGGAGGACTCGCTGTCGATACTTGGGGATTGAACGTTACACTTCGTGGTGGTCGTTGGCTGGTTGGCGATGGTCGGAGAGCTGAGGGTGATAGAAGAGGCGTGCTGTCCGTAGCGGGGGTGGCAGCGGATGCCATGATTGTGTATGGGAGGGGAGGTCTATGGGTGAAGATGTTCTCCTAGACGCTAACAAGCAGGGTGCGCTGTTCTGAATCGTTTGACTTCAATACAAAGTTCGAGACACTTGCTTGAAGGGCACCAGGAACCCACAATCAGAGACTTTCATATGTTACACAGACAACATTAAGCTCGAACAAGGTGAAGTCAGTCCATGTGAATGCGATCGAGCTGTCAATGATCTCTTGGCAACAGTCGTAGCTTCCCCGGACCAGACCGCTTTAGCGTGGTTTCAAGAAATTACTCATGCGCGTGTTTGAGTCTTGCCGTTCAACACGGCAGCTTGATAGTCTAAGGAGTTCTCTAACATGCTACGACTTGGTGCAACGGCACGGCCCCGATAGCCTCTAGTACCAGTAGCTACAGTACTATAGCAACGATGCCTGCTCAACCTTCCACGCCTCTTCATCATCCCATCTCGGCAACACAAACGGTAGAGCTTCCGGCGTCTGATCCGGCCACTTTCGTTGTATGAGAGCCATCAGCTCTTCAAACAACACCTCGTAAGCTGTACGGGTAAAGTGCAACCCATCGTGGAGGTAGCTCTTCAACACCGTATTAGCCCGAGATTGAACATCGCGGTCACCCATAGACCCTGGTAGCATACCATCGTCGATGCCAGTACCCTGATAGTCGGCACGCTTCATCATCGCAGTCCATAGATTCAAAACTGGAAGATTTATTTGCTCTCCCAGTTCACGGACTTCCTGGGCGTATGTTGCAGCCGCTACTGCAGTGCGGCGAAGATTCGGCTCACGGCTGCCATCTTCGACCCTATCCGATTCCAACGCACTTCGCTCGTGGAAGGGTGGAGGTGTGATGAGGATAATCCTGACATCTGTGTGCGCGAGCACGCAAGGGTGACTCGCGATTGCCCTTACGTTGTCTTTAAACTCCTCCAGTGGGATATGCTGCTGCGGATCCGGATAGGTGTCAGGTAGTCGTGCATCGTTGGCGCCGAAAAAGATAGTCAGGAAGCGGACTCGTGCTTTTTCGGGTGGCGGAATGACTTGAGGCAAGACTTGGAGTGCCTGCCGTGTGTTGTAGCCACTAAGACCCCGGTTGATCACATCTAGTCTCCTCAAGTACGCATCTGCAAGTGCCGGTCCGAAGAAACCGCTCGGATCTTCGTGGCCGGCTGGTGCATCTTGTGAGAAGGCTTGTTGTGTGATGCTGTCGCCGAAGAGGATGAACTGGTCCATGTTTTGTCTTCCAGTGATCGAGATGAATTGAGGAAGATGAAGAACAACGAAAAACACCTGCCTTTACAAATCTTGCCGGCAAATATCAAGATTGCTTCCAAACACGAACATCAATCCCCTCGTCAAGGAGCTACAAATGCTGGAAGGTTTACGATACCGGTTTCCGATCACTCTTAAGATACCGCGACCCTCTCACGAGATTTGGTTCTTCGAATGTCGCTGGTGTCATTGAGCAAGCAATGTCGACCAGAGAGTTGTGGTTGCCATCGAGCTTAGGGTCAGGGTTGGGGTAGACTAGCGTCCTTTCCTCGAACAACCTCGTCTCTTCTCCTCAACCACCATCATTGAGCATACACAGCACTACGCGTCACACCGCAACGATCGTTGCCCGAAACCTGTCTCGGAACGAGCGGCATCTGCAGGGCTAATCTACGCGTATCCGACCACTACATCCAGTCTCAATGTCGAAACCTGTCGCGCTACGGCATGCTGCATGGCATAACCACTGCAAACTACCATGAATCCCACAGGCCGCGGAGACCTTGCTGAGAGAAGAGGCAAATTACAAACGCGTCGTAGTAACCTTCTATCGCTACGGACAGGCTATCTCAGTCAGCGATTAGTTGAGAGCGGCTCGTACATGCGATGGCAAGACATCAAAGGAGTAGGTAATGCTGGAGCGATCCGTTCCATTACAGTACATACTGGTACGAGACACGACGCAAACCAGAGGTCTGTTCTCGTTCTGTGAGCAGAGCACTGTCACGAGTAGAGACAGCTGCTGGGGCAAGTACCTTCATGTTACTTATCGACCTTCACACCGCCGCTGAGGCAAACACTCATTTCCCCCAACAGCGAACTCCACTATCGCCTGGAGAACAAACAAATCGACAAATTAGTTCAGCAAGATTGGAGCTCCTCATTCGATGTGCCACAACGTCCTAGCCGTTGATCGTTGATCCAATGGTCCAGATGCACTCTTGCCATGATGGCGCAGCTCAGACACCGGGACAATGCAGCGCCCAGCTCTGGCCCCTGACTGACTGCCGTCTGCAACTTACGATGGGAACGAGCTGCCCGCTGATATACTTGCGAACCACCACCATCCGTCTGCTTTGCTGCACTTCGCTAGTCTGAAATCATGCACCGCTCCAGATCCACCACCACCATGTTCACCTATCCCTTTGGTGACCGGCTCATGGCGGGTCAATCGATGACCCGAAATCAGGGACTCCTCTCCACGTGTCATTCTTTCAAGCTCCTTCTCCAAAGCGACAAACAACTCGTGCTCTACGGGCCAGGCGGCCAACTTTGGGCGGTCAAGGCCAGCGAGAAGGAGGTTCGCGATCTCCAGATGCAAGAGGACGGCAATCTCGTGGTGTACGACATCTTCGGGCAACCGGGATGGAACACTCAGACGGGTGGCAAGGGGAGTCCCAACAGTTACGCCGAGCTGCGAATCGATGCCATGCTCCTTGTCCAGTCTCAGGATGGCGCGAATGCCGACGACGACCAGGAATTCGCCGTGTGGTTCAGCGATGCCATCCATCCGAACATGGACGTCAACGAAATAGGAATGGCCAATCCGACCCTCGTTTTGCACGGTGTCACCTACGATGTGTCCGTCAACAACACAACGTTGATCGGCAGCATGGTCCTCAACAGCGTACCGAGAACCAGTCGTTTGACCACCGAGCAATCTTACTCGAACAGTTTGTACTGGACGCAGACTCATATCGTGACGTACTCGATCGATTCGGCACTGAAGGTAAGAGCCTCCCAAGGCACCTCAATGACACAATTGCTGATGGATGAGGATGATAGGCCAAACTTCGCGTGAAGACACCGTGGTCGGTCCTTGACGATAACATCATTCGCATTACTGCAGCGCAGAATGGATGCACCGCCGTATGTTCAAAGCAGAGGATGCGAGATCGTAACCCGTACTGACCAGTATCCTAGAAGAGCGTTCTCCGGGGACGTGTTGAGGTCGGCAGGGCTACCACTTTGACCCGTGGAGGCGAAAATGTCGTGCAAGTCAAGGCCCCTCCAAAGACATCGATCGAAGCGGTCGCTTCTGTGAAGCAGTTCCGTGTCTTCGGGGTCCCTTGGACTGGCACCGTGCAGGCAAAGTACGAAGATGGGTCAATCGAGGACTTCGTTGTGCAAGGTATGGTGTCCGGACTGCTTTGCGGTGATGTGGAGATTATGGAGATTCAGAAGGACTTGAAGGGCAACGTCGTCTCCTCGAAACCCCTGGCGACGGATTGAGTGTGCCTGCCACACACGGCGTCTGCATCATGGTTAACTCTGCGCATCTTGTCGAGCGGAGGGTGCTGAGAAGTGTGCAAGGTTGGGCTCTGAGGTTCTGATCGACGAAGAAGGTGCACAGGTCATGGTAATATAGCGGGTATGAACGCAGAGTTTCGCTCGATGCATGATCTCCAACCTTTCACTCGTACCGCAGCTTGTCTGTCGTTGCCTGCCCAGTTGCCGTTTTGGGACGACCCACAGCAACGTGGCGTCCATTCACGAGCATGTGAATGAAACATTGATCAACCAAGGTCCAACTTCTGCTGGGACGAGTTGTATCTAGAATTCACCACGACAAAGGTACAGAAGATCTTCACGTCGTCTTTGATGCCACGCGTCTGTTCGTAAAGGATCAATGCCTGCACGGTCGCTGCCAACATCAACTCAGCCTCAATCAATTGGTGGCCCCCGCTCGGCTTCGTGTTGCCTACTTTATACCTCCATGAATCTTTACGTTGAGGATTCTCTGAAACTACGCTGGAAGTGCAGCGGATGCTCACCTCATCCATCTGCATATCATAGTTCTTCCGGAGCTCGGAGACACTTACCAGAGCACTGGCGGAAGTAGTAGGACACGAATCCAAGACCGCTCAACATGAAGTCTGTTCAGCGCAAGTTTGGGACGCTTATGAAGCGATCGGACAACGAGCAGGATGTTCAGACTGTGCTAGAGCAGTTCAAGGCGGTGGACGACATGCTTGAACGGGTGAGCGACACCAATACCACTTTCTTCTCACCACGTGCTGTGCTCACGCGACTGTATAGTTGATCAAGGATGTCAAAGCGTGGCAGACCGGATGGGAGGATGTGCTCAAGTACCAGTACGACACCTCCGAAGCCTTCGCGAACCTCTACAAACCCATTGAGCCTACGAACGACCCGGAAGGCCGCCATCGACCGGTCGAAACGCCTGGCAAATTCATGCAGAAATGTCTAGGCCTGCAGAAGGAGTACGACACCGAAAGAACAGACTTGGCTCAAGAGGTCGCCATGATCTCAACGAAGTGCCTTCGACCGGCAGAAGAGGCGAAACAGCACACAAAACTGCTGCACAAGACGTTGAAGCATCGGGACAATATGAAACTGGACTACGAGCGGTATCTGAGTCGAGCAGATCATTTGAGGAAGAAGGGTCAACGAACCGCGAAGGAAGAGCAGGCTCTGACTGTTCATGAGGCCAATCTGGCGCAAGCTCAGATCTCATACGAGACTGCCGACGACCAGGTTAAGCAGACATTCCCACCATTGACGGATGCGATCTTGAGCCTGCTGCCTTACATCCTTGCCAGCCAGGTGATACTTCAAACGACACTCGTTGGCCAGCTGTACACGGTTCTGGACGGTTACACGAGGAGGTTTGGGTTCCCCAATCCAGCTCCAGCGAACAACGAGATCATCAGTGCGTGGGACAGCGAGTTCGCTTCTCTCAGGAATGAGGTTGAAGGCGGCATCTCCGTGATAGCTGGTGGTAGAGCGGTTCACCAGTCTATGAACCTCCCTGACAAGGACAAGAGCACAGTCACCGGGCTCGGCATCCGCAATAAGGTCACGAGCACCGTCGCGAATCGGAAGACCAGCCAAACAGTTCCCGGCAGACCCGCAATCACATCTGGGAACAGCTCTACATCTGTGCCGCAGCAAGAACAATACGACCAATACGAGCCTGCACCGCCAAAGCCTCCTCGGCCTGGCGGCATCCCCGGCCACACTGCACCTGAGCCTGTCGCGTACTCGCCCAGTATCTACTCACCAACTGTACCGGCCGTCTCACCCGGCATCAACTTCGCCAGCAAGCCCAAGATGAGCCCACTCCCAAGCAACGGCAGCTATGAGAAGCCACCACCACCCTACGGCTACAACCAAACAGCCCTAACGCCAGCCAGCTATCCCGGCAAAACACCATCATACGCAGCCAGCGATGCTACAACGCCACCATCGCGCTACCAGACACCAATCAATGGCATCTCGCCGATGCCCTCTGCCGCTCCTTACGGTGGTAGTGACTACTTCGAGCAACGGCGGTTGTCTCAAGCGTCTTCAATCGCGTCTAGCGCATCGGCGATGGCAGCAGCCAAGAAGAAGCCACCGCCACCCATTCCTACGAAGCGGACTACGAGCCAGCCTATCCAGTATGTCACGGCACTGTTCGACTTTGAAGGACAGAGTCCGGGTGATCTTGCGTTCAGAGAAGGCGACAGGATTCGGATTGTGAAGAAGACGGATAGCGTGGATGATTGGTGGGAGGGCGAGTTGAGAGGGAGGACTGGTGCCTTCCCGGCCAACTATTGCTCATAAGAACGTTTCAATAGAGCTATTGCTCATTAGAACGTTTCGAAAGAGAATAGTTTGGACATAGCCACTCTCAAGCACAAGCAGCCAAACCTTCTCTCGCCACCTTCCTGATCGAGCACTAGCGCGATGAGCCATCTTGAGCAAGGAGCGATATGACAACCCTCAGCTTCGGCCGTGAGCGATAGCTACCAGATACGACGTAAGTGAGATATATATACTCTCCCGTCCCGACTTAAAAAGAGTTGAAATTCGCAACTACATTCCTCTCCAAATCGTGGAAGACCAACTTCAAGCCTGCAGCTTCTTGTCCAATGCCACTTGGACCACAATCTACAGCCGAGAACAACGCCTCAGTCAAAATGAACTACAAACTACCGTCCGGATGCCGCGATATACCCCTCGATCAGCTTGACCTCCGCCCAGATGCCGACGTTGACCACGACCTCACCAACCCTCCACCAGTGTCTGGCGAGAAGAATATATGGCTCTTCTGGAACTCTGGCTTTGCTAAACTCCACCCATACACTAAACGAAACGTCCGAACATGGCATCGCCGCTTCTTTCGCTCCGGCTGGGTCGTGCGGGTGATGAATCTTGTGTCTGGCTCACCACTTAACATCAATAACTTCTTGGACACTTCCGATCCGAAGGTCTTTCCGAAGGCGTTCAGAGATGGCACCATTGGTGGCACGTATGGACCACAGCATACCTCCGATCTTGTGCGCTGGCCACTGCTGTTGAGGTATGGTGGTGTGTATGCGGACGTGGGCATGATACAGATCGGAGATCTTGAGCATCTGTGGAACAAGAGTATTGGCAACCCGGATTCGCCATACGAAGTGCTCTCGTACAACATGGGTGGTCCCGAGGCAAGGGCACTGACGAATTACTTCTTGTGCTCACGCCGCAACAACCCGATGTTCGAGCGCTGCCAACGTCTACTACTCGCGCTGTGGGACGCAGATGGTGGCAAGACGAGCACGGATGGTATGCACGCAAGTCCGTTGCTCAAAGGTATTCCACTCCTAGGAGAAGGCGATGATTCGCTCGCATTCGAGGAAAACGGACGGAAGTTCGAGCAGCAGGAAGTCAGTCGGATGCTCACGGACTACATCATACAGGGGCAATCCATGACTATGGTGATGGGGCTGGTGGATGAAGAAGATGGGTGGGATGGCCCGAAGTATGTCGCTGAGCATGTTTTTGCGATTCACTACATGGAGGGCAGTCAGCTGATCAACGAGTTGACTGCTTGGAACGGGCCGGAGGCGTTTCGATTGATGTCGCTATCTCTTCCGAAGGAGGGCGAGACGGAAACTGAGGACCAGGCTAAGGCGAGAGAGATTGTGGAAGAGTGTTTGAGGAGAAGTTTTGGGTTCAAGCTGGCGCATGGCCTGATTTTGAGAGTCATGGGAGATACATTGGGCAGCTTGTGGAGGAAGCATGAAGGCTCGGATGTGGTGGAGGGTACTTATGCTGACTGGTTGAGATATGGCACTGTCCACTGGTGCCAGGATGGGTTGCCGAAGGCACTGCAATTCGAAGCCGTGGAGCCATTTAAGGTCGGACCTCTGCTGAGGGAAGCTTAGAAGGTCATAGACGATAGAGACCAGGAGGTATAGCATTCTCGAGGACCAGAAGTCTGTCCTAGCTGGTGAAGTGCACAACAATGTATCCTTGGTTCTTGGGCATGTAGGAGAGCCCATGTTCACAGTATGTGAGAAACTATGTGCCGGTGTCCTTCTAAGGGCACAAGTTAACATTATCTGTCTTCTCTGAGGTCGGTATTGGAAATTGCCATGTTCAGCCCTACGGACAAAGAGTTCAATCCCGAAACCGGTCGACCTTTCAAGAACAACCACACGCTTGGCAGAACCCTTCCGAGTCTCCGTGTAACTCGACGAATGTGATGGACAAGCTGCGAATCTGATATTTCACAACGCGATATACTGCTGAAGAGTGTAAGGATCTAATCAAGCATCGTCACCAGCCAGGAGAGCACAAGCCGGCAGTGCTTCGATCAATGGAGAGCGGAAGATGACATACGATTCGTGCTCAGGTACGACAGACGTGAAACAGCCTCCATGAGCTGGAACTTGCTCGAGCGCTTCTTGGACTCCGAGCACTTCAACAAAGACCCGTCCTTGACAGTCGCATACCTTGCGTGAGGGACAATCGCTACCAGTATATACATCTCCAAACTGACTGGTTCCTAGTCGCTATGCCGAGCATGTCGGCATACACTTCGTGCTCTGCTCGAAGCTGCGACAGTTCAGCTACGAGGAGATCGAGTTCTTCCTACCGCAGCTATGCCACCTCCTTATGTCCATCGACAATGACTCCATGGCATTGGAGGAGTTTATAATAGACTTGTGTGAAGAGTCCGTCAATGGAGCATTATTGGTATGGAGAGAAGCCGACGATCGAATATTATAAGGCCACTGACGGCAATGTTGTAGACGTTTTGGCTATTCCAGACCTACCTGCACGACCTCTCGTCCCAACCCGCCTCGAACGCTTTCCAGACATGCCGAAGAGTCTATAACAAAGTACAACGAATTGTGTTCGGAGGTGCGGAGCCTCTACGTAGAGAGCGAATACAAGAGAATGTGCTGCCTGTGACAGTTTTGGCGAGTTTGGTGCTGGGCAGTATTGGTGTCCCTCTCCTAGCGCAGCATGTGGCACCACTCGCTGTAGCACAGTCAAGGAGAACGAGGCCAATCGAGGATCTCATCTCGGAAACACTCCCACAGGCACAGCCGCAGAAGCTCGGACGTAGTCGGACGGTAACGGGCAGCACGACCACGTCAAGACGAGAAAGATCTGGGTCCATTGACCCCAGGGACGGCACCCAGAGGAAGAGTCGGCGACCAGCACCAGTCGACACGAACGGCGCTGTCACACCACGTACTCAGCCGAATACTCCTCGCAGCGATGGGCCAAGACGGCATGCTCATCGCCAATACCTTGCGGTAACAATCAATTATGCGGCGCATGGTAGTTCGTCGTCTCTTCCGGAGGAACGGAAAGCAAGCATCGCGGCGAGTGCGCCTGTCTCGCCGGGGGTCCCGAGACGACCTGGCGAGATGGCTCGAAGACACTCACAAGCTCCGAGAGCCACCCCTGCATCGGTGACTGGCAGCCAAAGAGTTTCGTTGCTACGGCAGAACTACTTCCGCAGCGAGACGCAATTCCTGACAGCTCTCGAAGGAATCTCTTCAAGACTGGTCACTGTTCCTAAGCAGGCTCGACTGAGTGCATTGAGAGCTGAGCTGGCCCTTATTGCACAAGATCTCCCAGCTGAGGTTGACATCCCTACAATCTGCCCGCCGACATTGGTCGATGGGATCGCGAGCCGCAGCAGACACCATCGAATTGTGCGGCTGAACCCAGCCGAAGCTACCAGTCTGAACAGTGCTGAGAAGGTTCCGTACCTGCTGATGTTGGAAGTGTTGCGCGAAGACTTTGATTTTGACGCCGAGAGCGAGCAGAACGAGCAGCTACTAGCGACCATTCTGTCTGATAAAGATCGGCAACGAAGGCGTTTGTTCGACACCTCCGATGCCGCGAGAGAGATATCTCTTCAATCTCCTGAAAAGGTCCTCAGCAATGACAGCGTGCTAGAGCCAGCTAGTGGCGACCTCTCCAGTGCTGCACTGTTGCAGGACCTCGACGGCCAGAGAAAGCAAGCGCCAGACAGTCCCCGGACCAGACCCGCCTACAACGGCTTGAGAGACCCACCGCGGCTTTCGAACGGCTTCAGTGCTATGTCCACTGTAGCTCTTGCGACACCGCGCACTTCCGAGGGACCCATAAGCAGGTCGAGTAGCCCTGGACAGCGACCGACGGCGTATTCGAAGACGCAGAGCCAGAACCAGGCTGAGGTGTCCGCACTGGCGGATCATATGCGTACCGCCTCGCAAATGTTGGCGCAACTAGAATTGAGCGCCGCCAAGCGACCAAAACCTGAGGTTGCTGCCATCAAGGCGAAGATCATTGCTAGTATGCAGTCTCTCGAGGAGCAGAGCTTCCTGACTGATGATGGCCTACAAGGGCCCAACTTCGACACGATAATGGATAGGGCTACACAAGAGGCTTCACATTTCGAGCCCTCCGATCTCGAAGGCGATACTGGAGACCAGCCAACAGATCCGAAGATCAATACTGGAAGAGGTGCCGACCGCATGGAGAACGATTTCAAGACAGGTGGTATCCAGCGGAAGGGCGATCGAGACGATCCGTCGGCTGCTACTTTTGGTGAAGCTTGGGAGCAGAAGAAAGAACGCATCCGTCGATCCTCACCGTACGGGTGGGCCAAGAACTGGGACCTCATCTCCGTCATCGTCAAGACTGGCGATGATCTGAGACAAGAAGCGTTTGCGTGCCAGTTGATCGGCGTCTGTTCCAAGATCTGGTCCGAGCATAACGTGGACGCTTGGGTTAAGACGATGCGCATCCTGGTCACTGGTGAGTCTTCTGGACTGATTGAGACCATCACTAGTGCCGTCTCGCTGCACTCGCTCAAACGGTCGTTGACGTTGGCTTCGATCGCCGCCGGCACGAACCCCAAAAAGCGCATCGCCTCACTGCAAGACCACTTTACAAAGACCTTTGGCGCGACCGACTCACCTCAGTATCTCAAAGCTATCGAGTGTTTCACCGAGAGTCTCGCCGCATACAGCATCATTAGCTACATATTACAGCTCAAGGACCGACACAACGGCAACATCTTAATTGACTCAGATGGTCACATGATTCATATCGACTTCGGCTTCATGCTGTCCAACTCACCCGGTAACATGGGCTTTGAGGCCGCCCCATTCAAGCTCACTTTCGAGTATGTCGAAGTTCTCGGCGGTGTGGAAGGCGAAGCATTTCTTAAGTTCAAGGAGCTGCTGAAAGATGCTTTCCAGGCCCTGAGACGAGAGGCAGAGCGCATCGTCACGCTTGTGGAGCTGATGGGCAAGGAGAGCAAGATGGCATGTTATGGCGGCGGACTGCCGAGCGTAGTGTCTGCGATCAGGGCAAGGTTTGTTCTGGAGAAAAGTAAGGAGGAGGCGAGAGAATGGGCAGAGGATCTGGTGACGAAGAGTTTGGGGTCTTATTACACGAGGTATCGCACTTACAGCTGGGCATGACATTGACATCCGCTGACTTTACGACAGGCTCTACGATACCTTCCAGTACCGGACGCAGGGCATATACTAGTTGGCTGCACGTGGCGACTTGGCGTTGTTGCGAAAGCATTTGCAAAGCGCGAGGACAGGGTAGACAGCTCCACGGAGCGTCGAATATTGAGTATCTTCAATTTGAAACCGACACCATACCACGTGATCCGAGCTCACCTTCTATTCCTTTCTATGAGCCTACCAGAATCGTTGGCAGCACCATAGCGCGAGGGGCGCTGCGTTCTAGGAGATATCGTCGATGTCATTCGGCAACCGATTTGAGCCACCCACAGTTAGGTATTCCGCCGTTAGCAAATGGTCAAGTTGACATCGTCACAGGCAGTGGGCGAGCACAGCGGGTCGAATTTGTTTTGGAAACCACTCGACCACGTTACTCGGCTTGCAAACTCGATTACAGCGACTCGATTTTCGTGCTTAGCCACTTCCCGGCCATGGTATCTCGCAACCAAGGCACCTCGACCGGCTCAACGTTCTCGCGGACATAGGCCACCACTTCGGCCAATCCTGGTGCCTCATCGTCACTAGCATCCAGGACAGCTAGTACACTCACTCTTGCAGGCTTTCCTAGGGCTTCGGCGATGTCACTCTCGGCGCGAGTGTCCAGTACGACGAGCCGCGTTGCAGGCTTCTCCGGGCTGGCCTTCGATGCTGTGTGGCAGAGTGTTGGGAGATGCGAGTAGATGAGATCGTCCAGTGCTCGAAGCAGGAACACTGCTGCAACGCGCCCGCCCGGCGTCTTTGTTTCAGCCGGCTGCTTGAAGTGAGCGGAGAGAGCCTCAAGGTGGCGTGTCACTTCGTTGAAACCGAGAAGGACATGCTTGCGGATTGGTAATGAGATCGAAGGAGTGGCTGGGCTGGGCACATTCTCGGGTGGTGCCTCCAGCTGGTCATCTGGGGTGACTAGCTCTGGCGTGGGCTTTGAAGGTGCATCTGTCCTGGCTGCCTTGGCTTCTGTCGCCGTCCGCTTGCGCTTGCGGCTTCGCTTGCCTTTCGATGACTTCGAAGCGGCTTCATGAGCTGCAATGGAGCGCAGCAGGCTGTGATGAAGTTAGAGATGAGAAGTGAGCGGTGTTCGAAGCGCAAAGTCTAACCTCACTAGCAGGTTCACGACAACATCGTGGTGTGGTTGGTTGAGCTTTGCTCTGAATTCTGTCAATTCCTGTACTATCAACTGTAGGGCCCAGCACTGCCTACCTACACGTTAGGTGTCGCGAACGGCGACGCTGTTCTGTGAATGAGCTTTCCACCTTTCTGTGCTTCCGCCATGCTCTTCAGGACTGGCGTTGTTGTTCACATTTTTGAATTCACGTGATTCGCACCTGCCAAGACTGACGTAGCGAAAACTCTAATCTATGAACACTGTCCGTTTGGAGCTTTGCAACATCGTCCGAGCGCCAACGCCGATCAATAGACGCGACAACCTTACTCAACATCACATGCATTGACAGCCTCGCGATATTTCGTGTCTTCGCTATTGTTGCTTCCTGGAGTTTGGAGTTACAAAGGCGTCACCGTTTGCCTCACCAAAGACTGAACCACTGAGACCACTGAGACGACCACAGGCAGCCACGGCCGTAGCCACAGCCTTACAGTTGCTAACCTAACACAATTCTTGGGTGATACTTGCTAACGTCGCACTTTTAAAGGACATTCCGCAACTTCCTGCAGACGGCCATGATGCTAGTCTCACCCGCAATCTGGTAGGCGTCACCGCGTTACTTTCAGGTCATGGCTCCCGTGGGCACAACATCTTCTCCGCGCGACCACGAAGCAGACAACAACCCGGATCTGGCTCGCAAGCGGCAGAGGTTGAGTGAAGATCCCGGCGCGTCTCCCGAAGGCTCTGTCGTCATCCAAGAAGTCGGTGGCCCTGAAGACATGGGGTCGAACATGGATAACGCCATCCAAATCGAGGACGAATCTGGCTTCACGGCAGTATCGTACGTAGAGTCTTTCCAGACCACCGACCCATCGTCGCCTTGGGAACAACTCCGGCAGATTGAACAGCGATTGTCGAACAACAGCTACGTCGAAACCTCACTGTTCTACTGGTTGTGTGATGCGTTCGCGAACCATATCGAAGCGACACAAAACGATTCCGGTTCCTGGGGCCAACATTACCTCGAAAGCGATGTGGAGTTCTTCAGTCTACTGGCTAACGTGTCGTGGGCACTACTGGGAGAAGGCGACCTTTTCGAGCGAATGGTCGACATCGGCAGTATTCGCATGCAGACTGCGGTGATAAACCTGCTCCTTGGTCTCCAGACGCTTTGTCGACGCATCATCCCACTGCTACCAGACGTAGTGAAAACCGCGCTGTCGAGGCGCGACTCAGCGCATGGATCCACTCCACCGCAGACAGTAGTACCACTCAACAATGTCATACTAGCCGTCCAAGTGTTTGATCGCCATGGTGCGGCCGTGGCACGGTTTCTGGACGGCGACCGGTCCGACAGGCTGTTGGACGTCGTGGCTCAAGGCTACACGCACTTTGCAGACGACAATGTCATTCTTGCTATTACCACGCTCATACAGGACATCAGTGGGTCAGCACGACAACTCGCCAACTCCTGGCAGATACTCGGATGTGCGCTCACACTTTTCCGACACTCTGCCGAAGCGCGATTGACACTTGGAGTGTTCGCTAGAGATCAAGTTGAGGAGGTGCTCCAAGTTCTCCACCAGTCGATCAGGCCAAGCATATGTGGCAAACACCCTCGTGCCCTCCCAACCTCGTTCCACGAGCTGTTCCTCAATTCTGGAGAAGGTCTCCTACACATGCACACCCAAGATTCCAAAGGGGCTTCCGCGGGCGATCTGTACGAACGATTTCTCAAGAGTCCCTCAGATGCACTGATTCCTCAAACAATCGACAACGATTCCATTTCGAACTCCTTGATGCGCATATCGGGTCGAAACCTCAACGTCGTCAATGCACTTCTTGGCACATCATGGTTCTTCCAAGGCGCACTGGCATTCCTTCGCAGTGACATCATGGACGTTCGGAACGCTGGTATCGTGGCGCTCAAAATCCGACTGTCGAAGATCTACGGTTCCTGGGGCCAAACAAACGAGGGATTCGAACATCCCATCGTACAGTATGCGGTCAGGTTCCTGCGGGAGAATGAAATGACAGCATATATCTTCGGCCCAGAGTCGCACGCCGGGCTCATCAATCAAGGTCGAGACGTGATCGTCTTCTTGGCTGCAACTGGCACTCACACCAACATCGAGACTGATATCATGTGGCAAACCGGCACCACCAGCGTCGAGGCTGATTTTGCCAAAGCAGCGTTCATGGTCCTCAAGCACGTGTTGCAGTTCCTAAACATGGATCAACTGTTCTACATCGCGGAGAAATACGCCACTACACCCATTGCTAAGCTTGGCCAGCAGGCGCTGGATCTCTTTCCTGAGATGGTGATGGCCATCGAGTGTACCACAAATCCTAATCGTCAGCCTGATGGGATGAGGCTTGCTTTTATCAGCATCCGACTGCTCAAACACGCAGACAACGAAGCGCCATCCATTCAAGTGCATTCTCTCCGATACCATGCAATGGCTGCGATTGCCAACTACGCTGGCTCACATTCGACGCTAGCGCAGCGAGCGGAAATCTACAAGCACTGTGTTCCTGAGGTTCTTGGAATGACACGGCATGCCACAACCGCATTTGAAGTGCTCAAACTTTTCCTCGACTCTGGTGTTCCGAAGGAAGATATCACTTTCATCCTCAGTCTACTTCCCGTCTCTGCTGCTGTTGACGAGCTCTGCCATTCTGCACGGGCTCACAACGGCGATGAGAGCTCTTCGATCGATACTCATGGCGTCACCGTTCGACTTGGCACCATTTTGTCTCTCATGGAGACGACAGAAGACACAGTCAGCATACTCACATGCGAACGACTCTTCAGTGACGTATTCGGGAGTGCCGACATAGTCCCCGCAGTGCGAAATGCTGCCTGGGAGGAGCTTCGCAAGATAGGGGCCAAGAGCGACGGGCAGGCGGCTGCAACTCGTCTCTGGGAGAACTTTATGCAAGAGCACGTACCGTCACTCTCAGCGGATTTGGTGACTGCACAGCTCGTGGACGTCATCTGGGCGAAGGTGAAATATCAGCGCGGCTCGACCGAGATACAGACCGACTACACCAGAATCCTGCAACTCCCTCTTTGGAACGCGATCGTTCGCTTCGCCTTATCATCAACGCGATCCGACGTTGTGAAGGTGGCAACCACAGCTGTCCTTGACATGCTATTCGACTTTCCGCTCTCTGCCGTGCCGCAGCCTGCGTCCGTCTCTCACTGTCATGGTGAGTTCACCAGAGTCCTCTTGAAGACGCTGAGCCAAGACTTCGAGAATCTCGCACATCAGGAATCGCCTGTCTATCAGCAACAGTTTCTGAATTGCATGGACCTTTTATTACACGTCTTGCGCAAGAGCCAGGAGACAACGGCTACGTTGGGACTCATCGCCGGACCTGAAACATTGGTGGTGGAAGCGGCCGACAACGCGCCCGATGGCATAACGTTTGATATCCAGATTCACAGCTCCGAAATCCGTCCCACGACGGTCCATGTCATCGCACGACAATCAACGACGGTTACTGATCTGCTGCTCCAATTGCCGAATGCGACTGGTACTGCTCAGAACAGAGTGATGGCCGGCGGCCTGGAGATAACGAAGGAATCGGGCAAAACGTTGTCTGAAGTTGGTGTTTATCACACAGGTGTGCTCATGATCTGTCCAAAATTCGCGTTTGGCCATGACATTGACAAGGCTTTCACACCTGCAGGACCGGTCGAACGAGAAATCCTTGCGCAATACAGCTCGATTGAGGCATTCCTGTCTGGAGGAGACCGTCTCTCAGAGAAGGCAAGTTCCCTACACGCTGCAATTGTGACAATGCGTTCTGCTGACCGCACCACAGACCTTTTACCTTTTGAGTAACGTACGCTTGTCATTTGACGCCCGTGAAAAGGTTGCGTCGAAACAAACCTGTATGGAGACTCTCTTCCCGCCGAACAAGCCCTTCAGGACGAGATACTCCCTGTTCGTATTGCAAAAACACCAGCACGACTTCACACGTCTTGCAGTGGTTGACCAAGACTTCCACCTTCGGGGAGTCCAACTGTTGACTGACTTGATCATGGATGAAACTCGTGAATTGGACGGACAGCTTTTGCTCGAGGTCGTAAACGTGTTGACACTTTTTCTCTGCGGTAAGATTGCCTTATGGTCGAAGACTTTCTACACTCATCTAACCTTACTCCAGAGCGACCAGCCGATCAATTTCAGTGCTACTTCCTCGACCCAGAGGGGTTTGCTTCGCGAATGCACAATCTGCTCTCAAGCGCCAAAGACTTGCCGTGCGACGTGCCGTCTCGCTCAGGGCACACGCCACTTCGTACGGAGCTATCGACTTCAGTTTACTACACTCTGCTACTCGCTTGTGAAGCAGACGATGACCTTTGGCAAGCTGTCAGTTCATGTGAGGCCAAGATGGCTCAGACCCACGAGAGGCTACTGCTCGACGAGATTGTTGATTTCAGTGAGAGAATCGCCGAGCAAATCACCAGCATGAGCCAGCCCGCCCGCAATTCTCGCGACATGGCCCATTTCTTCTGGCGCACGCTTTTTCCAGTTCTTTCTGCGGCCCTGAACAAGAACGGACTGTCAGCGAATTACTTCACTCTCCTCGTGTCCGTACTCGATGCCGACCACACGCTGCAAAGATCCGAGGATGATCTTCGCCAACTCGCGAATGCGCTTATCACTGAACTCTCGACATATCAACACACAGAGACTCCGGATTACCTCCTTCCAGACCATGGTATCGCCGGGCTTCTACAGTTGTTGAGCGGCACCGTCAAAGTTCTCATGAGCCACAACATACCACTCCGCTTGGACGATCTTCCTCCTCGATTGCTGGAGGCAATGCTCTTCCCTACCGAAGGGCATCAGTCGTACCCGCTGGTGTCTCCACCCAGCAGATCGCTTGTGTAAGTCAAATTGAAACATTCTCCGAGACAGGATGAAGGACCATGCAGCGCTCTGTGGCCATCTCAGGTCGATCACATATTGAAGACACTCGCTAATATTTCTACTCGTCACAGTTACGACCTGATGCGCTCGACCTACACCGTGGAAACCGACTACATAAGCCTCCTCAACACAGTACGACATGCCACAGGAAGGGCCGAACATGATCCCACGGGACAGTTTCCTGGTGCCAAGGAATGGGTGCGTCCCGCTAATACCAGCGCTGGTCTGATGAATCTAGGCATGACGTGTTATATGAACTCGCTGCTGCAGCAGTTGTTCGCCAATCTGCAGTTCCGCAAGTTTATATTGGACCAACCGGTCCTGGGTGATGCCAAACAACCCGTACTCTCTGCACTCCAGTCGCTATTTGGGTACATGCAAAACCATAATGCAAAGGCTGCGGACACCTTAAAACTCGCCAACATACTGGGTGTGCAGATTGGGGTCCAGGAAGACGTCCACACCTTTTACACGACAATGCTGAGCAGGCTGGAGGACAACATGCCAGGCAAGGAGCAGAAGAGGTCTTTGACGAAGTTCTTCACGGGGAAATCGGTGACCCAGGTGAAAGGTGACTGCGGCCATGTTTCGTCTCGCGAGGAGTCATTCACCGAATTGTCGGTAACTGTCAAGGAGAAGGGCACTCTTCATGAAAGCCTTGATGAATTCGTTCAAGGAGAGCCCTTGGCAGGAGCTAACAAATATAAGTGCATGACTTGCGAAGAGGGTGAGGGTAAGCTTGTCACCGCCATGAGACGTACATGTCTCGAAGAAGTGCCGGACAGCCTAACGCTCTGTCTGAAACGATTCGCCTTCGAGAACATCCAAGAGGGCGAGAACAAGATCAACGATCGTTTCGACTTCCCGGAACAAATCGACATGTCGGTCTACAAGCGCGACTACCTCGAAGCTCCGCAATCTCCGCATCAGCCAGATTTCTTCGAGCTGGCTGGTGTTATAGTTCATCAGGGCTCGCTCAGCTTCGGACATTACTGGTCATACGTCCGGACGCCAGGTCTGCCGTGGAACCACCCAGATGCTTGGACCTTGGTCGAAGACACAAAATCCACTCCCGTTTCGGGCGGCAGTGTCGAAGTGCGAAAGCAGTGCCTTGGTGGTAGCCAAGGTCCCAATGGGATCGAGCGAGTCGACAATGGCTACGTCCTTTTCTACCAGCGCAACACCTATGCCGCGCAAGGACGGGAGTACAACATAGTGCCAGCTTCAGTTCAACACAGCGTCCTGCCAAGAGTTGAAGTACCGCGTGGGCTGTCAGATGAGATTGTGAAGAGTAATCTTTGGCGAGTACAGATTGCCGCGCTCTTCGACGACGAGTTCGGCAGGTTCGTTGCCTGGCTGTTAGCGCAATTCTCATCGCATGCGGTCTCTGCGCCCACAGAATCTGACGAAGAGATTTCGCCAAGTACTATGAGCTTCCAGAAATCTCGGAGCCACGAGCCCGACGAAGAGATGCCGTCAAGCACTTCGGTTGTCGATCTTGATGCTTGCATGGGCGAGACTATAGCCCAATTCGCCCTCCGGGTTCTAGTCGCTGATCCCGATGGTGAGAGCAAGCTCGCTCCGCTCGAAGCTGGACTCACACAAGTGCTGACGACAAGGCCTACCGTCGCCGACTACGTACTGCAGCCTTTTTGCAAGGGCCAAGCGCCGTTCAAAGCAATCCTCAACTGCAGGATCCCGAAGGTGCGCTCTGCGCTCTACGATATGATCCAGACGTGCCTAATCTCGCTCCACGAGCGCGATCTGGGAGAATATGAGTCGGTTGCCGATGCGGTCATCAGGAATCATTCTGCTATGCTTGAGCAAACGATCGATACGGTTTCAGGCGACTGGGCTGAATATCTAGCATTTGCATCCGGCTTTGCCACGCAAGGCCAGTACGAGACGCGCCTTGTCTTGGCTAACCATTACTTAGAGTGGATCTTCGAAGTAATGTACATGCGCTGGGATGTGGAGCTCAGGAAGAAGCATCCGACAGTCTGGCAGTGGATGAGACACAACTTTTGGGATCATACACCACTCTTCGCCTTTCTTTTGGAGCTGTTAAGCGCACACGTCGACCTCTCCGTCGCCTTCCACGCACTCAGCGCTTCTGGGGACGAACGCGTCCAGACATCACGTGGCTGGTGCCTTACCATCAAGGAGTTTGAGGCGATACTCACTGAACGCAGTGTGAGACAGCAGTATGGAGACAAATCCAGCACGCAATGGCTTCTATACACCATTGTATGCAGGTTCTGCGAGTGCAACGGTCATTGGGCCGATCATGCTCCAAGCAAACTGATTGGCCTGTTGGTGGGAGACGGCGCACACCCTGATCTCTTCCCGCACGTCGAGAGACGGATGATACGAGGCCTGGAATTCGAAGAGGCGAAGCTCCAGCCGCTGCTCTGGACGAGTCTGCACTTTTGTGAGAACGCGGAAGACCAGCTCTGCAAGTCGCTCGTTTCGGTGCTCAGCAATACCGTCCCTCAATGGAAGGGTCAGGAGCGCAAAGCCCTCCACTTCTTCAAGAACATACATGCTTTCGCACCAGTCTCGGTCATCGACACTTTGTTGCAATGGCTTCTGCACGAGAAGTTTCCAATCATACTCGCGTCCAGCAAAGCAACCCGCAACTTCACCTGCGACTGGGTGCAAGATCATCTCTTCACCCAGGATGTACTGTCCGGGAACTCGTCGCTCGATGCGAGCCGGATCCACACCACTCGCAAACTTGTCAAGGTCTGCTCTGCGCACCTCAGGAATGCGTATCGTGACGAAGCGCCGCGCGGGAAGTTCGAAGCCATGTTCGCGACGATGAAGAATGCGAGGGACTTCCTCTTCCGCCTTCGGACGGAGGTGAGCGCGGTGCTCAACGCAGCCGACGACGACGAGACGCCAGCTAGCGTCAGGCGCCGCTACAACGCCGGTCTCAGCCCGGAGGTCATGGTGCAGTACGATGAGTCCAAGACGGCACTGTCCACCGTCGAGAACCTCCTCGCCGATCTCGAGTATTGGGAGCCCGACCAGACCGGTCTTCCTACGAGGTCGCTGGCGAGTGTGATAAAGACTGTAGAATCTGAGGACCAGGGGGATACGGAGGCAGATGGGGAGGGGGAAGATATGCTATCCGAGAGTGGTGAGAGTGAGGACCTCTATGAATGAGGCAATTTTTTGCGAAGTGACATTGCTTTAGCGTGGGAAGGGAAGGGGTTGGCTTGGGGACGATCGAACGTTGGACTGGCTATGAGACGGAAGCGTGGCATTGGCGCATATGAAACAGCGATTGATGATGATGAATATGGAAAAGCATAGATACCCAACCTTCGCGAGTGCGCAGGTACAGATTGATAGCTAGCACACAGAAAGCAGTTTCCACACCCATGGCCCCTCTTGATCACGTATCAAGCCTAACGTATCCGAAGAACGGTTGTACTATTGTATCCAGCAGCCAGCTATTCGTACACATTACCACCTTTAACCCCCTCTCCACCAGATCCGCAACAATCCCACCTCACCACTCCTGCACACTCCCCTCCTCCTTACTCCGCACACCCCCATTCGCCCAATACCTCCCCGTCACCCCTCCCAAATCCTCCAACGCCAACCTCACCGGGATCTTCGCCCCATCCTCTTCCTTCTTCGGCGGTTTCCCAATCAACCGGCCCATGTCCGTCGCCACCCAGCCCGGACAACAGCAGTTGATCAGCACGTCTGGGTTCTCCCGCGCCAGGATGAAGGTGAAGGCGTTGACGAGGGCTTTGGAGAAGGAGTAGGAGCGTCTAGGGGGGCCGAAACCATTCTCGCTTTCGGTTTTCGAAGGGATGGTGGCGAGGTATGAGTCGGCGATTTCAGAGAGCTCTGGCAGGGATAGGTCTTTGTTTGCGGAGCGGAAGCGGGACTGCAGGTGTTCGGAGTAGGCGTTCAGTGATGAGGCGATGGAGGAGAGATTGACTATCCTGCTCGGGGCGGAAGGGTTTTGACGGAGTAGAGGGAGGAAAGCCTGGCACATCTCCAGTGTGCCTTTGTAGTTGACTTCGAGCGTCCGTTTCGCATTCTCGGGACCATACTCGTTATCCAGGTTCACGCCGGCGTTGTTGATCAGAACGTCGACTTTGCCATTCGGCGCGTTGGAGCGAACACTGTCGGCGAGCGCATTGATGCTGGCGGAATCCGTGATATCGAGTTGCGGGTACTGTATCTCGTGCTGGCTTCCTGCGTCCAGATCCAGAGGTTTGCCGGAGCGCGAAGCGGCTAGGAGTCTGATGGGTTCGTTTCGCTGTGTAGATTTGGATAGGAGAAGTTGGCATACCGCTTTTCCGATGCCTCGATTCTGGAGGTGGCGTTAGCACGGTATCTAGATAGATGGGACGGACATACGGCGCCGGTGACGATGATGGTTTTTGCATTGGGCGACATTGTAGATCACAAGAAATACTCTATGCGATGACAGGGAAAAGAAGGTAATTGATGGTCGTCAAATAGAGTAGAGTATGCTGGTTGGCTGGAGAACTGGTTATTGACTTCATCCCATCCTCTGATGACGATGAAACATGAAAACATATTCACGGCCTTCACCACATTAAGGTATTCGTGGATACGATCCTGTATCTGAGACGAATTGCGTTCGTGGAAATCAATGCAAAAGTAGTATGTACGAAACCGCTATCCATAAACATCAATCGATCATTACACTTGCCAAATCAACCAATACGCCTCCGCTCTCATCTCCTGCGCCAGCAGTTCCAATGAAAGACCCATCCATCCCACGAGTGTACAGTCCAAAAGAAAGACTACGAGACCCCGCCTCTTCTCCCCTCCAACTCCACCGCCCCAGCCTCATCTCCACCCCAATCGATCCACCTCATCCATCCCCGCCTAGAAGATCATACTCTTAACAGCATCCCGACTCCTATGCCCCGTCCGCGGCTTCATCGGCGGCGTCTTCGGCCTGCTCGCAGCGAAATCCGCCGCCTTGGGCATCCCAGACCTCTGCGCAGGCGCGCTCTTCATCGGACTATTCGGCGCGCTCTTGCTCCCCGCCGCACCCCCAACAGGCTTGCGCGCATAACTGTTCATCCTCTCCGGCGCTGGCCTAGGCGCAGCCGATCGCTCCGCCGTGCGAGGAGGGGCGGAGAAGTCCTTAACATCCGTCCCACTCTTCGTTGGCGATGATGAGCCATCCACAGGGGTGCCGACGACACCAGCTCGTTCTTTGGCGAGGACGAGATCCGTCCACCCCATTTTCTTTGTCCCTACGTCGACTTTTCCGACGACTTGACTGAGCACCTCCATCCACTCGTCCTTGAGCCCGCGGTTGTCGGCGTAGAAATCGATCGTCTCGCCGTTGGCGAAGCGCACGCGGAAACCCTCCTCTACATAGGCGTAGCCCTCGTCTTCTTCGGCGAAAGCGGACTTGCGACGGCCGCCCTTGCCGGATTTGGATGGGGACGGGTTGGTAACAAGGGTGCGCTTGTCGTCGACGAGGCGGGAAGCTTTGGTCAGGTTGATGACGGCGCGCTTTTGGTGCGTGTGCTCGTGGTAGGCGGTCAACTTGGGGCCGGCGAGGCGGAAGAAGCGACGGCGCCAGTGCTGTGGACAGTGTTAGTATCAACGACTGCGTTGAGAGGAAGAGGTAGGAAGAGAACATACCTGGCAATCGCCACCCTGTTGTGACAGGAATCCCTCAAACACCACCTCCTTGACCTCTCTCGCTTTGCTCATCTCGCGGATCGCAGACGACATACTCTTGGGCATATCCTCATCTCCAGCACCTCTGGGCTTCGGCACGTACAGTAGTTGCAGCTCCAGCAATCCTACCACATACGGAGGCCGTCTCACAGGTCCAGTATTCGTGCCACGCTTTGAGCGCACACTGTTCACCACCTGCGGGTCTTCTTCCAGAGCCCACTCGTTGTAGCACGGGATATCAACCGTAAGTGGACGACCGAAGCACAGCTGCTCGTGTGACTTCAGGTTGACGTATGCGCGGGCGAAGGAGCCAGAGGAGGCATCGACGAGGCTATGTAGCATATCCCATGTGGTAGGCGTGCGTACGATGCGCCGGCGTGCTGCTTCTTCTTGTGCGCGGCGCTCTTCTGCCTGTGCTGCCTCGCGCTCGAGGCGCTCCTTCTCGGCACGCTTCTTGGGTGAAGAGAGGAAGCGCGAGAAAGCGCCACTGGAGCTCTTCGACTTCACGCTCTTCGTGGGCGAAGACGGCGCGATGGAGGATGGCGATTGTTTCGCTGGAGGTGCGGGAAGCTGAGTTGTTAGGGTGAGCTGGAACTCGAGATCGTCCAGCACCACAAGCTCGAACTCTTGTCCAATCGGTGCACTCTTGCCGAGTTCAAGGCTGGTGGTGGTCACGCAGTGAAGGCCGTTGTCGAGTGTGAGCTGGAAGTCGACCCGGTCGTTTCGTGGCATGGGCAGGTCGAGATCCTTGACACCAACAACCTTGACAAACAGACGACCGCGCTCAACACCCTCACCAACGTCATCGTCCAAGTTGGCAGAGCCAGCAGCATAATCCTCGTCCACGACACCAAGCGCTGCGCTCTCGTATCCTGGCATCGGAGGAGCAGCAGCTTCACGTGTGAACGGCGCATCCTTAAGCGCGCTCGCATTGCGCAAGCTCTTCCTCCTCGTCTTGCCATTCCACGGCTCAGTCTTCATGAACTGCTCTGCGCTTGGCTTTCTCGGACTCTTGCTTCCCTTCGCAGAAGTCGGACGCTCGAATGTACCAGCATCTGCACTAGGAGACATCGGTAGCTCATTACCTGCCGCAGCACCCTTGACCGTATCATCGCTCTCACCCGAGAAGTTCCGGTTAGTAGCGACCACAAGCTTCGTGTTCTGGCGCATGAGATAGCCCTTCTGCAGTCGCACAGACCCGTTAGTGCCAGCTCTGTAGTAGCCATATGGTTCACCTACCTTCGAGCCCTCGATCACCCGCTCAAACTCCTTCTCCAAGCCTAGACCATCATGACCACCCTCCTCGCCATGGAGACTGAATGTGGAAGTATCCAGGCCCAAATCCAGGTCCATCCTGCCACCAGATTTCCTACTCTTGCGGCGTTGACGCTGCTTTTGGCGCTCGCGCTCTTCCACCTCTGCGCTCTTCTCTAGAGCTGATGAGCCGCTCGCGGAGGATGTGGGACGGACGTCTGTCGCACTGCCGTTGACGTCTACGTCGGCATTCGATTGGAACTGTGCTGGTATGCTCGGCACTGGGTTGTTGTACATCTCGCCGCTCACGATCCGTCGCTGCTCAGCCATGGTCTCCATATCTGCTCTCGAAGCACTCTTGCGCGTCTTAAGCTTGCCGCCCGTCTTGATCGAGGCCACACGCTCAGGCACACCAGGATCGCTCTCCCGCTTGCCTTCTTCATCTGGGAAGTCGGTAAGCTCTCCAAGAGGGCTGATATCTCTCTCTGCATCTTGGATGTGGATGACCGAGTCGGGAGTGCCTGGAGGCGAGACATCGCGCTCGGTAGGTGGAGCTTCGAGTGGCGTGTAAAACTCAGCAGAGGGCTGCAGCACAGGCATGTTCGCGGTGACATCGAATGCGCTCTTCATCTCCACCTCTTTGGACACGTTGTCTGCTGGAGGAGACGGAGTAATCCATTCTTTCATTCCGAAGTCGTAGTCATCGTCCGTGCCTGAGTAAGTTGGCAGACCAAGAAAGCCTCCTTGCGTCGCTTGCGGTTGCTGCTGCTGTTGCTTGCTTGGCTCACTGTAGTCCTTCACAGTCAATAGCTCCATGGCCTCATCCAGAGTCTCTTTGCCGTCGTTGCGCGTCTCAAATGGCTCCCGTTGCGTATGAAGCATAGTGCTTTCAGCATCTGGCTCAGCTGAGGAGTACCGGCTCGCAGTATCATCGTCTCCTTCTTCGCTGTCATCGCGTGGTACATTGTGATGGAGCACAGAGCTTTGACGGTCGTAGTCCTCCGCGCGAGAAGGCGAGCGCAGTGCCGTATCTGGTTCCATCACAGCTGCTGGGATGGAGTTCATGTCGATCATATTGTCATCCTCTGTTGGCTCTGGCTTGACTTGCGTCTCATCATGCTGCTCAACGTACTCAGCTGCAACGCGGAGATCGTACAGGTCACTGGTCTCCCGGCTGTTCTCGCGAGATGGAACTGCCTGATCTGGATCCATGAGTGCGAGTTCCGCGATCGACGGTCGGCCATCATTGTCAAGCTGATACTCCGACTCCTCGACCGCATCGTCGTCCTCGTCGCTATAATCGTACTTTCCACCGCGGACCTTGCGAAGAATGGACTCGCGAGAAATGCGAGGCGGAGCAATGTCGTCCAGCATGGAATCTTGATCGACTTCAGTGGTGGTGACCTGCATCTCTAATCGTTCGCCGGTGTCAAGATTGGTGATTGTGAGCTCTTCATGGTGAGATTCGACTGTGTGCTGAGACGACTTGGACGTTGGTCTCTCCTCGCTTGTATTGCTCATCAGGGCCAGACGATCTTGCATGGTGAGGGTCGACTTCGCAGTCATGTTCAAGATATCCTCTTTGCTGCAGGAAGCGCGCTTTGGTGGTGATGGCAGACTGCGCGGAGCATGTGCTGCTCGTTCGGCCGCCTCAGACAGACCATTGGAATCACGTCGTTCTCGGGCCATGAAGCCTGGAAGTGGAGGTAGTGGGCGTGTGTCACTCGCGTCTGAAACAACGCGATCGGAGAGAACGGCGCGTTGTGTAAGCTCGTCGCCGTTGAATACATCATCCTCGTCGTTAACAAGATCAGTCCGTGCTTCGTCTGGAGACATTCTAGACCAGTCCTCCGGAAGCACGACTGGCGTCTTGTCGGCATTCTCAAGGTCTGCATCGAAGCTGTCATCGCGTGCAGGCTCTGCGGAACTACCGCGATCGAAGCTGATATCCTCATCGTAGAAGTCGTCAGAGTCCCAACTACCTTCGCGATCTGAAGCGACCGAGACTGAAGGCTCTGGTGTCTGCTGCTCGTACTCGTTGATGATTGGTGGCTCTTCGTGGAAGGTGACACTCTTCGCGTGGCGATGCAGTGCTCGTGGTGTTGGAGCGCGCTCATCGTCAGACCCTGCGCCGTTCTCGGGATCGAAGGCATTCGGGAGGCCGAATTGGCTAGTCCGTGCAAGGGAAGACTTTGTGGGAGAGGGCGAGCTCTGCTTCCATGGCGATGCCGGTAATGGTACACCTGCAGCAGCCTTGGTTGGACTGAGGAAGGGTAGAGTGGTCTGGGATTCCGTGCGCTTGTGATTTGACTTCTCCGGCGAGCGGAATGGGTTATTCTCTTTCCTTATCGAATCCATGCGCGTGAAGCTGTTGGTGACGAACTGCTCGCTCAGTGGGCGGTTTGCGCTTGGCCTCTCGACAATGGGCAAGCTATTCGGATCGTAGGCATCTTTCGTCTCGAGCGCGAAGATGTTGCTATTTCGGACTCGACTGGCTTGCTTGAGCTTCTCGATGCTCGATCGTCGGTTTGGCGAGGGCGATGGTGACCGTTCTGGCGAGTTCTCGCTGTCAAAGCGAGTGTGCGACATGGCGGAGTCGCGGCCAGACCAAAAGTCTCGTGGGGATGGTTTGGTGAGGAACGAAGGTGGGGAGGAGTTCTCGGTGTATGGGGAAGAGTCGCGGGAGACGATCATCTTCTGTTGCTCAAGTCAGTCCTGAGCGGGTGGCAGCCACTACTTCGAGCTGCGCTTACCTTGGTAGCCTGGTTGTAGCTGGGGCTGTTCCTCCTTCTCTCCGTGCTCCCAATCTCCTGCAGCGGCCGTGAAGGTGCCGAGGACATGTTGTTGGGAGTGGAGGAAGGCGTGGTCTTGGAGATCCTCAACGGCTGGACCTGGCGCACCATAGTGGTAAGCACGCGACACTCTCAATTCGTGTGGTGTCAATCGCATACAGAGTCCATGGCAGAAGCCAAGAATAGTTTCGGGTGAAGACAATGCCTCGAGGAATGTTGGCCCGGTGTCTAGGAAGAGAAAGCCTGGGCGGCGCGAGCAATGCGGCGGCCGGACATGCGCTTGGCTTCGCTGAAAAGAAGAGTCGTTGCGTGAATGCGTAAGGTAGTGAAGATGATGTTATCGCATGCTGCTCGAGAACGAGAGCGGTTGGAGCAAGTCGCAGCACAGCAGATGTGTTTCGCGGTGGAGAGCTCTTGCCGTGTGGAGAAGAAGGTCAATAAACAAAGGAAACAACGCTAGCGATCAAGGCCAGAACAACCCTGCACACAAATCCCAAAGGAGGAGGTTGCCCGCATGAACATGTCTCAACTTTTTGGGAAAGGCGACATGTGATCGGACAGTCCAATGTAATGCTTCGCCTCTCTTCATCAGTGTGTCCCTTCTGCGAGGCGCGCGCGATCGCAAAGACCATCTTCCACTCATGGCAACCTTCAAGAGGCGCGGCGACGCTGCAGAAGCGCAGGCCGTCGCGGATGACCCTATCCAACACCGTCAAGAGTGGCCCGCGTGCAGTGGACGACTGGGGGCGACCAGCACCAAAACCCAAGAGTCGCAACAGTCCCTTCGGCGGGATGAACATCACAGAAGTCCCGCGTGATCTGGAAGCACCCACTCGGATTCCAGCATCGAGACAGGATAGGAGACGGACGTCTCGCAACCAGCCCGTATCAACTCCAAGACGGAAGGATGACAGGAGGTCGAACAAGGACCCAATGCATGCGCTCAAGATGCAGCGGACGCTCGCCAATGTCTCCTACGAGAAGCGCGGGCGCATCAAGGAGCTCATCACCCAGCGCGACTCCTTTGATGAGTTCGAATTGCTCCCGATCGTTAAGCAGTCGATTGCCACGCAGGCGCTGGGTAGGGTGACCGATGTCAACCCCACGCCCATCCAGCGTCTCGCTATTCCCGCACTACTCGGGACGGAGATCAACAAGCCGAGACGGCGAAGAATCGGAAAGGCGGAGCCCGAGAAACAGATGGAGCAATTCTTGCTGGCTGCCGAGACAGGCACGGGAAAGACGCTGGCATATCTGCTACCAGTCATTGACGCCATGAAACGAGCTGAGATGGAGGAAGGACGTTTTGAAGAACGGAGAGAACGCAAAGCAATACCCCAGATTGCAGCGCCCACAGGCAAGAGCAGACCCTTCGACGTTACGCCTCCTGAGTCCAACCAGCCTGATGAAGACACTGCACGCCCCCGGGCCATTATCCTGGTCCCAACGTCAGAACTGGTTGAACAAGTCGGCGCCCTCGTCAAGTCCCTCTCCCACACAGTCAAGTACCGCGCCGCCCTCCTCAGCAGCGTCTACACTGGCAAGATGATCCGCTCGCGCCTCTTCACCACCGCAGGCATTGACATCGTGGTCACTACGCCCCACCTCCTCCACAGCATCACCGAGTCAGACCCAAACGTCCTGTCCCGCGTCACCCACCTCGTCATCGACGAAGCCGACAGCCTGCTCGACCGCAGCTTCGCGCCCACCACCAGCGGTATCATCGACCGCGCCAGCCCTAGCTTACAACAACTTATCTTATGCTCCGCAACGATCCCACGCAGTCTAGACAAATATCTCGAGCGCCGCTTCCCCACCATCAAACGCCTCGTCACCCCCAACCTCCACGCCATCCCTCGAAGAGTCCAGCTCAGCGTCGTCGACATCGACAAGGTCCCCTTCCAAGGCAACCGCAACCTCGCCTGCGCCCAAGTAATCTGGGACATCGGCAAAGAAGGCGCCCCCGACGAGAACGAAGGCGAAATGCTCGGCCGCGAGAAGAAGATCGTCGTCTTCGTCAACGAGCGCGAGAAGAGCACCGAACTCGCACAATTCCTTCGCTCCAAGGGTATCAACGCTACAGCCTTATCCCGCGACAGCGACTCCCGCAGCTCTTCGGATAACGTCCTCGCCGAGTTCACCAATGTCCACCACCTCCCTCCGCCCCCACAAGTCTCAGCGCCAGCGCCGCGGCTGCTCACCCCGCCGCCATTCTCAAGCTCGAGCTCAACAACCTACACCCCCTCCCCCCTCCTCGGCACCCTCAGCAACCCGCTCCCTGCTCCCACACCAGCAGCTCCGCGAACGAGCTCCTCGTCTAAAGCTCTCACAGCTCTCCGCAACACCCTTTCTCCCGCCCGCAACGCCCTCCCCACGACCTCCGTCCTCGTAACGACCGATATCCTCTCCCGCGGCGTCGACACCCTGCCGGTCAGGCACGTGGTGCTCTACGATGTCCCGCACACGACTATCGATTTCATCCATCGTTTGGGCAGGGTAGGGAGGTTAGGCAGGAGAGGGAGGGGCGTGGTGTTGGTTGGCAAGAACGATCGCAAGGATGTGGTGAGGGAGGTGAGGGATGGTATGTTTAGGGGTGCTGCGTTGATCTAGCCTCCCCCCATCCGAGCTGAAGCCCGAGCAATTCTCGAAGGCTGCAGTTGTATGATACGAATGTATAGATAGAAAGATGTACGAGCGAAGCCCGTGGGTGTTCAACTCCATACCCTCAACGTGGTGACCCCGGTCTCCTCTCCCCTCCCCCGATCTCGCCTTCACCCAGATCTTCGAAGTCGCCTACGTCGGTCGGGACCTCGCGCCCAGAGCCAGGACGTCCTTCAGCGTTTCGAGCGTCTTCGGGGCGCAGGCGCGAGTGCTGCGTACCCCACTGCTCTCCCTGGAACGGCGTCGTGCTCCTGTCGGGTACTGCAGGACTCCCATGCCGGCTCGGTGGCTGCTGAGCCTGCGGTGGCTGGTAGTCGTCGACGTGTATCGCGCCGGGAGGCAGATCAGCCGGCGGTGGCGTGCGGCCCGCTACGTTGCCAGGCTGGCGATGTGGGGGCGGAGAACGGCGCGGTGCATCCTGCGGTACATTCTGCGGTCCAGGTTCGGTTGCACGCACGGGTCTCGTGCCCGCTGGAGGAATTGGAGGAGGTGGGCGACCGCTTTGCTCGTCTGCGACGGGCGTGACTCTGATATCTGGGCGCTGGTGACGCTCGTCGTAGTGGGTTGGGGGTTCCCAGTGTTCGGGTTCCGGGGGAGATCCGCGGTTTGTTTCGGGGTAAGGGGCTGCTCGAGCTGGTCTCTGCTGTGGAGGTGGATCGTAGGTTGCGGATGGGCGTTGGCGTCGTGCTTCGGGGTACGGTGGGTCGACGTCGTCTTGCTGTTGCGGGTTACCGGGAGCGTTCCTTGCTGGTCTTCGTCGTGGTTGGTGCGTGGGAGGTGGATCGGGATCTTCCCGTTGTTGCCGGTTATTGGGAGGAGGGTGTCTTGATGGTCGCTGTCGATTGTTCCGCGGTCGATCGTCGTTGTTGTCGTCATCGTCGCTGGATCTTGTTCGTTGTGTGGGACGGTTGCCCTGATGCTGGCCGTGACGAGGACACCCCGCTGTTCTGCATCGACAGTCGTGCCCATGGTCATCGTCGTCGTTGAAACGTGTGCCTCCACCGCCGCCGCCGCCGCCGCCGCCGTTCGGTCGAGGCTCGCGCCTTCGTGCACCGTGTGGGCCTTGCGACGGGCGTCTAGGGTCTCTCCTACCGGAACGAGTCGCTAGAAGATCATCAGTACGCACTCGGAAAAGATGACCCACGAACGAGTACTTACTCACCATCATCCCCACGATCCCACATATTCCCGCCGTGATCATCATCGTAGCGCCCTCTCCGACGATCCATACCGCCACCGCCGTAGCCTCCTCCGCCTCCGCGTCCATACCTATCTTCATCGTCGTCGTCATCCCACCTTCTGCGACCACCACCCGGGCCCCGGAAGCCTCGTGCCCATGGGGGCCCTCCTCTCTGACCACGACCTCCACCCATACGCATGTCGTCCTGGTACCCATCGCTTCCGTAGCCTTGCTGGGCTCCAGGCCCGTACATGCGGTTTTCCATACCCATGCCTGGCCAACCGCCCATACCTGGTTGCATACCGCCATATTGTTGCTGCATTGGATGCATGCCCATGCCTTGTCCCATGCCCTGACCCATCATACCCCCGCCGTATCCATTACCCATCGCCCCTCCCCCTCCCATCCGCCCCATATTCTGGCCCATGCCACCCATCCCCCCATACTGTTGGCGCGCCGCCCTTTCCATATCCATATCGTCGATGTTCATATCCCTCATATCCGGATACTGCATCCTCATCTGAAACTTCCTGAACCTCTCGAAGAGCTTGCGCTCGTAGTCCTTATCGTTCCTCTCTTTGTCGTCCCCAAACAGCATATCCCTCATCATCTTCTGATTCATTTGTCCCATCCTCATCCCATTATAAAGCTCTCCTATCTCGGCTTCATCTCCACCTAAACCTCTTCCACCCATCATACCAGGCATATTCGGCATACCGGGCACACCAGGCATCCCCATCCCCATTCCCTGTAACCGGTTCATACCCATGACGCCTTCTAAGCCTGCCATGTTACCCATCCCATTCCCCATTCCTATGCCGCCCATTCCCATGCCGCCCATACCCATCCCAGGCATACCCATCCCTCCCATCCCCACGCCCGGCAACCCCATCCCCATACCACCCATACCTCCAATCCCCCCACCCCTCATCATCTGCCTCCCCAACCTCTGATTGAAATAATCCATACACATCCTCCCAATCGCATCCCTATCCCTCATACTCCTACACAACCAAAAGAGCGTAAAGGTCAGCAACATCTCAAACAACGAACGCCTTCAGGACCCATACAACCACCACCAACGTACCAATCGCGCGGTCTCTTCCACATGCCCGGAAAGCCCCCCGCACATCGTCCACTCACTACATCATCCATGTACTCAAAAGGATCGTGCATCATTTCTCGGCCGTCGAGGCCAGGCTCAAAGTACATCATGTGCTCGTTCCCACACCGAGAGGAGTGGTGCGGGCGCAGGGTGGAGAAGGGGGAGAGACTGAAAGCGGCGTGGCGGGAGGAGGTGTGGCCCGAAGAGTCGAACCTGCTCGAGTGGCCGGAGCCCATTTTTGCTGGGAATGGAGGTGGAATATGGTGACTCGTTACCCGGATGCAAAAGGAGCGAGGTTGTGAAGGAAAGACGGAACGACTGGAAAAGAGCGAGGGGATGAGTTTAGGAGAAGAAAGACGGTGAGGAGAGGAAGTGTCGTTCGGTGATACGCGAGGAACAGAAGCAAACAAACGTTAATCCTCGTCTTGTACGACCATCAAAAAGACAGGCGAAAAGGAGCGCGGAGAGTCGCAAACAACCACAGTCACGCTTACCTCGGGCATGCAGTGCAGCATCAGCTCCTGCGCACAGTCGTCGCCTCTGTGCCGCCAGTTTCGGAGGCTCCAGAATCACGTGCGGCCGCCATTAGTAGCACACACTCCGACTCGTCCACAATAATGATACAGACCCATAATCTTAACACCTCACACCGGCCCCCTCATCTCCCACCGTCCACTCCTCCTCGGACTCCTCCGCCCCCTCTTCCCCGTCCCCACGCCCTCCTCCTCACTCCCACCCGTCCTCTCACTCCCCTCCCTCTCCCTCACAACATCCGCCAGCGTCTTTCTCCCCTTCTTCTCCCACCTCTCCTCCCCAGGCTCAATAAACCGATGAATGGTCCGATGGTCCAGCACCCGCTCCTCCCGATCCCCCTTCCCCTCCTTATCCGTCTTCGGCCAATAGTACCCGTACAGCTTGCTGTGCCGCTCGCAGCGCGGGCACGCGATGCGCGTGAGGTAGGCTTCGCTTTGCACGAAGAACTCGTCGCAGTTGCGGCATTCGACCCAGCGGTGGTAGGGGGTGGAGAGGAGGTTGTCGGTGAGTGTGTAGTCGGCGGGGGTGCGGGGTGGGCCGCGCTTTTCGGAGTCGTTGTCGTCGTCGTCGCGGATGGTTATGGTGGTGCGCTCGATGGATTGGATTGGTGGGGTGGAGATATCGAGGGCGCCTCTGCGTTGGCTGCGGCGGGGACGTTTGCGGGTGTTGGAGGCGGATTCGGCGTCGGCTTCGTCGGGTTCTGTGGCGCCTTGTGTTTCCTCGGCGTCGTCTTCGACCAGCGTTTCTTCGTTGTCTGCATCGTCATCCTCGGTTGTGAGCATTTGACATATGTTGAACGCGATATTTCCAGCAGCAAAAGAGTCCACAGACGTCAAGCTCGATGCCTGAGATACTACAGATGAGTTATCGTGCGGCGGCGACTGTGAGCTCGAAGCCGTAGACTGCGAATTGTGCTCTGGCTGCTTCTGCTCCTCTGGCCTAGGATACTTCCGTGGCCTCCCGCGACCTCGCTTTGGAGGCTGTGGAGACGGAGAAGGAGGAACTTTGTACAATTCTGCCTCAGAGTCCTCGATGTTCGTGACGTTTCGTAATGAGGACATACTGCGTTCCTTCTTGATCATTGGCAATCGATGGTTCGGAGAGTCTTTTGGCGTCTTCTTCGGACTAGGTAACTGCTCAGTTTGCAGGACCTCGACACTCGATGGACGAGAGAAGCCAGCAGCATAAGTTGGTGCAGGCCGTCGTCTTGTCGTGTCGTCTTCCGTAGGTACGTCAGGAGGCGTCAATGACCGATCACTGCTGCTGTCGTCACCACTATCGTTCGCGTTCAATGGAGTCGATTGACCAGAGTCAATTTCTTTCAGTCTCCGCGCCCCGACTGAGGTCAGCAGACTGAAGATGCGATCCAGAAGATCGTCTTTCTGCGGAGAGCGCGTTCGTGACTTTGGCAGTCGCTCCGAGTATTGCGTATCGTCGTCGTAGGCGCCGGCGGCTGTTTGACTAGTCGCAGATGACCTCCTTCTCGAGCGGGACACGTCTTCGCGCAGTTCATCCTGAGCTCGCTCGTAGTGCTCTCGTGCTTGAACGTTCCGGCTCGAGCTTGCATCATCCTCGCCGCGCTTGCGCTTGCCCAAGACCGAGGGGGAGCGACTCTCGGCACGCGACCTAGCCGGCGTTCTGCGTCTTGCAGGAGCTTCCTCTTCTTCTTCCTCCTCCTCCTCCTCGTCACTATCCTCCTCATCACTGCTCTCAGGCAATACCGGACCGAGCGGATCCCACCCATTCCGCTGCAGCCCCTCACAAGTCCCACAAAGACATTCGCAGTTGTCAATGCCAAAGTAATCCTCGCCATACGTAACCGTGATCTCCTCCCCAGGCGTGATGTCTCTGCGCGCGACAATGTGTATACCATGCGGTCCAGTAGTGTTGAGCCTGGCATTCGAATCACAATCATGATTCGCAAAGCGCGCCGGACCCAGGAAAAGCGAAGGCCGTTTCCTCCGGCTCGAGAGAACAATGCTGAAGTCCGTCCGACTCGACAGCTCCTTCTCCTCCTTCTCCGTCATTTCCACCTGGATCCCTTGCAGAAATTTGACCGTCTCGCCGCGCTTGATCAGTTTCCGCGCTACAATGCATGCTTCCGCTGTAGTAATGGTGTAGCGATTCGTCGTGGCCACCTCAAACGGGCAGTCCGGGAGGTAGATGTTGATGTACTTGCGCAGATGGCGCTCAAAGTGCTCCTTCTCGTCCTCACTGCCCAGACCCCTGTAAAACTTTGCGATGCCTGGTAGCGCTAACAGCTTCTGGTGGGCGGTGATTGGGTTCTTCTCGATGATAGCCTCGTCTTGTAGGATCTTGCAGACCAGTTCTTCGCGCACGCCGCGGCAGGCGTGGTAGTTGTTGCCTTTGAGTTTGCGGATGATGGACCAGAAGTATACCTGTTCAAGAGGTCAGTGTATCGGTCGCTAGCCACACATATAGCGAGAGGACACACCCGATCGACCAATGCGTCCGTAATCAGGTCGTCGTAGTTGGCCAGTTGCGACAGCGTGAGCCCTCCCTTCTTGTTCAGCGCCTCCTCCAGGTCCGCGGCATGGCGAGGCATGTTTGCGCCGGTACAGATCTCCGCGCGAAGAAGGACAGCGATGATAGTGACAGTAACCCCCTTGGTAGTCCAGACGGTGTAGCGCGCCGCGAGAAGGAAACAGACCGGTCAACCACTTCACAGCCCCATTCGCCTTGAATCCAGATCGTCCTTTGTATACCGCGTTGGGATGGATCACCGCATGCTGGAAACAAGAAGCAAGCAAACACTCTAAGAAACAAGAACAGCCTTCTTGACTACGCGCGGCGTATTTTCCACGCGACAATAGGATGACCCTCGAATCCCCCCTTCAGCCACTTGGATTCACCACGACTGGTTCGACTTGCTCGGGACGTTGGAGCCGCATTTCACGAGCCTAGCGCGAGATCCCTGTCCCGACTCTCCCGAGCCGCATATTCTACCCGCAACTCTATGGTATGCACCCAAGCCAAGCCAAGCCAGACTGCTGGGTTCCAGGCACATCTTGGAATAATTCTTCAACTCGAGAGGACTTCATACATAGCATCGTCGGAGCCTGCGGGCCATTGGAAGCGAGACACGATGATCCAACTCAAGGTGCGACCCAGACTCGACGATACAGATGCGATGATATGAGCTCTAACACCTCCACCAGACAATGGTCAACGTAATCGACAACTCCGGCGCCGCAGTCGCAGAATGCGTCAAAGTCATGAAGATGAAACGGCACGCTCGCATCGGTACCACCCCCTCCCCTTCCAGCGAGCCCAGCGAGCTCCACCCTTCCTCAACCTCTTCCCCAGCTCCCACCACCCTCACTAACTCGGCCCCCCAGGCGACCGCATAATAGTAGTCGTCCAAAAGCAGCGCAACTTCGGCCCCGAGTCCGGCGGTGCCGTCTCAGTCTCCGCCGCCAACAAAGTCCGCCGCGGCGACATCCGCCACGCCGTCGTCGTCCGCACGACGAAAAAGTACCAGCGCCCCGACGGCAGCGTGGTGAAGTTCGACGATAACGCGTGCGTGTTGATCAATAAGGGGGGCGAGCCGATTGGGAGCAGGATGAATAGTGTGGTGGGCAAGGAGTTGAGGGATAAGAAGTGGAGTAAGATATTGAGTTTGGCGCCGATGCATTTGTGAGTGTATATGGGCATGGCGAGGGGATGGGGGTGGAATGGCATAGCGAGGGCGTTTTCGGGGGTCATACCAGGCATGGAGGATCATGCCTTGAAAGATGGGCGATGTACGAGATATATCGGGAAAGCTTCCTCTCCGTTTGAGCCAGGCGTGATCATACCATCTGTGTTAAACGGTTTCAGGGTCGGTGCGGCCAAAGGAGGGCAAGAATTATGAGCCTGCGATGCTTAACATCATTTCTCACGTATCATAAGTAGTCTATGCACCTAGTCCCTCTCGCCCAAGCGCCTCGCTAAAAGCAAGTCAAGTCAAGTCATCCATCGCACCTTGCGCCAGGCCTTGGTCCCAGTCTGCCATGATGTACCCGTCCTCGCCAGGTGATTTCGGGGATGCAGCCGAAAAGCGACGGCGAAGAGAATTCTACTTCTTCTCCTCGTCAAGCGTCGACCACACGTGCTGGCATTCGCAGCAGACGTAGAAGAGCGCCTGCTAGATGTCAGTACCCCGAAATGCGCTTAGATAGAGGGTGTGACATACCATCCCAGTCTCAGCAGTCCGCTGCTGACTCTGAAAGAAAACCGCATCCCTCGCATGGCAGTTCGCGCATTCAATCTCGGCGTGCGGGAGCTATCACCCAGACATCCGTCAGCACATGTTGCTGACAGAAATACCGCTCACAGATAGCACAGTGTATAATGTATGCGTAGTCCCTCCTCTTGCCTCCCTCTAATTCCGAGGAGCCACGCCCGAAAGCGCCCGCTCCCGCCTCTCATCCTCCACCGCGCTCTCCCCCCTGTGCCCCTCGGGATCCTCAGCCTCGAGCATGATCCCGCGGTCCGTCGGACCCTCGCAGAACGGGCATAGGATCTCGTTGCCGCACATGGTGCAGAAGGAGGGGACGACGTCGACACCCTCGGAGTCTTCCATGCCCTCGTTCGCCGAGTCGTAGGCAGAATCACCAAAGGAGGACATGTTGCTATCGGGATTATCACTGTTATTGGAGGCACCCACCGTAGGATCTTGCGCCACGTCTTGCACGTTGCCGGGGGTCTCGGCGATGGTTTCTTTGAGGGAGTTGCGGTAGATGCAGGCGGCGTTGGCGGTTTCGCTGAAGTGGCAGGTGCGGCAGGCGAACATGAGGGTGTTGGTTTCGTGGTCTTCTTTTGGGTAGAGCATGTTGGAGCTAGACAGGCGTCAGTAGGTAGTGATGTCTGGAGAGGTGATATTCGTACCACTCGCGACAGAAGCGGAAGCTGATCTTTTTGCTCTCGACCTCCTTCTGTCCTTCCGAGGCTGGGGAATCGTAAGACGCCATGATGTTCGTATCAAGCTCGAAGTTGGTGATGTTGGATCGAAGTCGAAAGTTACTGCGGTGAGCTTAAAGAAGGGTGACTAAATTCGAGGATGGTGAATAATCCGTTGTTGGGGGCGTTTTGCTTTGACCCCGCTCACCTGCCGACCGTCGTTGCTCAAGTGACTCTGCGCGTGTGTCTATACAGCACGACTCACATTCTCAGGAAAAGCAGCGACTACTCCACGTGTTGCCTGAATTTGGCCAGAACTGTGGAGAAGGCGAGCAAGAAGGCAGAACCACTACTCCACAAAGCGGCAGAAGCCATGGTGAGGTTTCCCATGAGTCTGGGGAAGGGTGACCACCAGAGCATATATTAACATCATGTCTTCGCAGGCGACCGGATTACCGGCAGGATGGGTGAGTAAAGCCTACCCAAGCTGAAGGCAAACCCCTTACACAACTCTCAGGAGGTCAGACACTCCAACAGCAAAAACCTGCCCTACTACTTCAATCCCAGCACCAAGGAGTCGAAATGGGAGCCACCCGCGGACACGGACAGCGAGACGCTCAAGCACTACATGGGCCAATACCACACGGCAAACCTCGGGCGGGACGGTGCCCCGAACCCAACAGCCCTTGACGGCAAGATACGTTGCGCACACCTCCTAGTCAAGCACCGCGACTCGCGGCGGCCTTCCTCGTGGCGCGAAGCAAACATCACGCGCTCCAAGGACGAGGCCATGGAGATCATCCGCGCCCACGAGCAACGGATCAAGACGGGGGCCGCTAGTCTCGGCGACGTCGCGACGACGGAGAGCGATTGTAGTTCCGCGAGGAAGCGCGGTGATCTGTAAGTACCCTACTACCTCGCACATCACGAGCCGCGTTTAACGACGATGGATTTATCGTATGGCTTGGCGCGGCTCGAATATGATAGATCGTAATACGCAGGGAAGAGCTGGCTAATGCAGGTACCAGTGGCTTTTTCGGCAAGGGTGACATGCAGAAAGAATTCGAGGAGGCATCTTTTGCGTTGAAACCGAGCGAGATCTCGAACGTCGTTCAGACGGCTTCGGGATTGCATCTTATTGAGCGGTACGTACAACTATCGTTATATCGTGGCAGCTTCCGCGTGGACTTGCGAAGTTTCACGTGCCAGCTGGAAGCGAGCTTCCGGATGCGGCGACATGCTGTATCACCATTCGCACCTCACCTCCACCATTGTTCGTGTTGCTGACATGCTTTGTTTAGGTTGGAGTGACCGAACGCAGTATTTTGCAGCCGCGTATCCTGAAGACCACTGATGTGTTACTTGACCAGAAGTTGATCAGAGGTACCAAAAGTGATGTTCCTGCCATCCGGACATAGCAGTAGGACTCGAGCGGTTGATAGATCTGGTAAGACGAGACTTCTCTAAGATGTAGGTTTCGCTTCTTGCTTCGGTTGCGCGTCGAAACACCATTCGAGCGTACAAAGGAACCTTGATGCTTTCACGTTTTCGTACCATCCTTGACCGTTCATTTACCATCGACGGGTACCTGCGATCGGTACCTGACTATCTACCGTCAAGACTCGAGCATCGACCACACCATTCCCACAGACCACACTTCTTCGATCACACGACACGTCGCTGGGAGAAGTGGCTTGCGGGTGTCACTCCCAAGTACCAGGTACTCAGCGCGCGTGCCAGCGCAGATATTTTCGAGCCATTGATATCCTCTCCGCCATCCCATGATTGCGTTATCGAAGCACATTCAGCTTTCACGCTCGGTCGGCACTTTCGGTTTGGACGATTTCGGCGCATCACGTGGACCCATTGGACGACGTCAACGCTCCTTCCTTCACTTCTCCATCACCAGACGCTAAGAATTTCGAACCTCGACATCTGCGATTCTTGCAATTGCGACTTCGCAATCACACTCGCTGCACAAACGAACGAAGTATTTGCTTCGAACCACGTTCCTTGCCACCACCAAGACGCTCCTTACCACTACGCTTTCACCACCGAATCACTTCCCTAAGCACCTATTATACGACACACGGCTCCTGCCTTCAGCAGCACTCACGCCTTCCACAGTCACGGCAAACAATCAGACTCGACACCAAGGTATAATGGCAAACATGCGTCGCTCATCACAGGCTCAGCCGCCGCACCGCCGCGCTTTCTGGGCTCAGAGCGCGGTCGGCTACTCTTCGTACATCAAGAACCACGACCCAGGCCTTCGAGACCGCAACTCAAGCGACCACGGGATGGACAACTTCAGCTACGACTCTGCCCACGTGGACAAGAATCAAATGCCGACCCACACCAACAGCTCGACACCATCGAAGCTCTCCCAAGCTTTTGACGACTTCCAGCTCTCCGAGGCAGCGATCAAGACCTCCATTGCCCGCATCGAGGAGCTGAACAACGATGCACCTCGCCGTACGAACCCTCGGAGCTCACACCATCACCTTCTCAGCCGTCGTCCATCCGACCAGAGTCCCACATCCACCGGTGCCGAGTCAACGACGGCATCGTTCGGGTCATCCTGGTCACCAATCACGCCCGTGACCATGACCCCAATCCCGGAGAACACCCACGCCGTCAATACCTACAAGCTCCCGGTGTATAATGCCAAACCCCACGTCCCAGTCGACATGCGTGGTCTCGAATCCCCGCCCTTCACCCCGCTCGACTCCCGTGCCCTCAACACGCCCCTGCACCCGCCGACCTTCAGCCCGAAGTCCACAGCCCCGGACCTCGCGCTCGTGACAGCACAGCTCTCGCCCCTTTCGATCCGGCGTCAGCTCTCCATCACCTCCCCACCAACTCGCGCATCGAACGAGTTGGCTTGGGAGTCGTACCTCAAGACACTCGACGAGGAGATCTGGGACCTGCGCCACAATGCGCTGATGCGACTGCAAGGGTTCCGAGACATCATTAAGTTTGAGGTTGCGAGAATGCTGTATGACGGGCGCATCAAGCAGGACGAGACGGTGAAACTGGAGAAGTGGTTGATTGGGAAGATGAGTCACTATCAGGAGATGGTTGATACGATGGAGAAGAAAATCCAGGCGACGAGTTGTGTGCTTGGCACGACGCCTGTCTAGGAGGCAGGTGATTGCCGGACCCAATCTGGTAAGCGTGTTCGACCTGATATTCGGGGTGCGAGGACTTGATGGCGGATGCGTTCTCCCCCAGTAGTAGATGTGAAATGGTGCTGGATGGTTGTTGATGTCTCTGGACCCGGAGTTTGCTTGCTTCACGGATCGGCTGTTTCAACAGATTGCTTTTTGCATGAATTAACGAAGGCATGATCCTACGACTAAGGGAACGAATGGGTAATGTCTCTACAGCATGCGAACGGCGCAAGGATGTATGATAGCCAGCACCGAGATACTTGAAGCATGGAACTTTAAGGAGCACGAGCTATAGAACCATGTAATCGATAACGGGTTCAATCGACTTTTCTCATTCCAATCCGATGCTACGCAGCGCTATCGTTCGTTCAATCGTCCAGCCTTAACTCATCCAATGCGTACAACCACTTCCGCCAAACCGAGATACATCCTCTTCACACACTCCTCGACATTCTCCCCAGAAAACTATCCTTCCTCGAAAATTCCCTCCGCCTCCTCTGCAACCACCTCCTCGTCGGCGAAACTTCATTTCGTGACTTCTAGTCTCCGACCTTCGCCTTCAACTGCGCGACTTCACTAGTCAGCTGCTCAATCTGCTTCCCTTGACTCTGCAGCATCCCTCGTATCTCCTGCAACACATCTCTCAAGCCGCCCGCGGCTGCGCTTGCGGAAGGCACTGGCGCGGTGCTGGAGGCAGACTCGTCTTTCTTCTCGAGCTCGGAGACGGGCACAGAAGTGGCTTTAGGTTGATCTGATACTGTCTCACCAGTGAACGTGCTAGCGGCTGGTAGGGACGACTCGACGTCTCGTGATGGCAGGGCTGCGGAATTTGTGGAGGGACGCTCGATGGGTTTCTGCACTTCTTCAAAAGAACTGGTGTCGTCATCATCATCTTCAGCTGGCTCGTCGTCGGCGAATTTGTCGGCCATGGCGGCCATGGATTGCTTGTTTTCTTCCATCTTCGGTGGGTCGCGGGCTGCTACTGGTGTAGGTGCTGGCGCAGGTGCCTCGACTTTCGGTTCTGGTGCTTTGACAGGTTCTGGCGCAGGCGCACTTATCGTAGCCGTGGGTTTCGATGCTGAAGACGGAGCGACTGCAACCTCAGTAGGCTGCTTGCCGTCGTAGATGTCCTCCATGGACCACATTGGTGGTAGTCCAGTCTTGCCGCCTAGCCACTCGCCACTCGACATAGCTGCCTTCGTGCCAACCGTCGGTGGGTATATATCTTCCTGGAAAGTCTCCGATCGCCGTGGAACGACGAAAGATATAGGCTCGACGTAAGTGTCATTGGTGGTCTTAAACGCACGCATGACCTCGTTCTCGTGCGTGTTGACCCCTCGCTTCGGCATGAAAGCCAACCCTCGCTGTGGTTCAGGCGACTTGTGCTCGGAGAGGAACTCGAACTTGTCGTTCTCGTATTCATAGTAGCGGATATTCCCATCCCCCTTGCCAGCGATGTAGAGCATATGGCAGCTGTCGTCCCAGAACGGCATACCGACGCCAGAGCTCGAGTCCAGGAACATGAAGTCGCCTCCTACAGGCTTGCTCGGGTTGCGGAGGTCCCACAGGCCGAGCTGGCGCTCACTCATCTTCGAGAAACCAGTTGTAACCACTCGATCCAGATCACCCATCCACACGCATCGGCTGTTCTTCGCGCCTGCATGGCCGGGCACTTCATGTGCTGGTTTCTCCTGACGCACATCCCAGAACCGCAGCTTCTTGTCCCTCGATGTTGTGACCAGCATACTGCCATTCGCGCTCCACGACTGCGACTGCACAATATCGCCATGCTTCAGCGTCAACTTCGCCTTGCCATCCTCGAGATCCCACAGCTTGATCGTGTAGTCGCCAGAACTAGAGGCCAGAATGTTCTCCGCCGCGGGATTGAACAACACGTGCCCGACCTTCCTCGAGTGCCCGCTCAGCTTCCCCACTGGCGTGACATCCGCCGGCTCTTCGGCGTCGGTATGAAGCGTGAAGTTGTCGGGGACCTGCCATAGGAACACCTTTCCATCGTCGGATCCTGACGCTATTAAGTTGTCGTTGAAGGGACTCCAGTCGGTGTCTAGCACTGCTGCGGTGTGGCCTCGAAATAGCGGGAGTTGCTCTGGTAGCTTGCCCTTCTCTTCTAGTGGTATCACTGCGAATGCGCCGCCGCCGCTCGCTTCCCAGTTCACCGCCAGGTACTTGGGGTTGACTTTGACGATGTTGCTGTCCCTGTGCTGATGTGAGTGCTCGTTCGCTTGTGGTAAACATGCCTTGGACAATCCTCACCAAGCGTTCTTGCTTATCCTCAAATTATCATAGCATTGTTCCCTCCTCGTCGTCTTCCCAAAGACATGGCGGTACTTCGACGCTCGCACAAATCTGCCAGACATGGCTCGTGGTCACACTCGTTGTCGCTAAGAATAAGGACAGCCGTGGGATGTATATCTGTCGTACAATCGAGGTAGTATCGGGCCAGCTAACGAGGCACGCGAGGAGCAATGGTGAGACGCATAAAGCAACGAATCGAAGTCCGTGGCTGAGCTCGAGAAGGTCCGACAACCTCAGGCATCACTGGATCGATTTCTCGACTAAACGAATACGAGTGATGGCACTACAGTGAATGATACAGTTCCAAGAATGTTTTCGATTCGTGAGAACATGTAGTCTAGCCAGCTAGCCATCTATCAGTTCGATTTTCCCGTGCCATATCGACATCAGCATTAATGCCACCTCCCTAAGCCGTTGACCAACTCTTATGCTCATGCACAGCCTGAAAGCACTTGATATCATGCCTCATAATCCCGAGACTTCCGCTCAGAACGCCGCAGTATCCCCATTGACCAGCCCATTAGTACCACTCCATTTCCTTACGCCCTCGCCGCCAATGTGCCCTTCACCCCCGTTCGTGACTTCCGAAAGCATACCAGCAGACGCCGCAATGAAGCCAAGATACGGTTTGCTAGGATGGAGAACGCGCGAGATGTACTCTGGGTGGAATTGAACGCCTACGAACCAAGGATGGTCCTTGAGTTCGATGATCTCCATTCGCCTGCCAGATTCGTCCTTGCCGATAAATGTGAGGCCCGCATCTTGAAGTTGTTGAATGTAAGCAGGATTGACTTCGTATCGATGGCGGTGGCGCTCATTGATGCTTTCGTTCTTGAGACCGTACAAGGCACGCAGCTTGCTCCACTCGGTATCTGGTTGCCAGTATGTTGGTCGCAGACCGAGTCGCATGGTTCCGCCAAGCTGGCCGGGGTGGTGCTCGAGCATGACGATGATGAGTCGGTCTTCGTCGTTGCCGTCGAATTCGTATGATGTGGCTTGTGGCATAGGGATCTCACATACATCTCTCGCGAACTCGATGACAGCCGTCTGCATGCCTAGGCAGATTCCGAGATATGGCCGTTTGTTCTCTCGAGCCCACCGCGCAGCTGCGATCATGCCTTCGGTGCCTCTAGTTCCAAATCCACCAGGGACGAGGATACCTTGGGCCGCAACAAGGTCACCCCATGCGCTGTGGAAAGCGGCAGGATCTTTCGATCTCATTGCTGGTTCTAGTGCTTCCGCGTCGACGTTCCTAACTCGAAGTTTGCGACCGCACCACATCGAAGCATGTTCGAGTGACCTGATGACTGACAAGTACGAGTCAGGTTGCTCCAAATATTTGCCAACCAAGACGATGTCGACTTCTTCGCGCGCAAACTCGGTGTTGAGAGCCAGGTTCTTCCATAGCTTCCATATTCGAGTACCTTTCTCAAGGATTTCCGCTTCGCGAGGCACTTTATCTAGCTGCAGCGTAGTCGTCATGAGCTCAACAAGATGCTGATCTTCGAGAAGCATTGGAACTTGATATGTAGACGGCATGTCTCGCACGGCAAGAACGTGTCGCTCTGGCACCTGGCAGAAGCGCGCAATCTTGTCGGTCGTAGCCTTCTCCAGTGGCTTCTCGCATCGACAGGCGATCAAGTCAGGTATCAAGCCCGCACTACGGACAGCCTTGATCGCCATCTGGGTTGGTTTCGACTTCTGCTCTCCGTGTACCACCGGAATGTACGAGACATGGATTTGCATGAAGTCCTCCCTTGCGCAGTTGCGTCTCAGCTCGGTGAGTGCTTCCACGAAAGCCATGCCCTCGATGTCACCGATAGTGCCACCAAGCTCGATAATGCACACATCGGGCTCCTCGCCTGTATCATCCACTGGCACCTTCGCGACATCCGTGATCCACTTCTCAATCTCGCCAGTGACGTGCGGCACCACCTGGACAGTCTTGCCGAGGTAGTCGCCCCTCCTCTCCTTCTCGATCACACGCTGGTAGATCTTTCCGAGCGTGATATTGTTCGCACGCGACAAGGTGATGTTGAGATAACGTTCGTAGTTGCCAAGATCGAGATCGACTTCACCTCCATCGTCTAGAACGTAGACTTCGCCGTGCTCCTTCGGATTCATGGTCCCGGCGTCGACATTGATGTATGGGTCAATTTTGATAGAAGAGACCTTCAACCCCATCGTCTTAAGGAGCAGGCCGGCGGAGGAGGCTTCTCAGGTTAGCGGACATGTTCTGACGGCGCCGTGGAGGATGGTGTTTACCTATGATACCCTTCCCCACGCCGGAGATGACACCTAGCAGTCATTATCAGCATCCATCAGGACCATGAACATGATAGCCAGGGCATGTTGAAGGTGCACATTTCCCCACGACCCAGAGCACTGGTGTGCTTGTGGGAGGACGGATATGAATGGACAATCCTTACCTCCAGATACGAGGACGTACTTCATCGTCGCGAACGTCTTGCACCTTCCGATGGCCCAGTCTTACTACGAGAAAGGGAACGAAAGGAAGCAGGATCTCGAGGGCCGACGTTGATATTTTCCAGAACGCGCGACGCGGGTTCAGATACGCGCCATTCCGCTTTAGGAAGGGTAATTGGACCCACTTCACACGAATGACGTCTCGAGGTCAGGATTCTTTCCTCCATCACACCTCACTTGAGGTGCGAGGTAGCCTGGTGGTCATGTCCCTGACGGCCTACAGTAAGTAGATGGTAACTGGTAACGCTACAAGCTTTTTCTTACAGACCTCCCAACAATCGAGAGGTTTGGCCTGTATCCTGAACTCAAATCGATGGCCTGATGCTTGCCAACATATCGCTATGCCAGCTCGTAGCTGTTCTACTCTTGGTGGACGTCCCACCATGTTTGTTAGTCTGGAAGATGGATAGAGAGGCCTTTACCCGGTACTCGGGAGGCGTGCTGCTCCTGGCATCTCTCTTGCCATCAGACCAGCATGACGAAGCTACGAAACGGCGATCCGCTCTGCTCTCAGACGTGGTAGAGCTGGTATCGTACAGCCGACGGCCGATCCGGAGCATTCAGCTGATGCGATCATGGCCAGGATGAGTGCAGAGGACAGGATCAAGCATTGGGCAGGAGTGCAAGCGATGTTCCAGGACTTCTCGCGGGAGGAGAAGGCGGGCTCACGAGGACTGGATCTCCGGCATCCTGACGATCCGTATGAGTATGACAGATATGCAGAGCTGATCACTGATCAGAAGAACGGCGGTTGAAGATCTTCTCCAAGAAGCCGAGCACTCCTGAGGCTACTGTACGATCATACATCTGCTGAGCCATCGTGATGTGAGCGCCGGAAAAATGGGCCATCACACCAGGATGGTAGTGGAGAAAGGTTCTGCTCGGACGTAATAGTAGCCATTTTCGTGCCATTGCTCTACCACTTTCTCGAGCATAATAATCCGGTAAGCAACCTGGTAATAAGTAATCTCGAGAGTGTAAGGTAATATAAGCTACTCCATACATCTAGGTGAGCTTCACAGAACTCTTGGACTCTTTCTGCTCATGGCCCTATCATCTTCATGAGTGCTTCGTGTGGTTGCCCTTGCTATCCTCCAGCCCTTCGTAAAGATCCAGGCCCCAACTCTTGCCGGGATTGTTGTAACGCCTATACGCCTTGCCAAGCTCGTCAATCTTCTTCACATCCTTCGTCTTCAGCTCACACTTCAGTGACTTGAAGTTCTCCTTCGCACGCTTGAGATGTGAAGTCTTCGGGATGACAGAGGTACCTCTCTGCATGCCCCAGGCTAAGAGAACCTGTGCCGGCGTGCATTCGCGCTTGGAGGCGATCTTGGCCACAACGGTATTGTTAAGGAGCTGTGTCAAGTTTCCAGTATCATAAGTCGGGTTCGTCCCGGCGAGAGGGGAGTAGGCTGTCACGTGGATGTTGTGCTTTGAATGCCACTTCACCCAGTCGTTTTGCTGGAGGTACGGGTGGAGTCTGCGAGAGCTCGAGGTCAGTACGGCAACAGACAGGTGTTGCGTGGGTATTGCTTACTCCATCTGATGTACAGAAGGAACATGCGAGGTATGATTGAGAAGGTCCTCCATCTGATGCGGGCTGAAGTTAGACACCCCAATATGGCGAGTCTTGTTCTTGGCCAACAACAGACCCATTGCACTCCAGGTATCCACGTAATCGATGTACTTTCTGCCGAACCAGCCGTTCTTCACAGGCCAGTGCATATGGTAGAGGTCAAGATAGCCTACGCCTAGCTTCCGGAGTGTATCATCAATGGCTGCTTCAACCTGGTTTGGGTCATGGCTTGTCGTAGTTAGTTCTCCGAGGTCGTCAGAGAGACTAGCATACTCACTGGTCGTTCCACAGCTTGCTAGTAACCCAGAGATCTTCCCGCTTTAGACCAGTCTTTAGCAAACCCTCGGCAATACCTCGACCAACTTGGAACTCATTGCCATAAGCAGCAGCACAGTCGATGTGTCTGTAGCCTTGCTGGATGGCGTATGACACGGCTTCGGTGCAATTGTCCTTCAGATTCCAAGTGCCAAACCCAAGCAATGGGATCTCCTTGATGGAGAGTGATCCTTCCGAGGAGACCTTTGCTCCAAGTAGCTCGTCAATTGGGCTACCTTCGAGAGGTTGTTGTTCGATATGTTGGAATTGAGCAGTGGCCAGCACCGCCAATGGCAGAATTGAGATGGTGGCTTTCATCTTGTATCGGAAGTGCGATGATCTAACGACGAGAGCGAAGAGGAATGCAGTAAAGTTGTGTCTCTTATTTTTCTCCCCGCTTCGTCTTCATCGTGATGTAATTCGAGGTCGGGTCTGCAAGGTCCCGCCTGGTGAGCTCCGAGCAATCTTCTGGAACGTATAGCATGTGAAATGTGAAATCTGTCAATTATTTCCACGCCGACGGACTTGAGCCGACCAAACTTCGCACATGTATCATCCTCGAGCGGAACATGGCGCCGTGGGAGGCATTAGCTTGTATAGTGTTCATGATGGCCGAGAACGCTCTACTCTACAGATGCGCCTGAGAATGATTTCCCTCCGTTGTGAAATTCGACGAGAACGCTTTCCACCCAACTCATGCGAGGTAACCGAAAGGATATCAATGTGTAGTGTCCATCAACAAGGACATCGCTGTTGGCTGTGCGATCGGCGCGCCCATACCCCAGGATATAGTAATAATGCTAGTTTGCGAGCTTCATTTCGCCCTTCATGGTCAGCCCTGCTGGCCTTGCTGTACACAATCGCCCATGACTCGATGGTCTGCCTCGCGCCAAGCGATCCTTCGTCGTGAAAGCAATCTGCAAATCTCGGAGATCTCGGCTGACCCAGCAAGGATCCAGGCCTGGGTTGATATTGCGTCCAAATTGCGAGGGTGAAGGCAGGGGATCCGCGGGACGCCAAACCGCCCGATATATGAATATGCAAGTGGCGTGAGTGCATCCGGGTGACTGTGAATGATGATGATGGAAATCGAGGCACAAGCGTGGAGTTCGGGCACCGGTAGAATGCTGAACGTCCATGTTCCTTGATCTTAATGGTCGAAGGCTGATGACTCGCCATACATACCGGGATTCTTACGAAGGTGAAGGCTAGGCCGAGAAAGAGCAGAGTTAGAGCTTTTCGAATACTGCAGCGAGGAGCGGAAGCGATGAACAGTATTCCGTAGTGGTGGAGTTGTTGGACAGTTAGGAGACCCCAGATTAGAACTGGTATCGTCGTGAGACCCGAGGTGGGTAGCTCCTCACGTATGTCATCGAGAGACGGTCTTTCTGCGTTTGGTCTTCTTCGATGGCGCACCAGCGCCGGATCCTGCGTCAGAAGCGTTGCCTCCTGGCTCTCCTTCTCCATCATCTTCGCTCTCGTCGTCTTCGTCACTGGCGCTTTCCTCCTTCTTGGCCTTCTTGCTGCCCTTCCTTGCATCCGAACCTTTCTTGACCCCGACGTTCAAGCCTTGTTTCCGTAGAGCCTTCAGTAGTCCACTCGAGGCACGCATGCCCGGGAAGTCTTTCGCGGTGTACACGGAAAATATATCGCTGACACTTGACGCAACTGTGGGTGAGATGCCGCCTGGCTTCATCGAAGCAATGTCAACACGCAGGAGCTTGAACTTGAGCCTGAATTTACCAGGACTTCGACAGCTGAGGTCTGGGAACACGAAGAAGGTACCGGCGACGCCATGCTCATCCTTGGCCTGATAAGGCGAGGCCACGATAGTGCCCATGAGACGTCGAGTCGTAGTCTGACCCTCTTGTGCGGGTGGTACCTCGGTTTCGTCGCTGCCGTCGTGGCTCAAGAGTCCGCAGTGCAGTGCTAGAATGCTATTGACATCCTGGGCAGGGCCGCCAGTAGCTTTGTCGGTGATTTTGAGTTCCAGAATAGGGGGCGGGTCGATGACACGCCTGTCTCGTTCACCGAAACCGCATGCCCGGGCTGCAGCTGGCTGTTGACGAATGGTGAGGTGGTAGTTGAAAGATGGTGGAGGTATGGCGACACTAGCAGGGAACGAAGGCAACGAAGTTGTCAACGGCGACGCCTCAGAGGAGCCTGAATAGTGGGAACTGTTGTATGTCGGCGTGCCAAAGGGTGGGTGATGCCGAAGCTGGTCCTGATCTGTGTTTCCAGGAGGAAAGCGCCAGCCCGGATGCACGGTCTGAGGATGCGATTGTGCAGGCGCTGGCTGACTGTGCCCTCGAGTTACCGTGAGAGGTTGATCCAGATAGTGATGAGACGGGGGTGGGTAAGCTGGTCGCTGTATAGTTCGATCATGTGGTGATGCGCTATAATTGCTAGCGGGTGAATTTGACTGTGGTTGAAAAGAAGGAAGCTGTGGACGAGCCGGCTGATAGGTTTTGCGGCCGGGCGACTTAGGATTTCGCGAAAGAAGGTGGCTGATGGAGAACGGGTCGCTTGAAGGCTGTTGGTGAGGTGTTCCTAGTGGCGGCAACTGTATTGGTGGCAGCCGGGTCGAAGTACTTGTTGGAGTGTGCGATGTATGGCCTAGGAACGAAGTAGGATGATACTCTGATGGTGAGCGAGCAGGTGCGTATCCAGTGAAGTTGCTGAGCGTTGGGAGAGTAGGCGCTTGTCGAACTTGTGCCATACTGTCTGCAAATGAGTTGCCGGCGGGCGGTTGGAGTGGCGATGGCCGCCTATGTGGCGACATGGACACCAGACGCCGTTCCGCTTGTTTCCTGAAGCGGTATCTGTGTGAAGCCACTCAAGCCAGTATGCGTGTTGCAAAGAGGAAGCGAGTAGATCTTGTATCTGGGTGCTGTTGTCGATTGGTGCAATCTGCGAACAGTGGTAGCTTGAGTGACAATGTATGATCTGCATAGATTCTGCAGGTATCAAGAACTGCATAGGTCTCAGCAGAATTTACAGCTTCAGGGCGTTGTGGAGCCTTATGAAAGTGACAAGTGAAGGTCGGGATGCGTGCAGACGAGCGCCACTAAAAAATGTGATCAGCAGCTCAAGCGTCACCAACGAAAATGGAGAAGAAATTTGTGTCCAAATGAGGCCGAAAGGGCCACGCTGCGACAAGGAGTAGTGATACAGTAGAAAGCGGATGAGCAATGTACGGAGGGATAGACAGAAGTGTTCCCAGTACAAGTGAAACCTTGCACCTCGAATCAGGCCTTTGACCGACATCTCTAGGCTGGATTTATGCAAGAGCATATGAATGTGGTAAAGTGCCAACATCCATGCAACATCGACGCTCTCCAAATCAGCACAGTGTTGTTCGCAATGTCGGTAGCGAATAGAAGAAAAGGCAGGGGGTCCAGAAGCTCGGTTAGACGAGAGTGATGATTGCTCGCGCAGAACGGTTTTGGTGCAGCCATTGACCGCCGGCGCTCGACGGGGCGATCATTCGGTGCAGCACAAGCATCTATCGTAGTTCTCGTGCTTTCGAATTGATGCCATCGCCTCGCATCATCCGCTGCAGCACCATCGCCATCAGCCTATCCCTTCGAGAACGCAGAAAGCTGCATTTACCGACTGAAATTGTGTTTCGTTAGCGCGATGCGAGGTGATGGCGAAAGTAGAACTGCCCGAACGTTCGACAAGCACAAGCTACCGTATACGAGGGTACCACCCTGCTGGCTAGCTTGTGAGGCAGAACCGGGTTGCAGGACCTTTGTTACCGGATTTTCATCCCGTCCTATATCTGTTGTGTAGCAGCCACCCGCGCTGGTGAACGGCTGAGACAGTAAGGGCGATGCGCGAACCATTCCTCTGCGCCCAAAAAGCGAGGCTCGCGTAGGAAGCGGGAGAGATGTGGCGAACTACTCATGTCGAGGTGGAGTCTATAGTTTAAGTCCAGTCAAGGTTCCCCTTGAACATTCACGTGTCTTGGCAACGGTCGAAAGGCGGGAACTTTGAGGGAACGGACGGCGCAACGGTCGCGCGTGTTTCACGTTGGTTCGCCTCGGTACAGTACATTTCTTCAACCCCAACACCGATTGCGGTCACCTGGCGCCGGCGCAGATGGTGGGGTGATGAGCTCGAGAGATTGGATTGTCTCACAATCCACGATCTAGAACAGCAGCTGGTCTTCCTATAGAAGGTTTGGATATATTAGCCTCTACAGGCTGAATCCTTGAGGTAGCCACGACACGGACAACGTGAGTGCGGGAATGGCTATAGGTTGTTAGCGATAATGGGGCCTCGAGCATTCCAGCGCCGCCAGGATCGGACCCGGAACTGCTCTCCGAGCGTACGACTATGGATGCTTCCACCGCAGTCGCCTGCCACGCTGAAGTCCGAAAACGATCTCAAGGCGCGAAGGCAAACAGTCAAGGCGTACTCGCAAGCAAACTCGTCGTCCATAGCTTGCTGTCGTGAGTCCAACCATGCGGTGTGGCATCGATGTGCAACTCACTTGAGCCGTGGTCGAGCCGCCCAGATCTACCTACCGAGTGTCCATCGCTATCATATGCAGCAGCTTCGGTGGTTCGTCCCGATCGAGAAGTGCGACTGCTGCTTTGATAACCAGGTGCGAATCGATTACTGGCCAGAGGCCAGGGTAGGCCTGCTCTCCCCGGAGGAAGCGAGCATTGTCGGAGATCGGATGGGCATTGGTGCAAAAACCCTGGTCACCGGTCCCACGCGTTCGGTGAAGGAAATAATGCAGCCCCTCGATCAGGCTAGAGGTCAGCGCCGTTCTAGGCGTTGTCACTCGGCAGGATAAGCGATGGATGGGTTCCGCGTGATCGATGTTGTACTGTACCACAGCTCGCGCTGCTACAGACTGCAGTGACTTCGAACCTGTCCCGGGGCCGTGGACAGTTTATCTGTTTGTGCAAAACTGCGAGCCAATTTTCGGTGACTGGCTGGATGATGCTTGCCTCTGCCCATCCTTGACTGGCGAGACTAGCTACCGGCCAGCTACGGTATCAAACTACTGGAACACTGCCCAGGGTTTGTGAGAACGCCAAGCACGCGACATCCTTCACATTGCTCGCTTGCACAAAGTCCGGGAGCTGAAACGATTGTCCACGGACTCAGGTCTTCTACGGCTCGACTTGCATCAGCTTACCTATCTGTCTATAAGCGCGTGGGCCGCTGTGTCGATCATACGCCTAAGGTGGCCAAGCAGACATCTCCTGGACGTTGCGAAAATGTCCAGCAATTGGAGGCGGTGTCCGGCACATCTACCGGTCTTTGGTACCGCGAGAACAACCTATATCCGTGCTTTTCGTCTCGTCTCATTCGCCCGAGTGCTCTAGACGATGATGGAAGCACGGATGAGTCTAGTGCCAGGAGGACCTTCAACATCTACCACGTGCCTCTCCAGCGAGGTTATCCTGCTCATATCACGGGTACGGGCACCGTACACCATGTCTCAATTATGCTGTAAATACGATGCTGAAGTAAACGCTATTCGAAACATACTTTTAGACGCACTAATCCACCAGCGAAGTGTATTTGGATGTTATACCGACCTCGAAGATGTATACTCCGAACCATATCCGACCGAACTTCGGTCTTGCTGCTATGAGGATGTTCCGGAAGCTGATGAGTTCCGCTAAGTTTTAGGATCGATTCAAGTGATATGTCGGTTCCTGGAATTCGTCTCTGTTGCTTGTGTGTATCTTCAAAAGCGTGGAGACCTTTTGACGTCGGTTAGCAGTCGAGTCGTACGAGCGCACCACCACCCATGCTTGCCGTATTCGAGACATCCAAACGTTACGGTCTCACAATGGTGTCGCAGAGGAATAGACAGTACGGAGCCATGAGGTCTCGGACGCATCAGAGCACATCACGCGCGCACGTTGGAGCCAGCGCCACGACGAGTGTTCATGCCACTGCTTGAACACATCTGGCAGTCAAATGAGGCACGCTACACGATGGTCAGTTCTAGTGGCTCGAGTGGCTATTCCGTACTACACCACAACACGAAGTAGTCCTCAGCACCCACGGCAGATCTTCATACAGGCAGCAATCCCTTCGCTAATGTGCAGTACCGAACCATGGCTTTCGGAGCGCTAATGCTCAATGCTGGAAACAAGCTCGTTTCCGAGGTATTTCCACTCTTCTCCTTTCGCGAGCGAGAAGATGCGCAGCCATGCTATCGGAACAATGTTCCGGACGAACGAAGGAGCGACCTTCATCTATTCCCGTGGCATTGGTGTACAGCCGAGCTACAAGGCTACAGTAAAAAGATAGGCTACCAGCAGCGACGACAACAAGAGCTAGCTTTAAAAGTCGCGAAGTTCCGGCAGATGCAACATACTGCTTCCGTAAGCTCTCAACCCAGCTCTATTGGCATGGTCTCGTGCGAAGATGCCGGCCAGGTCGTCGGCTGTCATCCCGAATCGCTGAAACGGCATCTCGACGCAGGTTCCGACAACCCCGTCCTGGATATAACACAATATGATATTGTCAGGCATGCCGGGATGTCAATAATGACTTGCTGTGCTACTGGTCATACCTCCGAAACGTCCTGCTGTCAACACACACCTGGTGGGACACGTACAGAATCGTGGGGTGGGACTGGTGGTGGGCACATCAATAACTGGACTTACGACACTTGAAGCCAGACTTGAGCGATCGACGTATGGTAGCGACAGTTTCACCGCTCAAGCTGTTCATGTTTGTGGGCACCTTGTACCGGACTACGGTCCGTCGTCAAGTCAGTGGATCAGCCTGGGGTGCTTGCAGGCCTTCAGCATCTTCAGAGATCTCCCACAACCAGCTGACGATTAATGCAACAAGCCGACAGATATCATCACACCGTCGCTACGCAGGAGCTCGAGAAGCTTGCTCACAGGTAATCGCGCGAAACCATGCCAACTAATCTCCATAGCTCGATCTTCGCAGCAACACAGCATCTCTACAACCAGCCGTCAAGTACATCGCATATCCAACCCTGTGATCAGCATCATACGCAGTTCTGACATTTCCTGTTCTGACCATGCGGTCCTTGTGTAACGTATCACTTTCAGTGCCACCAAGATCCTCGCCTAATCGACAACGCCCGAATGCAGCCACCCGCTTGACAGGTGTGTCGTACAGACGCACAGTGACCCTAAAAGGAACGGTGCAGGATGTGTCGCCGAAAACGTTCAACCAAAATGCCTGCTGACGCTGCAGAGCTGCGACTCGGGTACAGCGTTGGCGAGCACGTACGCCTGCAGCAGTGCACGTGACGGACTTGTCGTTTGGGGATGACAGCTAGTTGTAAGGCTCGATAGTCCAGAAGTAGTTGTGCGGTTCTAACGGCCTTTCATTCCACATTTGTAGCGGAGAAGATGTCGTCGATGCTGGACCAAAGTCTAAATGGGAGGCGTCAAACTCAATCGCTGTAGGACCCTGAACGCCACATAAACGATTGTGGAACGATCATCGTAAGGTAAGTTTAGAGTCGTGAATGCAACTTCGTCCTGTACTGTAGGTTCCTGCATAAACACGTGTTGAGCATACAAGTGTCACTTGGACATCTAGCAATCATCCCCGCAACCACCACTATCCTCAGAATGTCGCATGAAAGCCAGTACACGCTCAAAAGGATCACCACCGATGACCAAGCGAAGAACGAGCGCGAGATCCACCATGAAGCCGAAGTCGTGATCATTGGCGCCGGTATCCTTGGCTGTGCTCTAGCAGTTGCCCTTGGAGACCAAGGCCGAAGTGTCATACTGCTGGAAAAGTCGCTAAAGGAGCCTGATCGCATTGTTGGAGAACTACTGCAACCAGGCGGTGTGCAGGCGCTGGAGAAGTTGGGCCTGCGGGACTGCCTTGAAGAGATCGATGCGATCAAGGTGTATGGATACGATGTGATATACTACGGCGAGGAGGTGCGGATACCGTATCCGGAGAATGCACGGGAGGTGGAGGATGGAGAGGCGGAGGAAAGCAACACAGATGAGATGCGAGGGACGAAGAGGAAGCGGCCGGAGGGCAGGTCGTTCCATCATGGAAGATTCATCCAGCGACTACGGCAGAAGGCGATACAGCAGCCGAATGTCTCTGTGGTCGAGGCCACGGCTACGGACCTTGTGAGGAGTGGATACGACGATCAGATTCTGGGCGTGCAGGCGACTGTCAATGGCGAGTCGGACTCGTTCTTCGGCGGGCTTACCATCATCGCGGACGGATACAACAGCAAGTTCCGGAAGGAGTTTAGGATAGACGAGCCAGTGAGAAGATCGAAGTTCTGGGGTCTGGAGCTTATCGATGCCGATCTACCTATGCCATGCCACGGCCACGTTGTGCTCGGCGAGGGAGCACCAGTCCTGCTGTACCAAATCGGCACCCACGAGACACGAGCGCTGGTCGATATACCCGACAATCTGCCCTCAGCATCCGTTGCAGCGGGCGGAGTCAAAGGCCACTTGAAAAACGTCGTCGTGCCATCACTACCCGAAAGTGTCCGCCCGGCATTCGAAGCAGCAATCGACCGCGACCGCCTCCGCTCCATGCCGAACTCATTCCTCCCACCCACCACGAACAAAACACCAGGCCTCATCCTCCTCGGCGACGCAATGAACATGCGCCACCCACTGACTGGTGGCGGCATGACCGTAGCTTTCAACGATGTCGTACTGTTCACCGAGCTACTGAGCCCGAAAGAAGTTCCGCTTTTCGAAAACACTACGCTCGTACGGAAACAGATGCGCACCTTCCACTGGCGACGCAAAGGTCTGACCTCCGTCATCAACATCCTGGCGCAAGCGCTCTACTCGCTGTTCGCGGCCGACGATGCGCAGCTCAAGGCACTGCAGATGGGATGTTTCGAGTACTTCAAACTCGGCGGACAGTGCGTTGACGGACCAGTCGGTTTGCTGGGTGGGATCATACGCCGGCCGTTCGTGCTGTTCTACCACTTCTTTGCCGTCGCGCTGTACGCGATTTGGATCTACATCACCAGCGCCAGCCTGTTGGCGATGCCATTACGGGCTGTTGGGAGTGTGGGAGTGTTTTGGAAGGCGTGCGTGGTGATCTTTCCGTATATTTTTTCAGAGCTGAGGACGTAGCGTGGGAGTTTTGGGTGAAAGGGTCAGATCAGTGGCAAGCTGTACATACTGTGTGATAATAATGCTGTCGTCATCTCGTGCTGGGTATAGTCATCAGTCATAACATCCTCACATGATTCCTCGGTATCAGATTGACCGCTCCCGCATAAACTCCCAGATACCAATCGTCGTTCTGGACGTCCTTGACCTCTCTCAGCTCTGCGTTCTTCGGGAACGCCAGCTCGTCTGTCACGCCCTCGGCCGGGAAGTAGCTGTACAGCGACAGACACCGCATGCCCTGCCCGCCCGCTGGTGGTAGTCTACCAGATGATGGTGCCTGCCCAGCTCGTGTGGCTTCGTCGTCCTTGAAGTCCCAGCCACCCACCATCTCGCTGATCGTACGGCGAAGGTGGCCACCTTCGAGTCGATCTTGGTAGCCTACTATGGCCATCCGATGACCTTGCAGACACCTGCGCCACCCATCTGGCCCATTGGCTTGGCTGATTTTGCCTTGCGTCACGAGGCCGCGGTAGCATTCTTTACACATGTCGTAGTCACCACTGCTGCATTGGTAACAATGGAAGCGGGTGCTGTTCGGTGGAATTGGTCGATGGCATATATCACAGTGTGTTGTTGGTGGTAGCGTTGCGTAGCTGCCCTGGGCCAGATGGGGTAAATCAACGAGTGTGGACTTCGTGGGATCGTAATGCGGCTGCTGGAGATAGCTGACATGTGATGTGAGCAGTAGCGCATGTGTGCAATGTCGGCCTTGCTTGACACAGTTGTCGCAGAAGCCCCAAGCGCCTTCGAGGCAGTAGTCGGTGCAGTACCAGTAGCAGTCGTCTGCGAAGGTGAAGCAAGATTCGCAGAATGCACCTTCTTGCAATCTGATTACCGGTTGCGAATTGTTGCGATTAGGTTGGGCTCCTTTCGTGTATCGTCGAGGTATCAGGACATGTGGCATTTCCTGTCCTTGCGGCCAGCCTTCGGGCGGTGCGTTGCGGTACCAGCGGTCGTTTGCTCTGAATCCGAAGCCAAACCAGTAGTTGCACCCTTGCTCGGTCCGGTAGCAGCGGAGGCATATGTTGAAATTCCCGTCCGAGCATCGTGAGCAGTTGTAGTGGAGACCGTATTGGATCTCGTGTCGCCCGCAGCGGTCGCAAGAGATGGACGGTGCAGTATGCGAGAACCCCATACTGGCCACCAGTTCGGGAGCGAACGCGGCCATAGATACAGCAGGTCTAACAGCTTGTTGAGCTGTGGTGGAAGAAGACACAGGTATGCTGCGAGGAGAGGGCGTGTCGTCATGCGCCGGGTCCGGAGCACTTTGTCCAGCAGTATCACGAGCGCTCTGGACTGTCCGAGAGCTGGCTGGCCTCTCCTGGTTCGATTCGGCTCTCATTCGTTGAACTTGCTCTCTCATGCTTTCCCTGTCTGGATCAGTAATGCTCCTTCCGGAACCTGACAATCGTGAATGCCGGGATCTCTGGGTGTTATCAGAAGCTGGCTGTAGCGAGAGATCGGTGGCTGATCGATTTGCAGGACTAGAGTCCTCGTTGCGAGCTGCTGATCGGTTGGTCCGCTGACTAGTTGAACTTGCAGAGCGTCGCCCAGTGCGCGCAGGTTCTTGCAGACCCTGCTCAAACAGATGCGGTCTCGATATAGGAGGCCGTGCGCGAGACTGCTGTTGTGCTGTCTCACTATCGCTCTGGGCCTGCTGTCGTGGCTGGCTTGACACAGCAGCAGGCTGGATTTGAGGTGATCGGCTGCTTCGAGGTCGATGCTCTCGAATTCGTGAGCGGTCTCTCGTCTGGTTCTGCGGTTGTGGCTGCTGTTGCTGCTGTCGTCGTCGGTACGCTGCAGCAATCCTATCGGTAAGCTCCTCCTCCTGCGCAGGAGTCAGGTTGTCCAGATCAACTCCCTCGAGCACGCCCTCCTCGTAGATAGAACGTAGTATCTCCGCCTGAACATCACGAGAACCGGCGTCAGAAGCACTCAGCAGACTGCGCAGTGAGGGCTGATGCTCCACGTGCGGTTCGTGCTGATCATGCTGCTGCAACCTCGCCTCTGTCAAGCGAGCTTGGTCATCTCGCTGCTGCCCTCGCCCGCTCTCCTGCCGTCGCCGACGATCTCTCGATCGCTCCGCCCGGTGTCTTGCCGCGCCAGTATCAGCTCCAGCCAGACTCGACTCCCGCACTTGCGCCATCAGTCTGTCGTCCTCGCTATCTTCCTCCTGCGCATTCTGCCGTGTGTCTTTCAGAACATCATCGCCAGGCGTATATATCTTTCTCATCTCCTCCTTGTCCTTGTCGCTTTTGTCCCGATCCGCGTTCGCCTTCAGGAAACCCTCCAGCAGGGTGTTCGCTCTCCAGTCCACCTTCGTCCCTCTTACTGAGTCTCGGCATGATGGGCATGTAAATGGTGCCGCAGCTCGACGGTTGTTTGCTGCAGATGCCGCCTGCCATGCGAACCACTCCTTCAAGCAGGATCCGCAGAAGGTGTGCAGGCAGTCGAGCAAGGTAAGCGGTTGGTAGAGGATGTCAGTGCATATCTGGTCTTCATGTTACTTCTAATGCTCAGACATGCCTCTTCGACCGCACCTACTGCACATTGCAACTCGGCCTCTAGTGACGCATCCGCCATCTCATATATCACTACAAGTACCAGATGAGGTCGCCGAGTCAAGGTTCAAGTTTCTCCATAAAGCTGAGAGTCAATCTGATACCACCACTCTCCACATCAACCCTTGGCCGACTTGTTGCTGTTATCGAGAATAGTGCCACGTGAGCTCTTCCCGCTCGAGCTTGTGGTTGGATGATCAAGGCGAGGGGAGGCTCAAGTTACCTCTCTCACACTTGACAATACTTTTTGGTGCTCCTTACTGCCTCTTCGGCTCCTCAGCAGCCTGCTTTTCTACGAGACTGACTGCTGGGGGAATCATCCACCTTCCCAAAACTGACTCCCAAGTGCCGAAGCAGATGGCGGTCTAGACGACCCGGACTCTGATCGTGCATCAATCGTGCATGAAGTCGAGGGGATGCGCTTTCAAACCAGGTGGGATGTGTACCAAGTCTATCTCTCTTATCTACTACAGTTCCAACCTCGTCTTGATGTCTTTTCCACATTCAAAAAGCTGGCTACAGCCGAACATGACTTCTCCTACTTACGAGATGAAGCCAACGGAGAGTGTGCAGGTCAGTTCTAGTGTGGCTGATGACAACGTCGACTATGGCGCGAAGAGGTCGCAGACCGGCGTGAGGGTATGTGATTCTCGAACTTGTACCTAGTTGGAAGCAGTACTAACAACAGACAGCGAATCTTCAGCTATACTCAGATGTACTTCTTCGCCCTTGGTTACATGTCTTCTTGGGAAGCCATGGCAACGTAGGTCAAGAGCCATCTCGCATTCCAGATCATCGGCTCATGGTGGGATAGGAACATTGGGTTGGTATTCTACAATGGTGGCCCTCGAGCAATTGTCTGGGGCTTCTTCATCGTCATACCAGGTAGGTCAATCTGCTGGGAGGGCAGGGTCTTCGTGGCAGCATCAACAGCCTTCAAAGACTTCTCCAAGGAAGCATCAACCACCATGCGGCACTCTGAGACCCTCCAATTCTCGCTCACAAATCCGAGACACTTGCTGACCCTTTGTTTTAGGTGTACTGTGCCAGGTCGCTTCGCTCTCCGAGATGGCGTCGATGTTGCCAATCGCCGGTGTGCAATATCACTTCACGTGGGAGCTGGCTCCGTCACGCCACAAGCGGTTTATTACGTGGGTACAAGGATGGGTCACCTGGTTCTCGTGGGTGGCTCTCCTTGCCGGCATCACCAATATCGCGGCCAACGTTACTACTACACTCGCGACAACGAACTACCCGAACTATGTAGTTCAGCCCTGGCACACTATCCTCGTCATGTACGCCTACCTGGCCTTTCTTGGCCTGACTACCATGTACGGATTCTTCCTCATCCCCTGGATCGAATTTATGGCTGGTGTGCTGCACGTCGTTCTCTGGCTTGTGTTTGTTGTGGTCCTGCTTACGCTGGCCCCACACAAGTCTGACGAATTTGTGTGGTTAGAGAAGGCGAACGGCTCTGGTTGGAACAGCGACTTCGTATCGTTCAATCTTGGCCTGGTCCTCATTACTTGGGGCTTTGTTGGCTTCGACGCCTCAGCACACATAAGCGAGGAGACTCGAAAGGCCAAGTTCGTCATACCACGAGCAATGTTCTGGTCCATCTGCCTCAATGCTATCCTGGCCTTCGGGATAGTTCTGGTGTTCTTATACTGCCTTGGCGATGTGAAGGACATCTCGGTGGCCACCTATCCGCTGATGACTATATGCCTCGCTGCTACGAACTCAGTTGCAGCCTCCTCAGCATTACTCGCTGCCATTCTATGCACCATCATCTCAGGCACGCTAGGATCCGTCGTATCGGCCTCTCGACTTACCTGGGCTTGGGCTCGTGACGGCGCATTGCCAGCATACTTCGCGTACATAAGTCCCAAGCACCGCATTCCTATCCGTGCCGTCTGGCTTCCGATCGTCGTCGTCATGTTGCTTTCGCTACTCAATCTGGCCAACTACACTGCCTTCAGTGTCATTATCTCTCTGTCGACTTTCGGCCTCTACCAGTCCTACTTCATTGCGATCGCATGTATGCTACACGCACGGCTTACCGGACGCCTCACTACTGCTCCATGGTCGCTCGGAAAGTATGGCGTGGCCATCAATGCGTTTGCACTGCTGTTCACAGCGTGGCTGGGAATCTTTATGGTGTTTCCGAGCTATCTTCCGATCACGACGACCAACATGAACTACGCATTGCCGATTAACGTATTCGTGTGGATCTTTGCGATTGTCTTTTGGTTTGTGTGGGGCAAGAACAGTTGGCAAGGCCTGAATAACAAGGTCATTGATAAAGTTGTCGCTGATGGTGATCGCGATACGAAGGACTGATGAACGATAATAGTCTGACACATCATCACAGTGATTGAAGGCTGTCGTCCCATTGTACTTTACAGATCATAGTAACTCCGGTTCGACCAAAAAGAGACTTCGCACAAGCGCATCTGGTTGTTCTCCTCGGCTTGTCGGTCGTCGCTCCTAGCAGTACTCACCACGATACTGACAAACCCATCTGCCTCTCGGAAATCACCAATTATCTCGAACATATCCCACTTTCGAATGCCGGCAAGACTTTCAATACACATAGAAAGATCTGGACAATGGATCGCCAGCTCGTTGCCAGATCGACACGGCAGCGGCAGCGCCATGCGGGGTGCGTAACCATGGATCCACAACGATCTTCAAGGCGTGTGCTGGGTTCTGATCCTTTGATTAGCCACATCCTATCCACCTCCTGAACATAACAGTACAATTATGCTCTAGATCAAACCTTTTCGAGCGCATATCTGCTTTTTGAAGCGTGGTTCAGCGCCACTGTTGTTGCAGGTTTGGCTTGGACCCGCGCGTTCCAAGAATTCGAGCGTGCGTATAAGTGTATGTCCATATCTCCCGTGCTACCTCTGGTTTTTTCGGTAGGTGTTGCTATACGTTCTTTCGTCAAGTCACCCTCGCTATTCTTACAGCTTCGCTACTATGTGGCCACTTTCGTTAGCAGCCGCTGTGCTAGCCATCTCGGAGATCTCAGTTGCAGCACCAACGTCTGGCCAGGCCAATGCATTGGAAGCTCGTCAGGCCCTGACGCCATACGCGCCTGTCACGGTGCAATGTCCAGCCGGGAACCTCGTTCGCCCAGCGAATGGCATCAACTCCAAGGAAGCCAGCTACGTCTCCTCGCGCAAGTCGAAGGCAGACGGCAGTCTTGCCTCCTGGCTCAAGAAGCGAGGCTCGTTCAGCACGTCGTCGCTCCCAGTAGTGGGCTTTACTTCCAGCGGAGGAGGCTACCGAGCTCTTCTCGAGACCGCCGGTGTTGTCCAGGGCTTCGATATTCGCGATTCAAACGTTGGAACCAGCGGTGTCTACCAAGGCTTGACCTATGAGGCCGGACTTTCAGGTGGCTCCTGGTTTTTATCTTCTTTGGCAGGGAACAATTGGCCTACGGTATCCTCTTTGAAGACAGGTCTCTGGGAGAACGCTTTCCAGAACTCCCTGCTTCTCCCAGCCAATATCTTGTCGGCGAGCGGTCTCACGCAATACGTTGCGACGACCACCGACATTACCGCAAAGGAGGCAGCTGGCTACGACACTACTATTGTCGACCCATATGGCCGCCTTCTCTCGTACCAGCTGCTACTTGGTCCTGATGGCGGTGTCAACACCCGCCTCTCTGGCCTCACAACTTTGAGCAACTTCACGGCCTACAACGTGCCCTACCCCATCATTGTCGACACCGCTGGCTTTCCAGATCGTGGCGAATGCAGTCCAGCCATCGACGGACCAATCTTTGAATTCCACCCGTACGAGTACGGCTCCTGGGATACTGGTGTCTCTGCTTTCGCGAACACTAAGTACATGGGCACAGACATGACCTCAGGCAAACCGACCAACTCTTTGAAATGCACTCAGCGATATGACAACCTCGGATACATCTTCGGCACCAGCTCAGATATCTTTCCCGGCTTCTGTGGTTTGCTGCAGCCAGACAACAGCACTTTGCCTGGAATTCTTGAGGACATCCTTCCGCACGACCCAGCTCTGAACGACGTCTTCGGTATCTATCCGAACCCCTTCTACAAGTACTCTCGCTCGACCTTAGTGAGCAACGACACCGAGCTCACGCTTGCGGACGGCGGTTTGGCCGGACAGAATGTTCCAATCTGGCCATTCATTCAGCCCGCTCGAACTGTGAACGTCTTGATAGCCAACGATAACAGCGCAGACACCACTGATAACTTCCCCAACGGCACGGAGATCCGGCAAACGTACCTCAACGCCCAGGCAGTTGGTCTGAAGAAGATGCCATTCATTCCCGACGTATCGACGTTCGTCTCTCAAGGCTTGAATAAGCGCGCTACGTTCTTCGGCTGCGGTCAGACAGGGACGGTGTTTATTGTGTACCTACCGAACGTCAACTATACGTACCCAAGCAACCAGCCGACGAGCAAGGTGCAGTACTCAAAGGCTGAGACGGATGCTATGATTGCGAATGGTGTACAGATTGCTACGCAGAACGATAATGCTGGCTGGCCGTTGTGCTTGGCTTGTGCGATTGGAAACCAGAACGGCAGAGCGCCGACGACGAAGGGTTGTAACGCTTGTTTTACTAAGTACTGCTATAGGCAGTAAACATGAGGGACGCGGTGGTCGTGATGACTATTGACGGTGCGATGACTGTATGTGTTTCTCCTTCTCGAGCTTGACCTTGATGTCGTTTGGAGCGGCTTCGACCTTACCTCACGCCAGATCGTTTTATGGGGATCAAATGACATCAGCAATGCGACGCATCCGGTGCAGGCAATCTATTTCTGTTTGTAGCAAGTAATGGTCGTCCTGACCGCTGGTGTCAGTCTTGGTCTGGGGAGTCACTTCATGCTCCGCCGCTGTACGACGTGACCATATCGCTCATAACAGTACAGTGTCTGTCCTGTCCCTCTCGCAGAGATGCGATTAGAGAGATGCTTGAAGCCATAACCACGAGCTAGCTCCTCGCCTGAATGTCTTTTCCCACACCCGGACCTCCGACTACGAATATGACAAGTGCTTGCCATTTGTTCGTGCCGGGGGTGGATAGGACTCGGTGTCAAGTACGTGATCATCACGCTTGGGCCAGAGGGCGCGTACTACGCAACGGCGGATAAAGAGAGCGGCCATATTCCTGCAGAAAGAAATGTAGCGGTGAGAGATACGACCGGTGCTGGGTATACATATCTCTCGTTCGCGCTTGACTCACCATGACTGTTTTCTGAGGTCGATGCTAATACGCGCCTTGATAGTGACTCGTTCGTGGGAGCGTATGCGGCGGAGTATGTCCGACAGAGACAGGCCGGGCATTGGGACGCCAGGCAGGCGATTGCGTTCGCATGCAAAGCGGCAGCTCGTGCTATCACGCCGCTTGGGGCTCAGGAAGCTCTCCCCTTGGTTGGACGAGATCGAGCAGACCTCTGACTGGATGACATCGACTCCATCTTGAGAAGACCAGCAGCGAAGTAATGTGCCGGCTCCTGAGGAGGTGGGAGGCCCAGCGACCGGTCAGAAAATGCTGTGAGCTTGCGGAAGTTATGTTGAGTTGATAATAGATATTGATTGAGATGGTTTCACACTCATCTATGCCGGAGTCATCGTAACGCTCTCGCCACCGCCCAATACTCCCAAACATTCAGTTTGTCTTACACTCATGTTCCGCATTAGCATTCCGATCATGACCGCCTCAACATCAGGCACCATCTCCCCACAATCCAACCACACCCATCACGAACCCCAACCCACTTACTCCCGTCCTGACAAACTCAATCCACTGCTGCTCTCGTGCCCTCTTCTCGACTTGCTCGCCATTCACATCATCCATATCCTCCTCATCCTCCGCGCCCTTCACGACCCGCCGCTTCAAGCGCTTGTCCATCGCCAGATTGAGCCCGCCACTCGCTGATGCCGCTAGAGCTGTCCATAGTAGATACGGATGTCGTACGCGTGAGGGCGAGAGGTAGAACGCGAGCGCCAACGAGAGAGTACTGAGAGTGCTGAGTGTGCGGATATGGAGTGTCGAGAGACGGGTTGTTTGGGCGAGGGTGTAGGCTGCTGGCGTGGCGGAGGGCAGCGTGAGGAGGGAGGGGAGTGATTGGGTTGATAGGGTGTAGGAGACGCCCTGGTGTACGAGTTAGACTGTACTGATGAGAGGTGGAGGAAGGTAGCATACTGTCAACAGGCCGAGCGATATGGTGCCCACGAACTTGCAGAGGGCTACTGCTGATGGCATGTTGGGCGGTGTACTTCGCGTGTTTCTTACGGTCGAGGTTCCTGATGCTGTCGTAGGTTTGAGCGGTGTTTGGCGTAGCTCTGTGAGCTCGAGATGCTGTTCCTGGTCTGTGATCCAAGGCGGCGGTTAGAGCTTGCCCGTCATCGACAAGGGTCGGAAGCCGTTCCGTGCAACGTGAGGGTGGCCCTTGCTTTACCAGCAATCGCCCAATTAGGAAGGAACCTCGGCTCTGGACCGAGCACCAGCAAGTTCGTGAGTAAACAATTGTCAACGTATAGGTAGAAACGAATATTCGTTTTATTCTCAATAAGTGAAAGACAGAACCATAACCTCGGCCCTAGGACTACGAGCTCCAAATCGCATCAAAGCAGGAGCAAACGGACGACCGGATTGAAGCAAACACAGTACGGCCGAAGCAGCGTCCAACATAAGCAGCATTAACGGTCCCATCACTCAGACTTCCTCTCAATTCCCAGTTCCTGATACCCATCAACTCTCCTTCTCGCTTTCGCTCTATACCGCAACCATGCCAGTCCCCCGCGAGCAATTCCTCAGCCCAGTCTGGCGCGATGGCATCTTCACCAACAAAGTCCTCTTCTGCACCGGCGGCGCCGGCACAATCTGCTCCATGCAAGTCCGCGCCTTTGTCGCCCTCGGCGGCAACGCCTGCATCATCGGCCGGAACGTCGAGAAAACCGAAAAAGGCGCTCAGGACATAGCCACCGTCCGCCCCGGCTCTAAGGTTATCGGTCTAGGCAATGTCGACGTCCGCGACCCGGCTGCGTTGAAAGCTGCTGCCGATCGCTGCGCGAAGGAACTGGGCGGGATTGACTTTGCTATTGCGGGCGCAGCTGGGAATTTCCTCGCGCCGATTGCCCAGTTGAGCGCGAATGCGTTTAAGACTGTTATGGATATTGATGCGATGGGGAGTTTCAATACTGCGAAAGCTTGTTTGCCGCATCTGGTTGAGAGTGCGAAGAAGCATACCAACACCGGCGGAGCCAGTCCTACAGGCACGGGAGGAAGGATGATCTTCGTCAGCGCGAGCTTCCACTACGTCGGCAAGCCGATGCAGGGGCATGTTATGGCTGCCAAAGCCGCCGTGGACCAGATCTCGAATAGTATCGCGATCGAGTACGGGCCATACGGGATTACGTCGAATGTGATCACGCCTGGGCCGATTGCGGGGACGGAGGGGATGGAGAGGTTGGGGAGGAGTGATCCCGAGAGTGTAAGGTTGAGCAAGAAGGCTATTCCGCTGGGGAGGTGGGGGGAGGTGAAGGAGATCGCGGATGCGACTGTGTACCTGTTTTCTGAGGCGGGGAGCTATATGACTGGGGCGACGATGGTGATTGATGGTGGGCAGTGGAGGACGAGTGGTGCGTCGGATGGGAGGGGAGGATGGCAATATCCCGACTTCTTGATGTCTGGAGAGGCGGTGTCGGGGGTGAAGGATGCGAGAAAGTCGAAGATGTAGCAATAATGTAAAGTGGAATATATACCAGGTGTCGCTTGTACTCGCACATTCTCGAAGATCGGAATTCTTTTGTTGCTCGTAGGAAGCACAATCTCGTGTTTGGAGCCTCCATCGTGGTGCGGAAAGGCGGCACTTTGGCCGAGACGGCAGCATTGACAGTATAGAAAAGCAAGCATCCAGTCGATTTGCTACGTTCTCCCGTCTCAAATTCAACCTCATGCTTACAGGAAGCACCATCTCGGTCTCGAAGCTGCGATTGTACTACGGAGAGGCGGCACTCCGTCCGAGGTGATCGCATTGACAGTCAAGAGCACCGCTCGGCACTTCTTCCTAGTGCATTGAGCGGCACAATAGGCGGTACAGTAGCACCAACGTGGGTTGGTATTGACAAGGATCACTTCTTATCGGCGTGGGCTAGACCGAGACAGATAAGCGTCCCTCTGTCCAGCAGCAACAGGACAATAGCTAGCAGCCGCGTACCCTACTAGGTTCCATCAAGGCCTATCAAATGAGATCATCCATCCATCCGTCAGTTGGCTCCCAGTCCTCTTCTTCGATTGCATCCGTGTCAGGCTCAGGTTCGGCTTCGAAGAACTTCAGCTCGTCAGTCCACTCGCCCAATCCCGAAAGATATATCGCCAAGCTGTGCACCAGGTCCCGCCATGTATCATTGCGCATTCCCGGATCATGCTGGCGACTCTCCTCGCCCGTAAAGTGACTGAAACTGAATGCAGATCCCTTGCAACGTAGATCCTGGAACTCGAGCTGCATGCGAATTGGATGATCTCGGATGGCGTGCCACAGCTGGCTCCACCCTCCCAGCTCTTGTTCCTGGTCCGATTTGTTAAGTGTAAGCTTCTTCAGGGCCGGACAGCCAGTGCGAAGAAACGCTGCGAAGGCCGAAAAGTCGAAACGGCCATTCACGCCAATATATAGTTCCTCCAGGTTTGGGAAGTTTGGAATTGCGTCGGATGGACGCAACCAGTCGACGAAACATATATCGCCAAAGGCTATGTGCCGAATGCTGTCTCCGCATTGTTGTAAAAGTCTATCCATAACTGCGGCATCACGTTGCCTGCCGACGTACATGTGGTGAACGTTTGGCGTTGCATCGACTGAATTGAAGACGAGGGTCCGCAAGTTTGTGATGTGTGCTCGTTCGAGTTGGATACGAGTCGTCTAAAGCAAGGCATCGCAGGGTCAGCAAGCGTCTCGGACATTCGTTCAAGGAGGGTACGCTCTGGAAAGCTATGTTTGGGTCTCGACGAGCACTTCTACTCAACTTACCAACGGAACCTTTCCCTCCGTGTTATTGTTGAGGTATAAGTGCTCAATCTGCGCCTGGGCGGCGCTGAGGCTTGCAAGTATAGTGCCCATATATTCATCATCAAATTGGCCCACATGGAAAATAGTTATGCCAGATAGCTGGCGTAGGATCTTCGTCCATGCAAGCTGTACGCTGCTGAGGGCGCTGGAAGTATCGTGTGACCTAGACATCTCCGGATCGAATAATACGCGCCGAAAGTACGGCTTGAACTTCGTAATGTCTGTCCTTTGCTGGCGCTTGAGACGCTCTACGTCGGGGGCTAGCCGGACACTCTCGAACAGAGCTCTCAACACTCGCGGAAGATATGTGTAGTCTCGACATGCTAGGCGCAAGTTCTTGAGGTCGGGAACACCACTACCTGCGCACAACCTCAGTGGATGCAGAATGCAGTAACCAATATGATCTTGTAAGCGATGCACTAAGGGAACGGATCTGATCGACCCTGAAGTGCTTTTGCTTCGCCCACAGCACTCATCCAGCTTGTCCATCAGCAGATTGTCCAAGATGAGACAAAGTAGTTCTTCAGGCAGCCTTTCCAGAGGCGAGCGCTCTTCGCTCCGAAGCAAAGTGTCGTCGTCAAGACCTTCATCATACTCATCGTCGACTCCAAGCAAGTCTTCATCTTGGAGACCTTCGTCGAATTCATCGTCTGATTCGCTGAGGACATCCTTGCTGGCGACTCTGGTATTGCCACAGGGAGTCATGTTTTGAACAATACTCTCCCCAACCCAGAGCTGCGGAGTCGGCCCTTAGGCTTCCTATTGGTGCTTCGAAGATCGTTGGGATTCCAGAGAGCCTTGCTCCGGCTGCGTCGTAGTGTCGTGTCCAGGCTCAGACGGAGGCTTGTAGATGGATTGGGAGGTCGTTTCGTATTCAGCAAACGAACACTCTACGACTGATAACGTGCGTGTGCTGTCAGAAAGCTCTCTCAGCTTATGAGACCCAAAATGCGTGACGAAGTCCGCGAAGAGCGCGCCTTGGAGATACGCCTCGCAGGAGACTCACAATGCCGCGTCTAGTTCGCGAGGCTTACCGTCTAGCGCCTAGCTGGCGGCCCACGAGGCTCAAATCCCAAGGTGCTTGTGGCACAGGAGAGTTGTCATTGTTGTCGGTGTACATGTAAAGTCTCCGTTTCCGCAGACTTACGCTGCAGAAGGCGTCTATGGTATGTGCATAAATCCCGCTATGCAGTGGTTAATGCATTCATAACTTTCCTACTACTAAGGTACCATGACTGCTACTACCTTACTACCATCAGAGATAGCCATCAAAGGCCGATAGAGATTATCTACTTCCGAAGTGCCAACACTTTCTTCCAGATCAGAGAAGTCTGGCCGTCAATACATCTTACTCTGCTCGATGTGCGGCCTGGATCTTACACAAATCCAGCGTATGACAGGCTGTGAAACCCTGCGTCAGGGCAATCACATGTGTGTACATGGCACACAAGATAGCGACATGAAAGATCTGGTGCGAGCTCCCCCAAATATCAAATTTGCCTGGCGCGAAGCGCTCCGGCGTTCGGAACTGCAGATGTCGGTCAGATCACTTGTCTCTCGAAGTAGATGAAGAAGCCGCAGCAGACCTACCGCGTACAGACCAACTCCACTACTATAGAAAGCCAGCTCAAGCAGATACCACTTCATACCCGAGTATTGCAGCATGTAGTCAAGCCCGTAGAGCTGGACTCCATGCAGAAGGGGGACGAATGATGAAGCTCCAAGCGCAACATACGCGAGCGTTCTGGCCGTCCGCCAGCGCCTGAACCTAGGCACACAGATCATGGTAGCGGTGGCTGACCCCGAGATGACGATCTTAAAAAACATATTAGCATATTGCCGGCACCTGGGTTAAGAGACTGTGAAAGACGCTTACAATGGCCCAATGCAATTTCTGGAAGGTCGGTTCACATGTGAACACATAGTAGATGCCAGGAACGAATGTGCCCACAGTCACGATGACAATCCCGAGTAGATCCATCAAATGCCAGAACTCCTCCACCTCACGCGAGTGGGTTCCGATTAGGTGGTAGGTAGCGCTGAACACTAGACAACACTCGGCGCACCAGAAGTAGATCCCGAACATGAAATAGTCTGTTCCGGAGACGCCGAAGAATCGAGGCTCCGAGAGGACCTTCATGGAGGCGGTCGCGATAAGCGGTAAAAGGAGGGCCCCGATCAGGTGGGTGTATACATTGCAGGTCTCGTTATGCAGAAACGTCAAGCTAGTGAGAACATCCAGGTAATCTGCCTTTCCGGAGCGATAGCCGCTGAGGATATATCTGTTGTCCCGCTGCCATTCGGGGACCTCGTCCCACGTCACTGTTCGTGCTCCAGCCTTGGGCGGGTCCGGGGCCGCCGTCATGGTGTTGGAACTGACGCCCTGTGTGTTCCGTTTCTTGACTCTTTGATTTGACATCGTCCTCTGCTTCGTGTCTTGCGTGCGCTGAGTGTAGAGCTCTGGGGCTGGTGGATTGCAACAGGTGAACGAATTTTCAAAGGAACAGACTAGGTGAATTGGTGTAAAAACTGCTGTTTCGCGCTAGCCCGTGTCATATGATTGCCAGTGCTGTAACGCACTCATGTCAGCCTCCCCTGCCTCTTGTTCGGCCTTAGACCCGCCCATCAGATGTGATCCTCGTTGCCGCGTGTGCAATGAGAAAGCTCAAGAAGGCAGCACACCGTCATTCTAGTTCCCTAACCCCCGATCAAGCGCCATGAGGCGCTTCGAGATGCTTTCTAGTGGAACAAACCTCCGAGAATAGTGTCCGAGACCCAAGCAAACTCTTCGACTTATAGGTTTCGGTACGACTGACCCTACTCCTCCTCCGCCTCTTCATCACTCGTCTCCCAGGCAGCCTCACCTCCTGCGATATCGAACATGTGACAATCATCCTCCCAGCCGTCCACTCCATAAAGGTGATTCGCCAAGGCATACTGTAAACTTTTGCCTCCAAGTTCATCGTACCGAGGATACCGACATTGATCACCAGTAAAGTGGCTAAAAGTAATTTTCCAGCCGCCAAGGCCTTCGATATCTACGAGATCGACCTGCATCCGACGTGGATGCTCGCGGATGGGACGCCACACGTGCGTCGACGAGCCAGAGCCAGGAAGTCTTTTCGGCAGGGTGAGCGTGAGCTTCTGGAGCGATGGACAGCCTGTACGTAGCAAGGTCGCGAAATCGGCAAGATGTAGATGTCCGAACTCGCCAATGTGAAGCTCGCGTAGCCTGCAGAACAGAAGCGTGAAAGTGTCAGCAAGCCTTCTGCCTTTCGGAGAGTTTGAAAGGTCTCAGAGCGCAACATTGAATCCGATCGTGTCTCGAAGAGTCTTTCTACTCATGAGTGCTTACCTAGGCAAGACAGGAGTCGATCGCGACGGCTGTGGCCAGTAGACTGGACACGTGGCACCGATGGAAGAGTATTCGATACTTTGCGCGCAACGCTTCAATATGGTTCTGAGCGCTTTGCTGCTGTGGAATATCTTGTCGTCTTGACCAATGCAGCTGCCCTCAACTGTCGGGTGGAATACTAGGGTTTGGAGGTTCGAGAGGTCCATGCGGGCGAGTTGTCCATCGGTCGCCCATTTGAAACTGTTGGCGGTGTTGTTTGCAAGATTTAGAAGTTTGGCGCTTGATCGGGCGGTGCTGAGGCTCGTAAGTATGGCACTGAACAGCACGTCCTCGCAAGGCTTGATGTAGAACATGTCTCATCCGAGGGGTCAGCAAGTGTCTCGGATCTGTATACAAATCTCAAAGGCTCTCAGAGCGCCGCATAGGGGCCGATGCTATCTTAGAGTACTTTTCCACTCTTCAGTATGACATACCGACGTTTGGAAGCTGCCGCAGAATCTCCGTCTACGGGAATTGCAGTTCCGCGGTATCGATTTCGAGTCCGATGATGGATGCGTACGTCCGTGGATCGAATGCCACTGTTTGGACATGAAGACCGAAAGGTCTGTCATCTGATGGAGTCGCAGGTTCGGAGGAGTAGACACGAGTCGAATAGTCTTGAACAGATCCGATAACAGTCGTGGCAAATAGGTGTACTCGCGACAGGCCATACGAAGGTTCTTCAGCATGGGGAAACCGCCCTCTCGGTACCATATCGATGGGTGGAAGAAGTTGCTCGTGGCGTCTGCGGTTTGCTCAGATCCCTCATCTGGTTCGCTTTTGATGAGAACTTCCTCCTGGATCATAACGAGCAATTCCTCCGGCACCGTCTCGAAGGGCGAAGGGGTGGGCTGGATACTCATGTTGCGAGTTGCTGCCGAGCTGGGAAGTCGTAAAGCTGAGGAAGCGAGGGCAAGTCCAAGAATCCGCCGCTCCCTTCCCTGGTGGTGCCTATGTGTCTCCGATGAACCGCGACATCGCCTTCTCGTGTACAGGGCCCCGAGCGGAACAACTCACAGTATAGTTGCACAAGGGACTTGAGCTTGAGGAGAACGTTACACAGCATACATCTTTTGGCCTCCTGGCATGGTCTGGTCTATGGTCTACAGTCTCGCGGTTACCAAGCCCGTGGAAATGATATCTGCTTGCACAGTAGCCTGTAGACTTCATTGAAGATGATCGAAGACTTTGCGTGATTGCCATTTCATTGATCGGCGGCGTGAGAAGGGGATATTCCGGACTTCAGGGCCCTTCCGTATTGAGTGATGGTATCAAACCTTAATCGACTAGTTCTAGTCGCGTTAACTCCAGTATCACATGCGCCAGAGCACACCAGTATACAATCACCCATGCCTCACAGATACAGATCGACTGTGTCGCAGCACCAAGGATGGGTCGTAACTCGAATGACCACCGCTTCAGCATGAGTGAGTTCCCCGACTGGTCTGCTTGCACCAGCATCAGCACTAACCTCGACGCGCCAGTGCAGCAGTCATGCGCCACCCTCGCCGAGCTCACCACCGCTCTCAAAGCAGCCATTGACGCCTCACCAAACCACCCTATCCCGGGCTGCACGAGCTGCGAGCTCACCCTCGATTCCTCCGCTGTCATCCCCCTCCACCGACCCAATATCGGACCCTATGCTGAAGGCGGCGCACACGATCTCCCGGCCGAGTTCAAAGTGCGGTGGGCAGATCCCGAGGAAGATCTCCAACATGCGCTCAAGGGCAGCGCACACAAGTCGCAACCGATCGCAACCGTCCAAGAGATCATCTCCGTCGCCGACCCCACAGCCCGCTCCATTGTCCAGCGCGCCGCTTCTCGTGGCATCGAAGCCGCGGTTGAAGCAACGGACGGCTATCGGTATAGCTTCAACAATGCTTGGAGCGCAAAGAACCAAGATGGCCTACGCTTCTCGTATATATGCCAGGATTCGATGCAGAACAAAGACCGCCACGTGAACGGGGCTGCACGCACTCAACAAACGACGGTGAAGGAGCGAGCGGCGGGGCGAAAACCGACATACGATTGTAAGGGCAATATAAGTGTGAAGTGCTCGGCGGAGAAGGGGAGGATCGAGGTGGTCTACAAGCATTTTGCGGTCCATCCGACTGTCGCAGAGAGGAGGGCTATGCCGAAAGGCTATGAAGCTGTCGCTCAGCAGCATGAAGTGCGAGAGATCAACGGAGAGGCATACGGCGATGGTCGAGGGTTGGTGGGCGCGCTGCAGGGTGAGCAGGCCGCTTTCGACGCGTCTCCAACAACTGTGCAGCAGGCAGCGAACGTCGTCAGGAAGCGAAAGCGGGGAGCGGACGGTCCTGTCTACGAGAAGCAGTCCAGAAGCGACGGCCCTTCGCTGGCAGAGCTACTGAAGCGCAGCACCGACGCAAAACCACAGCCGAAGCAAAAGCCGCCCACCAGGAACACCAATACGTCGCTGCACGCAGCTGGCGTCCAGTACGACCTTCCGTCCTGGGAGAAGCCACTTCCAGTACCACTTCCGCGACCTCTCCAAGCACAACAGACGAATTGGAAGCACCCGATACCCTATCAGCCTCCCTACACCCCACTGCAGCAACGAGGCTCCACGCAAACATACAAACAGAAATATGGCCCACCTCGGCAATTCGAGGGTTTCGTGCCAGCTCCCACGCCTATACAGTCTGCCCCACAAAGACTGCCTCAGCAGGCAATGACGACAACCTTTACGCAGTGTACGCCAACGTCTACAGGCCCGCAACAGCCAATGTTCATGACACTGAAACCAATGAAGACCGTCTGGGCGCCGCAAATGCAACAGCGGGAGCAGGATGCACTGGAGCCGGTGTCTAGCTGGCAAGGGGCGAGGACGAGAGAGCAGAGTCCAGATCCATGGTTTCCGAATCGATGAGGAGTTAATGTGCTACTGGCTGGGTAGATCGTGCCTTACGGACTAATGATTCGGAAAGAGAGGCATGCTATATGAAATGAATGGCGATCGTCACGGATCTCGAGTATCGTACGATGCGAAAGAGGCTGATGCTCTTGTTCGATGGACAATGCATTGAGTCGGAATCAGGAGAAGGGGCAGATCGGGCGGGCTGGTCGACTTGAGAGCAAATCTGAATCAATAAATTGGCACGCCTGGGCCAGTGCACCCATCTCGAAAGGGGCATTCACACCTTCTGCCACTACAGTGACTGAGAACATGTTGAGGGGGGCGATGAGATGGTGGAGAGCGATGGGGAAGGCTCTGCTCTCGTAACATGTTGGACCTGCCCGTCTGCAATGTTTTCATGAGTTGCACCTGCTTGTCACGATGCTACTTCAGAGGCAATCGTCACACCTCTACGAATATCGTACGATGCAAAAGAGGCTGATGCTCCTGCTCGGTGCTGTGAAGGCAAGAAGTGACGTCGAGGTTCTAGCACTCTCATTGGCCGGCTGACCACGTTGCTTCCGTTCGAGGACGATATGCGACTTCCTTCGAACACCACAGCTGCCTTCCGATCACCTTGCACTTACCCTCACCCAATGTCGTTGAGGTGGGCTGTGCTCCGGCGAGTATGTCTTAAGCTCTCTTCTCGCTCTTCTTCTCCTTTTCTTCTTCTTCTCTTCAACATCAGCTTTCAAGAATCAACTTGTACATCAACTTCTTCCACTGCAAGCATCCAATTCTTGCTCTCAACTCTTCAACCACCACACCCAAGCATCTTCCAGCTCTTGCTGCCGTGATCATCGTCACCGCCAGCTCACCCATCCAACCACCCACCCAACAGTGAGTCTTCCTCCTTCACTCACAGAATCTTCTCACTGACACACTTCACAGATCAGAATGGTCAACACAATCAGCCTCGCCCTCGTGGCCTCGGCCGTCCTCTCCGCCTCTGCGGTCCAGATCAACTTCCGCCGCTTCAGCCGAGATCAGTGCGAGGACGCCTACCACATCCGCAAGGACACGAACCTGCACGATCCGCACTGCAAGACCTTCTCCGACAACGAGCCGCCATTTAGCAGCTTCATCCTCACCGGTGACGATGATATGGATGACACGGACAAGAAGCACTGCTACGCCACGGTCTTCGACCAGAAGGACTGCAAGGGCGAGGCTGCCATCTTCAACCGTGAGCCATTCTCCCATTTCACTTGATTCACCCTCACTGCCTCGAGAGTCGAGCTTCACCACTCCATTCGTGCCCGTTGTCCTTTGACTCCACCTCACACCACACCACTTCCCTCTCATCACTCTTCCCGAGATGTTATCCGCTGACCTCCCTCACCAGACATGGAGAACTACAAGGACACCTGCGCCCCCTTGAGCTTCGACGCCCGCTCCGTCAGGATCTCCTGCGATGCCAAAGACACCGGCTACGACATCCCCATGGTCAGCTGGGAATCTGTGGTCCAAACCCCCGAGGCCGCCCCAGTCACCAACACCTACGCCGTGGCCGAGCCGACCACCCCTGCCACCAACGTATACAAGGTCGCCACCCCAGACTCGACCGTCATGCTCGTCCCCGAGCAGACTCACGACAACATCGAGCCCGTCTGGTGTACTGTCGGTGACGGCAACGGCGCCGTGAAGAAGGTCCGCCGTGGGGTCAACTGCCTCTGAATCGTCACCGCTGGCAAGCATACCCACAACACTGATGATGGAGGATGAGGAAGGATGATGGCGTTGGTTGTTTGATTGATTGGGCATGGGTATTACTGTTTACATTTGGTTTTCTGCAATGCCATTGGGGCTTCTGTTGCTGCGTTCTGTTGTTTATACCGCTGCTTGACCTAATCAATACTTCTTCTGCTTTCCACTGCTTCGTGCCTTCATCCTCGTTGCCTTGCTGACCTCATCGTTGCCATCACTGCATCTACCTAAGTGCCTTCCTCGCCCCTCATCTCACCGTCGCCGCTACCTTCAAGCGGACTATCTCGTTACCGGCGCCTTCCTCTAGCTTGGGCCTTGATCAACCCCACCTCGCCGCCGCCGCCGTAATCTCGGTTCTAGACCTGCCTCATTGATGCCTTGTCCCACATTGAGGTGGCGAATGTGGTCAGGGGATCATGCACGTTGCTGATGAGGTGAACTCTCCAGTGGTGAGATGCGCCGGATTGTTGGCTGCGTATCAGAACTATCAACTCCAGGCACCGACGCTCGTGAACATCATCTCGTGGATCTCATCACCTTCATGAACCCACCCATACCCCTCATAGTCTCACCTTCGCATCTCGGAGAACGTTGCTTCACACCCAGTACTGCCTACCATCCACCCCACCCATCATCATCCTTCTTGCCAGCCGACCCAGCACCGCCCGTCTTCATCGCACTGGTACCAATACTACTCGGCTTCGGCTGCACCTGCGCCTGTCTCTCCTCTCCCGCCGCTGCGAAATCATCCCAGAAGCTTTTCTTCTCCTTCGGCGGTCCCGCGGGAGCTTGACCGAATGCATCCCAGAAATCCTTTTGGGCGGGCTCCTTGCCTCCTGGTGCTCGCGATTGGCCGTCCTGCGTCTGTTCGGGATCGACGAATTTGTTGAAGCTGTCTCCGACGCCTTTGGCGCCTTGCTGGACGAATGTGCCAGCCTGGAGAGCTGCTTGTCGGGCTTGTGCGGCTATGTCTCGTTCGGCGAGGGATTGGATGCCGGGTTGGAGGTAGGTGGAGTTGAGTGTTGCGGCTTGTTTTGTCACGGTGCTCGAGAGCCAGCCGAATCCTTTCGTCAGTGCTGCTATAGGGTCGTCCTGAAGTCCGCCGCCGCTGTTTGAGGTGGCAGACGGAGGCGGGCCAGAACCGAATCCACTGAATTTGCCGCCTTGGTTGGGAGGTAGATCGTCAGGGCGAGAGGCGTTCTCCGAGCCCTTCGACGCGAAGTAGGCTTCATTGCGTGACTTCTGAGATGGCGAAGCATTCCGTTGCGGTGCAGACCGTACGTTCCCGAGCGGCGTATTCCGCCCACTGCCCACAGGTGTAGGCTCAGCACTCTCCACAGTCGCTCGCTTCGGCGGAGATACCACCCGCGAGCTCCCAGGTACATAGTCCGTCCCGTCTACCTTCGCCGTCAACCGGTCCTTCCACTCCTCCCCTGCCTCGCTATCGTATCGTTCTCCAATAGTGCAGCTGTCGAAGTCCCGTCCTAACAATTTATTGCTGGAGTGTGAGTCGAAGAAGTCTTTCCATGGCTTGTTCCCACCATACTCCATCCGCTTGACCTCGGCGGTCTTGAAGGCGTCCATAGTGACGCTGCGCACGAAGGAGATGTGGACGCCCAGACTGCGGTGGATGCCGGAGCAGGCGAGGCAGAAGAAGATGCCGAATTTGGGGGAGGCCCATTGCGGGGACGGGGCACCGCAGTCGACGCAGCGGTTGTTGGAGTTCGTCTTGGAGATGGTGAGGAGTTTCGAGCGGGTTTCGGGGTCGACTTCCCACATTTTGGACGACATCGTTGTGGTTTTCTCGTGGCTGTTTGGAGTGTTGGTGGTGTTATCGCATACTGCGGTCCCTTGGGGATTTTGGGGCGCTTCGAGATCGTACGAAGTACAATGGCTGTGGTTCTGCACGGGGGAACAGCGATCTCCTGACATCGAGGTCGAGTGGTATCCTTGGCGTATGCAGGGATAAGCGGGCCGATCCATGTCGCTGCAGCTTTAGAACCCTGCTGCCACTTCATATTCTCCTTCCACTGGAACGCCGTCTAATGGAAAGTGCGACAGCCATCAACTTGTAGAGGACAACACGCCCGTCGCAATGCTCATCATGTCGCTCGAACCGTCTGCACCGGCGTTAGCTCGACAACCTGGATACAATCATCCAACCTCAACCCTGGAAGCAGAACACCATAACTGCCATCAACGCTGCCATGGATGTGCAGCCTTCCAAACCCGAGGACGGTCTGGCCGACTCGAATCGTGATGAATCGTCTACCAAGCAGCTGAGCCTGGCCACACCGAGTAACACAAACGAAGACCTCCCTGGACCCCACTCGGAGGAAGACTCCATCGACTACACCACGCCAGAGCAAGAAGACCGCATCGTGGCGTGCTGCGAGGACCCAGATGCCGAAATCTACCAGACGTCGAGGTGCACACAACACATCGTCAAGATTGACGACAAAGTCATGGTCAAGTGCGGGCTAGTCGGACCGGACGAATTCGAGAACCAAAAGTACGCCCACGAACACATTGACCGCAACATCCTCTGGGTCCCGAAACCGTATCACTGGTTCGGCCGAGGCCAACAGGGCTACCTGGTCATGGAGTACATCGAAGGCGAAGTGTACGAGGACCGTGAGGACCCCAAGACAATCGCCAAAGTGGCCAAAGCTATCGACCACATGCAGACCAAGACTGAGCCTTACATCGGCCCTGTTGATGGAGGTCCCGTGTGCGGCATGCTGTGACATCGCGAAGAAATCGAGATCGAAAGTACGGAGCAATTGGAGGAGTACTGGAACCGCAGGATTCGGGCGCGGGGAGATAAGGAGGCGACCATCTCGTTCCAAGGTACAAAGATGGTCTTGACGCACGGAAGCATCGCGCCTCGCAATATCATGCTTCGTGAGGATGGAGGGCTTGTTTTGCTGCATTGGCATCTTGCGGGCTTCTATCCTCGATGCTGCGAGCGCACGTCGTTGAGCTTGGGTACGGAGATGAATAGTGCGTGGGCGGATGCTTTGGCGGAGGCAATGCCCTTGAGCGCGGAGGAGCAGGACCAGGAGACGAAACTTGTGATTGGTCATATGAACAGCACGTGCTGCTACGTCAAGCCCATGTCGCCTTGAAGCTCTTCGCCTGTCGATATGTACCGCGGTAGTACAGCGCTTGATATTGGGACATGACTGAGCGAACGAAGTTGGAGACGAGGCAGAATCGATATTGTCACCTGATTAGACTACGAAGTATATCGAACTGCGAAGCTGCCTTTCCCGAATAGCCCAGTCCACTGTTCTCAACCTCTTCCACGAATTAACCCCCGCGGCGTACAAGACGCAGCTCGCCGCATTCGAGGTCATTCTCGTTCACGGCCTGGCTCAGCGTTGATCTCCGATATCCATAGCACTTTTCTCGAGCTTTCCCAACCTCTTGTCGTCTTCGAAACCCGGTGCGTTCGGCTTCGCGTGCCGAAGAGAGCAAATCTTCGCACCCAAAATCCACGCCTCGCCACCCTCTCTAACACCACCACCGCCACCACAACCCTTCTTCCGCCAGTGCAGTGGCACCGCGGCTCCCTCCGTGCACGAGATGCGCAAGCAGCACTGGGCGGGTGATTGTACGGTGCCAGCTTAGAGCAGATCAAACCGCAGCATTCGTGGCCTCCGGTATAGAATGTGCCTTCGCACATGCTGCTGGGCAGTAGTACATTGATGTCGGATCTTTGGTCTACTTGCGATTCAGTATACTGCCATCTGACCACTCAATTGACGCTTTCTCGGCCACATCGTCGAGTACCGTGAGTCTATGACCACAGATCACTGAAGCAAGATCAGATAGCACCATGGAGAGTAATACTGGTCCTTCACGTTCAGAGCCGGCATCCTTCCAGTTGCTCTCCGCCAACTCCTAGGTACCGGTGCCGTTTCTTCATCTCAAACGGCAGGCCGTTCACTTGTTTGACGTGAATCTCCTGCTTCACTCCCGGCTTGAACGGCCACGAGTCGGCTCTCTTCCGGTGCTCTAAGTAATCACAGTTTCATGTGCACGGCACGACATATAACCGTAAGACAACGATAAATGCCGGCGAAGGGCGAGAAGATCACAGCCTCGCAGGCGTACAGGCTCTCCTAAAGAAGAAGGGACAGCAGTATACGCTGTTGGTTGCTTGCGGAGGAGGGCGAGAAGATCACAGTCTCGCAGGTGTACAAGCATCTCCCGGAGAAGAAGCGACAGGCGAAGAAGCGACAGCAGTATACGCTGTCGGACGGGCTGTGTCTATTGTGACAAGACGAGTTCATCGTTCAGCAATGTGGTATATTTCTGCTTGATCGTTGTCTAGGGGTGTGACCGTTTGTTAACGTGATCATCTAGAAGCGTGATCGTCGAGAAGCGTGACCGTCGAGAAGCGTGACCGTCGAGAAGCGTGACCGTCGAGAAGCGTGTTAAGAAGTGTGATCGTCGAATGATCTGATCGTCTCGGCGTGATCGTCTCGGCGTGATCGTCTCGGCGTGATCGTCTCGGCGTGATCGTCTCGGCGTGATCGTCTCGTTATCAGCGTGATCGTCTCGTTATCAGCGTGATCGTCTCGTTATCAGCGTGATCGTCTCGTTATCAGCGTGATCGTCTCGTTATC